>JBAMBO010000062.1:0-520511 GCA_037044535.1 Lordiphosa magnipectinata | reverse complement strand
TCGATCCCAGATTGACAATGGCAGTATAACATTTCTGACCCTTTTGGACTATAGTAAAACATTTGACACGGTTAACCATGAAATTTTGTGCACGAAACTCAAACAATTGTATATGTTCTCAAAGACAGCTGTAAAATTTCTACAGTCATATCTGGCGGATCGGCGACAATCGGTAGTCACCCTTAAAGAATATTCATCATTCTTGGCTATAAAACTCGGTGTCCCGCAGGGATCCGTTCTTGGGCCTCTCCTGTTTTCAATATATGTCAATGACCTGCCAAGTGTTTTGTCAAAATGTAATGTTCATATGTATGCGGACGACCCTTCTGTAAGATTAATGAATGTGTCCAAGTGTGCAATAGTGAATTTGTTAAAATAAGTGATTGGGCTGAAAGAAATGGACTTGAACTAAACCCATGTAAGTCAAAATGCTTGGTTATCAGCAACAAAAGTGTTAGGACTGGCAACTTGCCACGGCTAACAATTAATAACACTTCAATAGAGTATATCGAGCGAACCAGCAATTTGGGTTTTACATTTAATTCATCTCTTACATGGAAAGACCATATAATCAGAGCCACAGGCAAGATGTACGGAATCCTCAGAAACCAATATCTGATAATGAACTTTCTGCCAGTTAAAATTCAGTTGCTGATAGCCAAGACTTTGCTTACCTCTGTTCTTTTTTATGGAGTTGAAGTTTTTAACAATTGTGATTCAGAAAGCCAAAGGAAGCTTCAGGTAGCATTTAATAATATAGCACGTTATATATATAATCGAAAACGAACTGACAGAATATCCGATGTTTCTATAAACATATTTAATTTACCCCTGCAGTCGTGGATGGACGTAAGAAGTCTAGTTCTTTTACATAAAATAGTTTGGACTCATGAACCTTCATACCTGTACCAGAAACTTAATTATGTCAAGAATAACGAACAATATTATATGTAAAAAAGTTATCAGAAAATCATTTCTTTATCTATGCTGTTCGCTGTTGGAACCGACAACCACACGAAATTAAGACTATAAGAAACGCCACGCAGTTTAGGATTAAATTAGAATCGCACCTACGAACCACAAACCATCAAAACTAAAAGTAAATAAATAAATAAAATATTTTTAGCTATTTATCAATGTTAAATATATGTAAAACTCAGATATGTATTGAATGTTTAGATTTAAGATAACAATTAAGTAGGATCATAAATGTGTTAAATTATATGTATAATGTACTTGTAGCGTTAGGATGATTAGCAAATAAAGAAAGAACATTATAATGAAAACGATTCGGAATTCCAGTTGTTTTTCTTTTTAAATCCACTCGGAATTGGGAACAGACCCCAGTTTATTCTGTGTTCATCACACATAATTGACTTATCAAAGTCATTGAACAGCTTGACAGCCCGCTCTCGGCGTAATCGTTCACGTCTTGCAAGCTGCGAATCCGCTATACTTTCGCAAAAGTTTTACCGATTTAAGTCCCGCAAATTTTGAATATCAGAAAAATGAAAAAAAAAAGTGGTTAATGGCCCATGGGGGGATCGAACCCGCGGCCTTCGCGTTATTAGCACGACGCTCTAACCAGCTGAGCTAATGGGCCTGTTGTAAACAGCTGAAAATCTTAGATATGAATAGATCCGAAAGGAAAGGAAAGGAAAGGAAAGGGTATTCAAATTTTTTTTTGTTTATAATTTTTTATATACGCTACGTTTGGAATGACACCTTTAATTCGGCATTTTTCATACTCTTTCCCATAGACGACAAATTCTAACTATAATTGCCAGAAAATATTGAAGTTGTCATCATTCCAGCCGCCTTATATTTGTACATACTTTATCAAACTCACAAGCAAAGTCGCATTAATCACGCTGTCTCTTGTGCACAAGGTAATAAAACCAAATAATGATAATGTATAAATGAAAATTGGTGGTAAAAAAAAGAAAAAAAAATTATTCGATCCTGCCAGGAGTCGAACCTGGAATCTTCTGATCCGTAGTCAGACGCGTTATCCATTGCGCCACAGGACCGTTGGTGTTGCGATGCTCAAAATACTATAAGTACCACAAGCAGCGGCACCCAAAGAAGTTAGTCTGAACTACCTTATCGATGTCGATAAAGCAGTTGCGTTGAAAATAAAACTACCTTATCGATATCGATAAAGCAGTGCATTTAAGTTTTCTTTGTTAATGGCTAACGACTAAATGAGCAAACTTCCTAACTTTTAGAAAGAAAAGGGTATTAAAAGTTATTTTTAATACCTTTAAATTTTAGGAACAATTTATTGTCGGAATTTTTCGTAAATGGACAAAAATCGCTTTTCCTCGAATTGATTTGTCTTGAGAATTTTCTACATTAGACGGGACCTCCTGAGTATGAAATTTTTAAGGTCATGTTCTCACCTTTAATATAATTGTAGCTAGCCAGAAGAAAGCATCTCCCACCTATAAAAGTATATATATTAATGATCAGCATCAACAACCCAACTAAATTGGGCTCAATAAGTCAAAGAAAGAGATGCTTACCTCGTCTGTAAAACTTTAAAAAAAAAGTAGTTGCCTTTGTTGAATTTCAAATGATAAAATCAATTGAAATGTACTAAAGATTCCGTTGTACAAGGTTGTATTTGGTGAACGTGACGTATGATTAATTTTTCAAAACAAACTTTAGGGCCCTGTCGCGGCCATTTAAAATAAAAATAAAATTGTTTGGTTTACATAAGTATTCATTTTACAACAAATATAAGCTTTGGGAATGCTGAGACCTACCTTCTTACATTTTACCGTTTTGAGGTTTATGCTAATGTACATTTTTAACCAGAATGACCGATCGGTCGGAAAATGTGCTCCATAAATCCAGAAAGATATGCCCAGTATAGTCACCAAAGATTGCAAAGGGGGAACAAATACTACAAATCCGTTTTTAGTGCCATTTTTGGGAAACCAGAGTTTTATTCAATGAAATCCATATCAATATAAACAATCATATCTAATTAAGCCTGCATCAAAGTCACGGCTGGGCTTTGTTATTGAACCGGAGAAGTACAAACCATTTGTATAGAAAGGGTATGCAAATATCATTGAGGCAGAACAGGTCGAAACAGTTTAATAGGCATTCTCTATCAGCACTCCCAATAGTTTCTCTTTACGAAACAGTAAAGAGCAAGTAAGAGGTATTCCCCCAATGAAACTGAAAATACAAATATTATGTCATGCGAAGTAAACAATAATATTGGGCATAGCTTGTAATTAGTTTAAATGTCTAGGTCGCTCGCTCGCCAGTCAGTTGTTCTCCGGCGTTGAAGCAACACAAACATGTGTACGGAAATTCTCTTATTGTTTGCCACTTTGGCTTTGTTGTTTTATATCTGGCAGAAGCGTACGTACAGTTATTGGCAACGTAATGGTGTGAAGTTTATACCAGGCGCTACACCCATTTTGGGTAATATGCAAAAATTGTTCACTGGCAAGGCGGCATTCTTCGAACAACTGCGTCAGCTGCATAATGAACCGGGTTTTGAGAATGAACCTCTGGTGGGCATCTATTTGGCACATCGTCCGAGTTTGCTAATACGTGATTTGGAATTGATTAAAACGGTGATGATTAAGAAGTTTAACTGCTTTACGAATCGTGCACTTAAAGCGGATCCCCACAATGATCCATTGGGTCATAACAATTTGCTCTTAGCTTGCGGTCCGAATTGGAAAGAGCTGCGTACGAAATTGTCACCGGTGTTTAGCAGCGGCAAAACCAAGCAAATGTATCAGTTAATGGTGGAGGTAAGTCTATCAGCCATGTTCCCTAATTCAATACCGTAAAAATTTTGTGATTTGAAACCTGCTTCAAACTAGTTTGGCGTGTCGAACTTATACATTTCAATCTATAATGAAGTGGGACCATTTTGTGTTAAATTTTTCTAAGCTGAATAAAGTATCTTTTATACCGATAAGAAAAAATAAATAATAGAAATATCTCAGATATCATTTGTTGGAACTTAAGTTTCCGGTTCGGTACAACAAAATTTGTTGGCATTTAAAAATCTGTTTTACCGTTTAAATGCTTATAAAATGTCGTTTTGATATAGTGCTTATAGTAGAAGTATTCGAGCCCCAACCCACTATTAATTCGAACAGCATGTTTTTGTTTGCTGTACGCAATGTTCAACACACGATATTTTCAATACTACTACAGATTACGCATACCAATGTATTTTGTCTAAAAGAGAATTTTATTCTTTTTACGATGACAAAAAAGTTTTATTGTATTTCCAAAAAAAAACAACAATATGAGTAATTTATTCAAACGGTAGACTTAAGAGATGAGAAAAAAATGACCAGTATTAATTTGAACGATGCATAAGCTTACCTTTATCTCAAAAGAAGAACAAATCAAAAGCAACCAATGTAACAGAATCACTATCTAGTTATAATCTGCAATCTGCAAAAATTCAAAATTACTGCAGATCAGTGAAAGCTTAGCAACGATGATGGCACGTGGTAAGCCTATTTGCAACGAAATCAGAGTATTGATTAGAGATTATTATAAATCTGGGAAGACAATTATAGTCCAGTCAAATTAGGGTTTCACCTCGGAATTTGAGATAGTAAACTGGAAACTTCTGTACAGCTTTGTTTTGGCGTTCTAAACGTTGTGCCAAAAGTCACATAAAATCTCGTGTGCGCGTCGTTAGTTATTCAAGGTCAAAGGTCACAAAAATCATTTGGTGGAAAAAGGCAGACTGACAAGTTTCAAAATTAGCTCAGCATTTACGAAAAACTTGAATAAAATAGCCATTTCATGTCAGATTTTTGCGTTTGAGGGCTTTTATTAAAGTAAATTACATGGTTTTTACTGTCCAATTAATAACAAGAAAGAAAGTCGGTCAAGCCCGACTATAACATACTCTGCAGCCTTAATGTCGCAGCTCGCATTTGATCACGAGTCAAACGGCCAGTTAACAAACAACGCACAACGCAGTGCACTCTCTAAGTCTCTCTCTCTATCTCTCTCTCTCTGTCACGATGCTTGCCTTTGTTCAATGGAATGCTGCGGTTATGGGTGGGGTGGGTGGGGGGTGTAATTTGGCCGTTTTTTGCTCATAACTTGAGTATCGTTCATCCGATCTTTATCATTCCTTCAGCAAATCGACAAATAATTTTGATTACTAGATATCTCTAGAAGGTACGAACCATCTATCATCAAAACTGTGGAAGATATGACGTTTTTTCCAAATTGCGGGGGCGGGAGGGTGCGTGTCAAAAATTGAAAATAAACTTGATCTGCCTGCAAGTATGAGAAATATATGTCCCATACATGTCAAACCTCTATCTCTTACCATCTCTGAGATCTCTTCGTTCATACGGACGGACAGACAGACAGACAGACGGACGGACGGACAGACGGACATGGCTATATCGACTCGGCTGTTAATCAAGAATATATATACTTTATAGGGTCGGAAATGATTCCTTCTCCCTGTTACATACTTTTGCACAAACCTAATATACTCTATGTAAACAAAGGTGTACAGATGTTTCCAGCTTATTATCTCAAATTCCGAGGTTGACCTCTTTTTTTGCCTAATTTGACTGGACAATTACGGAGATAAGCAAGCTATTAAATTTGTCTAAATCGTCGGTGCATGGGGTGATACAAATATTCAAGAAAACTGGGAACATTGAAAATAATATAATATTGCAAATAGAGGCAGAACATCAGCAATAACACCCCGAGACAAAAGGGAACTGGCCAAAATTATTAAGGCTGATCGGCGCCAATCTTTAAGAAATTTGGCTTCTGAGTGGTCGCAGAAAATTGGCAAAACTGTCAAGCGAGAATGGACGCGACAGCAGTTAAAAAATATTGGATATGGTTTCTATAAAGTATGTTTTGTTATTACCCAATAACTTATCTTATTCGTAGGCCAAGGAAAAACCCTTGCTTACGCTTCGTCAAAAAAAAGAAACGTTTGCAATGGGCTCGGGAAAGGATATCTTGGACTCAAAGGCCATGGGACACCATCATATTTAGCGATGAAGCTAAATTTGATGTTAGTGTCGGCGATGCGAGAAAACGCGTCATCCGTACAAAGGCAGAAACATACCAAAAAGACTGCCTTAAAAGGATAGTAAAGTTTCCTGCAAGCACTATGGTATGGGGATGTTTGTATGTCTGCCAAAGGATTAGGAAAACTGCATTTCATTGATGGGACGGTTAATGCTGAAAAATACATTAATATTTTAGAAGAAAGTTTGCTGCTATCAATACCAAAACTGGCAGATTGTGGTGAATTCACTTTTCAGCAGGACGGAGCATCATCGCACACAGCCAAAACGAACCAAAAATTGGCTGCAATATAAACAAATGGAGGTTTTAGATTGGCCATCAAACAGCCCAGATCTAAGCCCCATAGAAAATATTTGGTGGCTAATGAAAAGAAAGCTTCGAAATTAGCCACAAAGGAACATTTCTGACCTTAAAATTAAGTTGCAAGAGATGTGGGGCTCGATTTCTCGAGAATCAATGCCAAAACGGGTTAAATGCGTAATACAGGCCAGAGGCGACGTTACACAATTCTAATGTTAATTTAATTGTTGTTTTTAGTATGATAGTAAATCATATTACGCAGCGTTCGAGTTAATAGTGGTCATTTTTTTTTATCTCTTAAGTCTATCGTTTGAATAAATTACTCACATTGTTGTTGTTGTTGGAAATACAACAAAACTTTGTTTGTCATCGTAAAGAGAAAAAAATTCTCTTTTAGATAAAATACATTGGTATGCGTAATCTCTCCCCCCCCACCCATAACCACAACTGTCGAACTGTTGAAGAGAGGCAATCTTAGTGAGAGAGAGACAGAGAGAGAGAGAAACTTATAGAGCGCACAGCGCGGTGCGCTCTCGAGACAAATTCCAAATTGCGGGGGCGGGAGGGTGCGTGTCAAAAATTGAAAACAAATTTGTCCTGTTTGTTCATACAGACGGACGGACGGACGGACGGACGGACATGGCTATATCGACTCGGCTGTTGATGCTGATCAAGAATATATATACTTTATAGCAGCGATGCCCAGCCGTATGCTCTTTGGGTATGTTTTGTTATTGTAATTGCACCAACATTACATGCAGGGCGCGAGGCATACACAACGACACACACGCTAACGATTTCGTGTGTATGCAACGCGTAGAAAACAAACGTGTTTTGTTCTCTTCTTTGATTGGTGTTTGCGAGCGCAAGCAAACTGACCAACAACAATTTCATTATTGGTATTGGTGTTTATCTTTGTGAGTATTGGTGAGTGCTCTGTCGAATGCTGCGTTTGTATGCCTGCTTTATAGGGTCGGAAATCATTCCTTCTCCCTGTTACATACTTTTGCACAAACTTAATATACTCTATGTACCTTCGGTACAGAGTATAAAAAACGAGGTCAACTGTTAGTCAGGTGCGTGGACAAGGTGGAGGTGGTAAAGTATATCAATGACTTGCACGCAATATATAGCCGCCCACCCATATTTTGGGTGTAAGAAGCCGCCGTTAGCAACCGCCACACTCTAATGCGCCTACTCCCACCCGAACAATTAAATATTCGTCGCTGTTGCTTTGACTATGTGTTGTCCAGCAAAAGTTTCATTATAACTATGTACTAGTATGTATGTAGTACATATAATATGTAGATCCTTTTAATTTACTGCTGTTTATTTTTATATGCTTGTACATAGCCAAACGCTGCGTGATTTCCATTTGGTCGAGTTAAGCGTTGTTCTTGTTGTTGTAGCACATACATATGTACATATGTGCGATATTTCCATAAACTGAAAGCCATGTGACACGGAATAATCGAAGTATTATGGAACAAAATATACAATTTTTGTTTTTAGTGGTCAAAACTGTTGGCGAGAAGTATTGTCCCCGATTTTTCTTTTATTTCCAGTTTGATAAAAAATCCTTGAATCACTCATAATGAAAAAATTTGTGATATTTATCACTTGATATAGATATCTGGTGATATTTTTGTGATATATATTTTTGAAAAGAATGTCACAACTATTTTTACTCACTCACGATATTAATTCGTAAATAACATTGATGCCTTCTTTATGTTGAGTGATATTTTACGAACCCTGGTTCAAACTAAGTAAAATACATGGGAATATTGACAGATTTCTCTGAACATATATGGTCTCTGGGAGGTGTTCAAACGTGTATGGAAGTAATTGGTATCTAAAAATATAGCAGCTTGCCAGTGTCTGTGAACGCAACCAAAGTCTAATAAATTCTAGAGTCAACCCCAAAATATTCCTACAAAGAGGGAAAAATTTAAAATCATGGGACTCAAGATGAACGCAAACGCTACCAAAAACAGAGCATGAACGGCGTTTTATACCCTTGTAGAGGGTATACTAAAATTGTCCAGATGTTTGTAACGCATAGAAGGAAGCATTTCCGACCACATAAAGTATATATATTCTTGATTAGCATGACAAGTGTTGATATAGCCATCTCCGTCTGTCCGTCCGTCTGTTCGTCTGTTTAAAAGCTATTTTAACCAAACTTTGCTCGAAGTCTTTTGGTACAAAGACGCTGCACATTTATCGAAACCGGCCGGATCAAATGACTATAGCATATAGCTGCCATAGGAACGATCGGTCGAAAAGTAGTTCTAGTGAAAAAAACTTTTTTATTTTCAACGCAAACGCCACCAAACCTTGTATTTATTAGTCTTCTATAGTTTTACATAATTTCACCAAGTTTTATTAAAATCGGACAACCATATAGTATAGCTGCCATACAAAATATATGTTTGGAAAAAATGTTTTAGTAGGAAAAACTTTCTTGTTTTCAATGCTATCGCTACCCAACTTGTTACTGATCAATATTTTATGCTACCACACAATTCTGCCAATTTTGATCCAAATCGGATGAATATAGCATATAGCTGTCATAGGAACTATCGGTCGAAAAAGTAGTTTTAGTTTGAAAAACTTTTTTGTTTTCAATGCAAACTTGCCCAAACCTCGTATTTATAAGTTTTCTATGCAGTTACATAATTCCATCAAGTTTTATTAAAATCGGACAACAATATAGTATAGCTTCCATACAAAATATAGTTCTGAAAAAAGTATTGGGGCCGTTTTCTCATGTTCATGTTTTTGCTCAAATCGAAATCCATCTAGATTTTGCAACTAGGTGGTTTTTGCGCAATTGGTTGTCTTATGTAGGCTGATTATAAATTCGGGCATTTGCGCCACGGTCACACCGGGAGGGCAATCAAATCCAAAAGAGCCATTAAATATCTTGGAGTAATGCTGGACACAAGGCTATGTTTCCGAGAACATCTGGCTTACGTCGGAGAGAAGGCAGCAAAATCAAGCTGCGCCTTAGCTAGAATCATGCCACTATTCTATATGCGGCGCCAATCTGGCATCGTTCCATGGTGTTCTCTAGCTACATAAAGGGCGTAAGTGGGGCGTACCGTTTGAGTGCGCTCAGGATCTCTTTTGCGTACCGTACGGTGTCATTGCCGGGATGATTCCACTTTGCGAGCTGGCCACAGAAGCAAATGAGAGGTACAGGGCTTCACGGTTGAGTGGCGCAATTCAACCTAGGGTTATACATCCGCAGGAAACAACGCAGCGTAGCATTGAGAAGTGGCAGCACCGTTGGAACCTATCCACTAAGGGTCGCTGGACCCATAGCCTAATCCCGAAGTTATTGCCATGGCTGTCTAGAAAACACGGCGAGGTGAACTTCTCAGTGGGCACGGCTGTTTTGGAAGCTACCTGAAAAGAATCGGCCCTGATGATGGCGAGGAGTGCACATGCTGCGAAGAAGGCCCTGTGGAGGACGCCAGGCACGTCTTGTTCGTATGTAAAAGGTTTCAGACTGAAAGGGCGGAACTATTCAGGGTGATGGGCGGTGATATAGCCGAAGATAATTGAGTCCCATACATGTTGATGTCGAAGGGAAAACTGGGCTATTGGCTAAGCTCCTGAGACTGGATGTGCAACGTAGAACCAGGGAGTAGTCGGGGCATCAAATCTGCGAAGCAATGCCTTGCGGTCGTCCCGCAGGTTTAAGATGTTTCTGTCTAACTTTTTGTATTATGTTGTTCCAAAGCGATTGTCACTTTTTAAGTGCCCCCAATCATAGTAAAACCTCTCAGCTTGAAAAAATATCGACAGTGCAAATGCTTAAGCTGCCTTTACACTTGTCATGTATCTGCCTGACGATAGTGTAATAGCAAATCAAATATCTATATGACAAGTGTAAAGACAGCTTTGGACTATGCCTTAGAGCGGCGAGGTCGTGAGCTCGAATCCCAGTAGGGGCGGGTTGCATTGCAGTCCAAATTTTTGTGTTTTTCTGTTATTTTAACAAAATTTATCTAAACATATGATACGATTTTTTATCTGAAGCTTTACAGAAAATCGTACTAGGATTGAAAAGTTTAGAGATGACAAATCTTAATTTTGAGATTTCTGATCACATTTTAAGGTATTTCAATTTTTTTTTTGCAGATTGCAAGCTTCTTGAAGAAAAGATTTTAAAGATTTTTTTTTAGGTTTTTGGATTGATTTTTTTCTCCGTATACGACTCGTATTTGAAATTTCAATCCGAGGGTCAAGATCAAATTAATTTTTTGAGCTTGATTTTAACCGAAAAACATTTTTAGACTCTGTTAATCTAAGCCATTTCTTCACCCCTTCACTCTCAGTTGAGAGTACTCTTGAGTCGGTGTTGCTTTGTAAGAATTGTTATTTCGCTGCTTTCATTCTGCTGCCTGGAATTTAAATTTGGTTGTTGTTAATTACAAAACATGCGTTGCATAGTTGCTGCCCCAATGCCTACGTCTTGTTGCTGCTCCGGCCGGCTGGACTATATTTCAACTATATTTTAATTTGGCGAACGCTCGGCGAGCATCTTTTAATTGATTAATTCTTATTGTTGTTGCGTTTGATTAAGGAAAATATTTAATATACAGTAAGGTCAATTGCTACATATGGTAGTTTGCCATAAAAGAAATTTCTATTGAAGGCGCGATCAGTTAATTGGTTTGGTCTTGGTATCTGGGCAGACAATGTCAACGAAAGCTCAAACCGATCGAATAATGCTATTAATATATTGGTTTCTATTTGAAAATGTAGGAGGATGCTCTGATTACACACGTTTACAGTCAAAAAGTCCCAAAGAATTTTTTTCATTTGCACTTACATTTTAAGTCATATCTCACTTCATAATTGTCAGATAGAGTCAAGCAAGATATGAATCGAAAGGTAATTGAATTGTCAATAATTAGAGGGAGACGGACATAGTTAAAAAAAGTCGGAAAGTCAAAAAATAACTCAAAGAGCCAAAATGACAGCGAACAGCTGACAAATATCTGAGTGAAAAGTTGTCGACGCAGCAAAATGTGCTTCTATGTTAGTTTTTCTATGGACGCAGGCAACGAAAATATAAAGAATAAAATACATATATTGAAAACGTGAAAAGAAGGTGTTCTTATTTAACTCTAAAACTGGATAAAAAACTACAGTTTTGAAAAATTCTATTTCTGTTTTCTTCGTCTTTTGGTCAATATTAGAAGTGAGCGAATTGCCAGATCAGAAAAAAAATCAAGAACAGAACAAAAGTCTCAAAATACCTCTCAAAAATTCCAGCCTTTTTTCAGCACTTAATTGCTCACAGCTCCTGTATTTATTTATAGATTTTGTTCATCGATATCTTAGTTTCTTCACAGAAGTGCGGTTCCTAAGTTGAAAAAATAAAAATAGTTTTTTTTTTTAATTTTTAAATATTTTTCCTAGGCGCTTGGAAACGAAATTTATTGCGTTTTCGAGCAAAAAATTAATTTTTTTTATATAAAACTACTTAACCGATTTGAAAATAGTGTGGTAGTAGTAGAAGTAGTAGTTGACTTCATTTGTTTCTGACATTGGCCATAGTTAGCCGTCAGTCATATGTACATCTTAAGGTATTATTTTAATTTGGTTGAATTTTTTGATATTTATTTAGTTGTACAAAAATTCTGTTGTAATTTGCTGCCTATATCTTAACGCTTCGAAAATATAACTAGCCAGTGTGGTCCAACCAAGCCCATTCAAAATATCAATTATTTCTGCTGTGTTCAGCGAAGATTGTTGCCCATATACAAAACGTATTTCTGCCAGGATTGGACATTTGGCCAAGAAATGGAATGCGTCCTCTTTTTCGTGCATATTGCAAAACGTGCATTCATTTAGGATACCATCTCGATATGGCTTGAAGTTCAGTGCCATGAAATCGCATTACTTTTAGTTTATAGCGGTCATTAAAATAGTTTCTTTCGCATAGAGAGAAATTAAGTTGTTTGTACAACCCCCTGCTTGCTTCTCTGGGCCTGTTCAAAACATTTTTTTCGAGTGCCTTCAGCCATGCGCTCCAATATATTTTTGTGTGCCGCCGTCCATGATAGATGGTTATACTCAGCAGCTAGATGTCGCCATTCACTAAAGCATTGAGCTTCATTTGCTGATAGCAGCCTTCCCGTTTTATTCACCAGACTTGTTGCTGGTTTTTCCATCACCTGCCTCACGCAAAATGCGTGCCCAAGGTGTAGCTGTATAGCTCGGATAATCCAGTCTCAATATATATTGCATAGTTTGGAGTGTTTCGTGGCAGCTGGAATATTCTTGATAAAAAAACGTAACAACTTCTCAACATCTTCATATCGGAGAATTCCCCATACCTGTGAGGCGTAGCATTGTACGGAGCGAGCGGTTGCTTCATACATACATCTTATATAAGGTTGTAAAAAAAGTCTTGCGGTATTTCCGAAAGCTTGTCTTTGCAAGCGCGTAGTTCTAGTTGTATTCGTCGCATCGGTTCACGCTAGAGCTTTTTGGAAAGCTCTTTTCACGCGCTAGCACGTGTTTGATTTATTGTTGTTTGTTTTTAGTCGTTCGTGAGTTATAGCGTCGCAAACATGGAGCAAAATAAAGAGAAAATACGGCATATTTTACAGTACTACTACGATAAAGGCAAAAATGCATCTCATGCTGCCAATAAAATTTGTGCAGTTTATGGACCCGATACAGTTTCCATTTCCACCGCACAACGATGGTTTCAACGTTTTCGTTCTGGTGCAGAGGTGATCGAAGATGCGCCACGGTCCGGAAGGCCTGTCGTCGAAAATTGCGATAAAATCGCTGAATTGATCGAAAGAGACCGGCATAGTAGCAGCCGTAGCATCGACCAAGAGCTGGGCATGAGTCATCAAACCGTTATAAACCATTTGAAGAAGCTTGGATTCAAAAAGAAGCTCGATGTATGGGTGCCACACGACTTGACGCAAAAAAACATTTTTGCCCGTATGGATGCATGCGAATCGCTTCTGAATCGCAACAAAATCGACCCGTTTTTGAAGCGGATGGTGACTGGCGATGAAAAGTGGGTCACTTACGACAACGTGAAGCGCAAACGGTCGTGGTCGAAAAGCGGTGAAGCTGCCCAGACGGTGGCCAAGCCTGGATTGACGGCCAGGAAGGTTCTTCTGTGTGTTTGGTGGGATTGGCAGGGAATCATCCACTATGAGCTGCTCCCCTATGTCCAAACGCTCAATTCGGACCTGTACTGCCAACAACTGGACCGCTTGAATGCAGCACTCATGCAGAAGAGGCTATCTTTGATCAACAGAGGCCGAATTGTCTTCCATCAGGACAACGCCAGGCCACACACATCTTTGGTGACGCGCCAGAAGCTCCGGGAGCTCGGATGGGAGGTTCTTTTGCATCCACCGTATAGTCCGGATCTCGCACCAAGTGATTACCACCTATTTCTGTCCATGGCGAACGAGCTTGGTAGTCGGAAGTTGGCCACAAGAGAGTCCTGTGAAAATTGGCTCTCCGAGTTTTTTGCCAATAGGGAAGCGAGCTTCTATAAGGGGGGCATTATGAAGTTGGCATCTCGTTGGGAACTCGTCATCGAACAAAACGGCGCATATTTGACTTAAATCGCATTATTATAACCAATTTTATGAACAATTAAAAATTCAATAAAAATACCGCAAGACTTGACAACCTTATATTTGACGCTCGTTAGTACATTTATGTTGTTCATTAGTTTATTTAAAGAGCTGTTCAGCGCCATGATGGATTCCTTTAGTTTTAGTCGAACGTGCGTTGTAAATTTTCCATTTGAGGTCATGGTAACTACAAGATACTTATAAGATGTTACTTTCTCTATCTCCGCACCGTTTAAGCTCCATGTTTCCCCTTGAACTACACGTCCTCTGCCATCCCTAAACACCAGAACTTTTGACTTACCTGTGTTTATTTTCAGATTCCAAATTTTCCAGTACTCGTAAAGTTGATTTAGCATTTTTTGGAGTTTGGGTGCTGAATCAGCCAAGCGCAACATATCATCCGCGGATAGTATCATATTTATATGCATGAATGAATTTCCTGCTGGTAATGCATCAGCAATATTGTTTATGTAGAGAGAGAATAGCAGCGGGCTTAGCAACCAGCCATGCTTTACTCATGTGTTACTTTGGAACCAGTCTGACAGTTGTGAACCATCCCATACAGCTGCTATATTTTCCTCATACATTTTCTGTATAACTCTCAGAAACTTCGTCGATAGGCCCATATTGCTGAGTTAGTAAATAAGGCTCCTTCTGTCGATTGTGTCAAAAGCCGCCTTGAAATCGATAAAGCTTACGTAGAGTTTCTTTTTCTTTTTAAGATGGGTTGAAACGATTGAAGACAATATAAAGATGGAATCGACTGTTGAATAATCCTTTCTGAACCCAAACTGGTTCTCGCTCAAAAGATTTTGTTCCACGACCCAATTTTCCAATCGCATGAGAAGCGTTGATGCAAACAGCTTCATGGTCGAATTGAGGAAAGATATGCCCCTATAGTTGCTCGCCTCTGTTTGTGTACCTTTTTTGGTGAATGGGAAATATTACGGTCTTTTTGAAGCTATCTGGTTGACAATTCAATTACCTTAACACATGATCTTGCTTGACTCCATCTGACGATTATGAAGTGAGATATGGCTTAAAATGTAAGTGCACCTAACGAAAAAATGAAAAAAATATTGCCATGAAAACGTTTTTGAAATCGATTTTTGATATCACCAATCCAAACTACACTTAAAAATAGTTTCAGTAGAAATGGGTCTTTTTGGCTGTAAGCTTGTGTCATTTGCGATGACATTGACGACTTATTCATACGAAGATCCAAGAAAAAGAGGTCAACTTCTGGATACCATCAAAAGAATGGAGTTGGTTCTTTTGAAGCGGAATTAGAATGATACCAGAAATTAGAGCTAAAAGTTTGAGGCTAATGATAGACTACAACTATTCTACTTAAAATTAATTGCATACAATTCCCTGTTAATTTTTCTTTTCTGCAGGTGGGCAAAGATCTTGAAGCCAATTTGTCCCAACAGTCTCAAAATGCCATCATTAATGTCAAGGATCTATGTGCCCGTTTCACCACCGACGTGATAGCCACCATTGCGTTTGGAGTTAAGGCCAATTCGTTGAGCGATGTGAACAGTGAATTCTTCAAATACAACAAGGCCATATTTACCATTACCTTAAAACGTGCCATTGATTTTTGCATTACCTTAACGCTACCCGGATTGGTTTCACTGGCTCGGGTGAAGTTCTTCTCTAAGGAGTTCTCTGAGTTCATACAGCGAAGTATTCGCTATGTTATGGCGGAGCGTGAGAAATCTGGCCTGCAACGTAATGATCTGATTGATGTATTGATTGCGCTGAAACGTGATAAGACGACAAATTTTAATAATATGGATATTTTGGTAGCTCAAGCAGCTGTTTTCCAAACGGCTGGCTACGAGACTAGCTCTTCGACCATGACATTTACCCTCTACGAATTGGCCAAAAATCAGGAGATACAAGACCGTTTGCGTCAGGAGATTGAGGAGTTTTTTGGTAGCGAGGAACATGTCAGCTATGAGCGGATACAGGAAATGCCCTACATGACCAAAGTGGTTAATGAGACTCTGCGAAAGTATCCCATAGTGGGCTTTGCGGAACGTGAATGCACCCAACCCGCCGAAGGAGAACGTTTTACGCTGCAACCTTACTACGATGTGGAAATACCCACTGGCATGCCTGTATATGTGGCCACCCTTGCCATACATCGAGATCCGCAGGTGAGTTAAGAGCAATAAATCGTAGTTTTTTAACTATATCTTAATATTTGATCAATTGCAGTATTGGCCCGAACCAGACAAGTTCGATCCGGAACGATTTGATCCTGCAAATCGACATAGTTTGAATATGGATGCTTATATGCCCTTCGGTATTGGTCCACGCAATTGTATAGGAATGCGATTGGGTCTACTGCAAACCAAATTGGGTTTGCTTCATTTGCTGCGTCATCATCGAGTGCATACTTGCGATAAGACTGTGGAGACCATTGAATTGCTTGCAGTATCTCCTGTGATGGCTTCAAAACATGACATATTACTCAAACTTGAACGTGTTTAATTGCAATATGGGCATCTCCTCCGAATGGTCAACCAGAACCATCGTATTTTTTTTGCGTGTAATTATAAAAATGTGTCTAAATGTTTATATTACAATGGTTTCATAGCATATCTCAGTTGTTTTCATGAGGAAATTGGCCTGAAAACTCGAATATTTTTTTTTTCACTTTAAGCTACTTTAAATTATTTTACATGCAAATTATATGTTATGTTTGAATTAAAAATCTACAAAATCTCTTTATTGCAATCAATTAAGAAGAGAAAAATGCAGAGACCAAAAAAAGTTCCACTAAGAGTAATTTTAATTTTTCTTCTTATCCATGCTCTAATCGTACGTTCGCGACCGAAAACATCATTTATTGTTATTTCTTCGCATTGAATGCAAACAGGTGGCTAATACAACACGTTTTAAATAAGTTATCCCTAATTTAAATATAAAAAGACTTTGGGGATACTATTAACCAAACTTTTATCTTTGATTTTCAAAGTTGAGTTCGTTCGCGACCGTATGTATAGTTATTTTTATAAGCAATGCTTGCAATATAAATAGGACATACGGAAAAATATGATATACCGAAAGTTTTAGGTATCAGAATAATACATGAAAACTTTAAATTAAGCGCAGCTCTCACAGCCTATTCATTTAAACAAATAAAATTATTTTAATTTTTCGTATTAAATTAAATTTTATTTTTCTTGTTAAATAATAAATGTCTTGTTAATATTTCATTATTTCATATTAAATAAAATGTTCTATTTCTTGTTATAAATGTTTCTATTAAAAACAAAAATATCATAAATATTTTTAAATTTCATATTAAATGAAATTTTCTATTTCTTGTAACAAATGAATTTTTTGTTAATATTTCATATTCAATAAAATGTTATATTTTTTGTTGTAAATATTGCTACACACAATCAATTGAGTATTAAGTTGCTTTTAAAGGAAATATGAAGTCGCTCTATGGGAAAATGCGAGATGATAATAGTAAAAAAACGTATGGCTAAATCGTACGTTCTCAACCGGTACTTGGTTTAATTTGATAGGAACCAGGGGGGGTGAGGGCATCAGCATTAGACTTTCGAGCAGAGTCAAGGAACTGTTCGAGAGTCGCTCTCGCAGATGCAATTGTGATTGGTGACGCCAATTCGCGCAGTTGGGTGTGAGCAACAATTGTTGCGATGCGGTCACGTTAGAAGCGTTTATTTATAGAGTGTGATATTCGTCGCGTCTATACTGAGAAAAAACTTGAACGGATAGTTTAAGCATGAACGCTCGTTCAAGACTAGCCTAGTCGCTCTTGAATGTTCAAGAATGTCGCTCTTGGATTCGAGATAAACTCGTTCTAAGCGTACTCGATGTGGTTCTTTATAGTCCCAGAGAGAGTGAAAACAACTTAACTTTAAGAGAGTAGCGTTGGAGTCGCTCTCGCAGAGAGTGAGGGCGTATGCGTAGTTGATCGTTGAGAGAATGAGAGCGCAGAGACTGATAGCGCATGCGCAGTTTGTTGTTGTGCGATGCGTACGAAAGCGTTTATTTATAAGTGTGATTTCGTCGCGTCTTCTGGCTTAAGGAAGTTAGCTGAGCTCGTTAAGCTGCCTGTCGCCTGTGTGTGTGTGATTCAGTCTTTCAAGGTACCGTGTGTTCAAGTCCCAGAAGAGTAAAAAAAATCAGGGATCTCAAAATCAATCACAGTTTAAAACAGAGTTTGGTGGGTGCTGTTGGTTGGGGTGTTGGTGTGGTTGATAATGGTGCGTGGGACCGGGGGAGGGGGACGAGACGCGGACCACGTCGGTCAGGTCGGGTCGGTCGTGTCTCTACCCCACCCCCCACCCCAAATATTATTTTTAATTTTTTTATTTTGAGAATTATTCGTTCTTGGATCAAGTACTGAAACTCTTGAATCAATAATTATTCATACTTGGATCAAGAGCTGAAACTCTTGAATCAGGAATGTCGGGATCAAAAATTCACTCTTGAATCAAGAATTTCGCTCTTGGATCAAGAATTTTCACTCTTACCGTACTTTTGAGAACGAATGCTCTTGATTCAAGAGCGAAATTCTCTATTTTTTCTCTCTTTATAAAGACGTAATTGTTAATGCAAACGGAAGGAAATTCATGGAATTCGCAGACAACAGAGGACTGACTATTCTGAATGGCAGAACGATTGGAGACATGAATGGAAACTTCACCTTTATTAATAAGAACGGCAGCTCAGTTACCGACTTATGTGCCGTTGATAGTGCGATTTTGGAAAGTGTACTAACTTTCGAGGTGGAGAACAAAATCTGGTCCGACCACATGCCTATAGTTCTGAAAGTCGCAATCTTGGGATCTACAACACCGGAGAAGAAACTTAAATTGTTGCCGAAATTATCATGGAGCAATCAAAATGAGAACGAGTACAGGAAAATGGTTCAGAGACGCGTTATGGACCTGAAAATTGAAAATCAATACTTAACAATTGAGGAAATCACAACGGCAATCAAAAAAGCAGCACGCAGCAATACGAGCAACGCCTCAGTACATTTTAACAACAGGTGGTTTATTTGGAAATGCTATAAGAAGAGACAGACTGTGTTTGCCGCGTTGGACGCCTTCGGAATATCAGGGTTGGCAGAAGACAAACGGGCTTATGTAACGGCTCAACAGGAGTACAAGGCTCTATGTGTTAAAAGCAAACTTGAATATGACCAGGATCTTGAAGCGCGAATAACCCTGATAAGAGATAGCAAAGAATGGTGGAAGATAGCCAGAGAAATCAGAGGAATTGCCCCAAAAATAGGGACCGAAGTTGCTGCATGGGAATTTAAAAGTCATTTGGAAAACCTTCTTAACCCGGAACAAAGCGCTATGAACATTCACTATGCACCGACTTATGTTAAGGATCCAGACCTAGATACAACTGTTACAATGGAGGAACTTAACATTGCACTAGCCAAAGCCAAGCCAAACAAAGCACCAGGAGAAGACAGAGTCTCCTACGAGTTTTTTAAAAACGCCCCCAACGAGCTGCTTGAAGAGTTGGTGATTATATACAATAGAGATCTTAATAGCAACTGTCTCGAAAAAAGTTTCATTAATAGTATAATCTTCCCAATTCATAAAAAGGGAGATATAAATAATCCAGTGAACTATCGTGGTATATCTTTTATGAATTGTGCAGCGAAGCTTCTAATGAGTATACTTACGACCAGGCTAACAATGTGGGTAGAAAAGCACAACAAACTAAACGAATTCCAAGCTGGCTTTCGTCGCAGATACTCGACGGTTGACAACATTTTCAACTTGGCCTCCATTGTACGAATCAAGTTTGAGGAGAAGAAAAAAGTCTATGCTTACTTTGTGGATTTCAAGGCTGCGTTTGACCGAGTACCTCGTCAGCTTCTTATATACAAGCTACAACGACAAGGTGTGTCCAGTAAGATGATACGGATTTTTAAAAAAAAATATACTCGCAAACGAACTGTGCTGTTTCCACAGGAGACGAGCTCTCGGAGCGGTTTCAAACAATAAACGGAGTGAAACAAGGATGTCTGATGTCACCACTGCTATTTGCGCTGTACCTGGATGATCTTCACGAGCACATAGGAGGTGGCCTGTACATTGAGAACACCAACATAAGGCTGTTATTGTCATCGTAGTGGACAATCCCACAACGCTTCAACTAATGATTGGAAAACTGGAGTTATACTGCACATTATGGGGCATGGAAGTGAATAAAGCGAAGTCCGAGATCATGGTATTCCGAAAAGGAGGCAGACTGTCAGCATTGGAAAATTGGACATTTCAGGCAGAGCAGGTGAAGGTAGTACACGAGTACAAATACCTTGGAGTTGTTTTCACGGCAACAATGATCTTCAAAAAACATGTGGCAGCAAGAATGAGAGAAGCGAGGGCGAGTAAAATTTTGAAATAATCTAGCTGCAAAATGGAAAATATTTAACGCTATCAGCAGAACTGTGCAGTGTTATGGAGCTCAAATATGGGGAGGAGAAATAAGCGACGAGGCGGATCAATTACAGCGATATATTATTAAGAGGATACTAAAGCTGCCAGACTGTACGCCAAATTATATTTTGGCAATAGAGGCAGGACTGGAGGATGGGCACATTTACAGCTTAACTCTTCATCTTAAATACCTGGCACGAGTACAATTTGAGTATAAAGAATCTCGACTTCCGTATGTCCTAGCTAGGAAAATGATGCACAGTAGCTTGGGATGGTTTTCTAAGCTTCAAGACGTGTGCAAACAAAATGGAGTAACTCTGGAGAGCAACTTATCGCACTTTGGATGGATTGAAGGCAACATACAGCTACTCACTGCGCTTAAAGAAGAGAGTCGAAATCAACACTTACTCAAGGCCGCAGGAAGCGCAGTGATATATAAAGATTTAAACCATGAGGTAGGACCTTCATACTGCAACGAGCTGTTCCGACAAACGGAAATAACATGGATAATGAATGCGAGAGTGGATCTGTTATGGTTGAATGGCTGTCCAAGAAGGACCGTTAACGGTGGCTTATTCTCACTATGTAATATCAAGGAGGTGGCAGACATACTGCATTTTGTGGGGCGATGCCCGGTTCTAAGGGAATTCCGTCTGCGTTGGTTTGAGAAAGGCACACTTACAGCAGAAGAGGTGTTCATGGCCTTGAATGGAGAACTGGGATGGAAGAATCTGGCTAGATTTACTGAGGGGGAACCATATTATTAATGAAGATTTTTAATACAAATGTCATAATGATAATATATAAATTTATAATAATTGTAAACGTTGTTAAAACAACAGAAGAAAAGCTGACGTTTACAAACCAAGCTTTATTAATGTTTATCTTTTGGATAAGTAAAAAATACGCAGCACAATGTATATGTATATGAAAAAAATAAACATCATCTATCTATCTATCCAGGAGGAGGATTTTGAATTTACGGCAAATAAAACAATAATTTTGTATGAAAACTAAAAATATATTTTCCAATCTTTAGCATTGCGTTTCACTTGAGAGCCAAAATGATGGCACAGCCCAAATCCATGATTTGCAGATACTCCGAGCCGCCGTCCTGGAGGCGATAGCAGCATTCCTACAAAGAAATGCATATTCAACCAACTTTGAATCAAGCTTCAAAAGTGCTACTACCCCCCCATGTTGTCGCATATCTGGGCATTCGTCAGGGCCGCATGAAGCACTATGTACTCCACAAACTGCTTCAGCTGACCCACACTGTAGGCAGATGACCCAATCTCTTGTACAAACTTCTCCAAACGATTACAGTTGCCCAAACGGCAGACTTCCAAATAATCCTTCAAGTAGTAGTCCGGGATTATGCCCGACATCTCAAACAGATCAGCCTTGTTGACGACATGCTCGACCCCATTAAGACGATGGCAGGACGCATATCATCTCCCAATATCCGTAAAATAGACTTGTAGGCCTCCTCCTCGATCTGCACCTACTCCAAGTGTGTCTCAAACGGGCAATAATTTGATCCTCGCCCAACGCCTTGAACCGGAATTTGATGCCGCTACCTCCATTAACATACATATCTGTGTTCCTGTTGCGCAGCTTAAACAATTTTTGAAAAAAAAAACTTTCAGCTTTTGTTTGTAAACAAAACAAAACAGCTGACTACCAGTGTGGCCGTTTCTGTATTTGGTCTCTTTGACTTATATATGGGCTCACTAATAATTTATGTGGATGCTAAATTTATTATGTGCAATTTAGCGAGCTAAATTTTCCGCGCTTCTCAGAACAGGCCTTTATACTTAAAAACCACAGCCCAAGCGGGCGAGAAATGCAACAGCCCCAATTAAATAAAAAATTCAAAACACGCGCGCACAATCCAACGCGCGCCTATCAATCGCCAACAGCTGACGACTGGTTATATCGATTGCATTGTTATCGACCGCGCGGTCATCGACGTCGCTAGCGACTGCACCCAGCTGCCTATAAAACCTGAGCCCAAACGAATTATGTCTCACTTAGTGCGTGGCATCGGTCAAGTCAACACCTTTTTTCTTCGACGCTTGCTCTTCGTTTTCTTCTTTATCTATTTTTCTTTTATGTTCAACAACTTTTTTTTTTGCAATGTTCGCAAGCGATCCAAGCAATTACCGCTTAACAAACAGCTTGAAAATTCCAATACAGATAGACGGTTACCTCCATAGTTGGCTGGAGCAATAGAGGCACGATTGCCACACTTGATGTTTTGGCACCAAAAATGGTGTTTTTTTTTTTTTCCTGTTGGTGCACTGGCACGTTTTTTTATTGGAATTGGCTCTTTTGCATGGAGCCCGAAAAAGACGCAGAAATTAAAAGAGTAAAAGAGAAAAATTCTGCGGAGTAAGACCACTCATAATTTTGGAAATAGCCATGACAAGATGGTTGCGTGAGCTTGCTTGAGCAGTGGGATGTTCCCAAAATATTTTTCTTGGCTCAGACTCTAGAAGTCTACAATTTAAGCCAAAATAAATAGTAAATTTAAAGAATACACATCAAAAATGATTTAAATTGTATTCTTGAAATTATTAAAGATTTAAATATGGAATTTCAATCAGATTGAGACTAGAATCTACTTTAAAATCAACACAAGACACCAAAATTTTACTTTAATCAGAAAATTGAATGGTTGGTAGTGATTCTAGATTATTTACATCTGCAAAGCACGAATCTGTTTTCGGAAATAGTCCATCGCGTCTAGATTTTTAGTAACTTTAGCTTAAGGCGCGTTTAGTTTGGAGTCTGATATTTTATTTTGACTCCCTATGATATCGGAAAGGAGAACTCTCAACTTTCAAATAAAGTATCTCAAACAATTCTACGATTTTTTTAAGCGAAGATATACATACCATTTTGAATACATGTCTGTCTAACAATCTACAGAGTAAATTCAATGTTTATCTGGCAAATAGCAGCAATATAGGAGATGAGAAATCGTCCCTTAATGAATATGTGAAAAAGTATTTGGTCGTAAAGTGGAAAATTATTACAGATTGGGAGCATTATTTCTTTTATTCAGACTTTTTAAGACTTGCGTTGTTTTGTTTTACTGCTTTATCTTTGTAACCACTCATCCGATTATCTTTAAATTTGGACACAATATAGAATTAAATCCAAGGAAGCCATAGGTATTAAAATCTCAATTTTAACATTTTATTGCCACAGTAACTAATTAATACGTGAAATATTTTTTGGGTTATTTTGTACGAAATGAAATGAATGTATAATTTAACGATTTTGTAAAAGAGATACTTTTTATTTTATTAAATAAAAATATAACATGAATAAGGGGAAGAAAATTTTGTTGGCTCTTTTTTAATGAAAATGGCTCCTTTTTGAAATTTTTTTGGTGTTTAAGATTTTTGAATAAATCCATGTCTATCTCGTCTTCTAAGCGGAAATAATCAAGCTGGTAAATAACATATATCACTTCCTCTGCATGACTAAGCAGAAGCTCATCATGTTGCTGGCAGATGCTACCCAAAGCTTTGGCCGCACAGTTAGCGAGCGGACTATGCTCACGCAATAGATCCAATAGATAGTTAAGGAAATTACCCATAAACTGCGGATTTTGTCTTAGCCACTGATGACACTTGGCCAGAAATTGTATGGCCTGATAGCGCACAGCGAAATGTTGGTGCGAAAACATGGGCTCCAGTATGCGGGAAATCAAATCCGGTTGTTCTTCTACCAAAATTGTCATGTAGAATAGAGATACTTCAACATTCGACCACAAGACTTGTGGATTTTGCACCACTTCTATCAGACTGGTGACCGTTTCCGGTTCTAGCAGTTCGCTCAAATCCAAAAGTGTTTCGCATGTCACGAAATAGTGCCAATTCACTGTCGGGCTCCATCAAACCCAACTGATTCTCAGGCAATTGGACATGTTTCAACATGGCCTATACCAAACGTTTTATATAGGGTTGAAAGCGTTGATTCATTTGGGGATCCGCTCTTAAGCGCAAAGCTTCACCCAGTTGCCTCCACATCACTAACGAGAAGCGTGCCAGTATCGGCTTGCATCTTTCGGCCACCTGCACCAACAGCTCGAAGCAACGTTTACCCATTTATATTAAATCTTGCTTTTGCGTAAGGGCTAATGCGAAATAGGCCTTGCATAAGTTGGATATTAAATTGGCATAGTTGGAATGGAACTGGGCTGGAGCTGACTGAAATGGTTCCTCCAGTGAGCTAAGAGTCACAATCTAGGATTAGTTCTTCCAATGGACGCTTGCGTATCTGTTGTAATAATCCCATTCGGAGGCAGCAACATGCAAAGTCAAATCTAAAGGATTACTCAATATGTTTAAAGCTTGGAGTATAATGGTCTCTTCCACTAGCTTTTTCAGTGGAAACACCTTGGCTCCAGCCCAGGAGCCACACACACATAAACAAGCTTTCAAAATGGGGTTATGTGGCAGATCTTTGCGTTCCATTGAAACATTGAAAAATTTGATCATTTTACCCGCAAAGTTGTTTAGTTTTTTTGTTCAACCATAAACGTCGTTGGGCACTCAATCTGAACTTTCCATTCCGTGCCTCTTTCGGCAACACTTTCAACACCGCCATCAGGACTACAAATTGGCTGAGAATTGTACGATAAGCTCGTCTAGGAAATTTTCCCAGGCTTCCACTACCAAGCCCAGATCTACCACCACCAAACACAGTTGGTTCAGAAACATGCGTGCCGACTCACGTTCAAGTAACTCCTCCTTGGACTATGCTGCCTGTTTGGACTCCGCTGCCTGCTTGGATTCTGCTGCTTGCTTGAGATGTAGCATTAATAAGTCCTTCAAACGGAATTGCGCTTCAAGGGGAAGCACCTTCATATCTGTCATAATTTTAGAGCGCAGCGTCTGAACCGCAAAAGTAAGCACCGGAAATGAATGCTGTTCACACAGCACTTCCTTCGGTTTGTCCCAGGCCACTAAGGAGTTCCTAATCCGGCATAAATAGATATGCATTGAGGGGTTAAGGTTACCTTTTCCGTAGATCTCCTCGGCCGCTTCTAGCACTTTCTCTTTGGTAAATGGTACACTTCATATTCACTTGCAAATAAAAAATAAACAGTTGTAAATACCAATTGTATTTACCCAAAGATAACAAGCCTTAAACTTACCCAAACTAAAAGGCTGGAACAATAATTGTTAAGAATTTGGCGACGAACTGCACTTTCTGTTTTAAAATGGCTGCTGACAAGTTGGAGCGTTCTTTGCATTTGATTGGCTTTTAGGTATTTTGTAGGGGTTTCTTATATTGCTATGTGGTCACACTGGAGTCGCAAAGTGTTGAAAAGTGGAACACTTTTTTTTTATTACTGTTTACACTAAGTTTATACGACCATACAAAAACATGGCGGTTGGTTTTGAATTTACAGTACAGTGTAGTCCACACTGTTTTATTTTTTTTGGCATAAACTCTAGTTGTTAAGCTATTTACTCTCAATTTGGTTTGCAAGCTTATTTAAGACCCCAAAAACGAAATGCAAAGATTCACTCAGTTAAGACCCATATTTTATATAGCTGCCATATAAGCAATCTGGCAGATTTGCTTCAACTTTGAACTTTGGTTTTTACTCGTATTTTATGCTCCTTATACGACTTACAAAATTGTCTCATATAGCTGCCATATAACCTATCTGGCCGATTTGAACCTATTTTGTTGGTTTTTACGCTACTGAGCTAAAATTTGGTCTTTACACGAATTTTTAGTTCCTTATATTTGATTTGGAACATTATTTCATATAGTTGCCATACAACCGATCGGGCAGATACACATTAACTTTGTTGGTTTTGACGCTATTGAACTGAATTTCAGTTTGAATACGTATTTTAAGCTCCTTAAAGCTAGGTACTCAGACGCTGACAAATTTGTCAGAGCCCATCTAATTACATAGCTCAGGAAATCCGCGCATTGTCAGAGTGAGTACTGAGCAACTGACAATGAGCATGGAGCTGCCAACTCGTGTTTTTATACTCTGTACCGAAGGTACATAGATTATATTAAGTTTGTGCAAAAGTATGTAACAGGGAGAAGGAATCATTTCCGATCCTATAAAGTTTATATATTCTTGATCAGCATCAACAGCCGAGTCGATATAGCCATGTCCGTCTGTCCGTCTGTCCGTCCGTCCGTCCGTCCGTCCGTATGAACGAAGAGATCTCAGAGATGGTAAGAGATAGAGGTTTGACATGTATGGGACATATATTTCTTATACTTGCAGGCAGATCAAGTTTATTTTCAATTTTTGCCACGCCCCCTCCCGCCCTCGCAATTTGGAAAAAACGTCATATCTCCTACAGTTTTGAAGATAGATCGTTCGTACCTTCTAGTGATACCTTGTAAAACCAAAATTATTTATCGATTTGCTGAAGGAATGATAAAGATCGGATGAACCATACTCAAGTCTATGAGCAAAAAACGGCCAGTAAACACCCCCACCCACCCACCCATCACCCCAGCATTCTATTGAACGGCAATCTAAGTGAGAGAGAGAGAGAGAGAGAGAGAGAGAGAGAGAGTGAAACTTAGAGATGAGCGCGTATAACTCGTGAGCAAATGCGAGCTGCGACGTTAAGGGTACAGAGTATGTTATAGTCGGGCTTGACCGACTTTCTTTCTTGTTATTATCAAATCACTCGCTCCAATTTTGCGTTGCGTTTGATTTGCGTTTTATATAAAAGCCGGGTATCCAGCACCGCGGAAACTAAAAATTCCTGGCAAACTTCATAAAAAAAAAACTGTGCTAGGAATTTTTAGTTTACCTTTTCGTTGCTTAAGTATCCAGCAACTTCAACGAAACCCACAGTTTCTTATCGATAGTTGGCCTATCGATAGCGCGTGTGGATCGAGAGAACAGCTGATACACAGCTTAGGAATATATTGTTTACAATTATTTTGGACGTGATGAGCGAAAATTTTGGGGGGAATGCTTTTTTGTTTTTGTTATAAGCTATCTTGCTGGGAAACCAGCAGCGTGCAAAGATTGGTAGGGGATGGTGCCAAGGGGACACTTATGCCAAATTGCTGAGGCGGCCCGAGAGATGCCCTCTAGAGACTCATAGGTCGATGGGATGTCGGAGGTTGAGACTACTTCTGAGACTGTTTGTCGCCAGATCGGAGGCAAGTCTATGGAAGTGGGCCACCAGGCGGTCATGATACCTGCCTGGTGTGCATACATATTGATTTGGGCTCTTACCGTAGCTGGGTTATCCGAATCTCATAGCGATCGTGTTGACTCCTTGAAGGATTAACGGCTATGTTACAGCGGTTTGCCCATCGACCAACGCCAAGGTACTGATCCGGGCACTGAGTTGACAAAATCCTTAATATTAATGCGAATGTATTTAGGTAATTTTTTTATCCGACCATGAAAGACTTCTTTGATGATGATAGCATTTTAAAGTTGTGCAGATAACAACATGCTGCATTAATGTTTTGCGCCATCCGTTCAAAGTGTCATGGTCAGCTATCGGCTATCAACCTCTAGTATAGAATAAAGTAGCACCTACTCCGCGATGCATGCTTCACCCGGAAAATATAATTTTTATTTTCTTTACATTTATTTAAATTCAAATAATTAACAGTGCTTAACAGCTGATTAATCAGAGTGACCTTGCTACTTTTTGGTGCATGGTCACCCTGCTTTAGTTATGTTCCACACACACAAGAAATAACTAGCAAATTCCTGGCAGGCTATATATGACTATCGATAAGAAACTGTGGGTTTCGTTCATGTTGCTGGATACTCAAGCAACTAAAAGGTAAACTAAAAATTCCTGGCACAGTTTTTTTTATATGAAGCTTTCCAGGAATTGTTAGTTTCCGCGGTGCTGGATACCCGGCTTTAGCGTGCTAAATTTTCCGCGCTTCTCAGAACAGGCCTTAAGCGAATGGAACATCGAATTTCAATTAAAAAGCGCCTACACTCTAGCGGGTCAACAAACGGTTTGGCTATGATAACCGGAATTTGAAATCAAATGCATACATACGCTGAATAATAAACAATTAAGAAAGTCGGTCGAGCCCGACAATAAAATACACTGTACCTATATATACAAAACTGTGAGAGACATCAGGTTTTTCGGGGGCGTAGCAATAATTTAAAATAAACTTGATCTGAAACAGGAATAATCTAAGTCCAAAATTGTCAAACAAATATGTAAACATTCATGTGATTGTGTGATTATATGAGAAACTATATTTAAATTTCCCACCAAACTTAAGCAATGTATACTTTTCGGTGAATTAATGTTAAATCAATCGATTTTCTGCTAACACATTTAAAATTGATTGTCGAAGTGTGCTTAGATATCCGCGAATAACTTTGTCATCAAGTAACCAAATTCATCAAGAGAACATTTGTCCAACGGAAAATTAAATGGGCTTTTAAGCTTGGTACGGAGATACTTGCGAAATATGTGCGAAATCTCTGCACATTATTTCGCCGATAGCAAGTGCGAAAAAAGGCGCTCATCTCTAGTTGTTTTGTTTACAAATTCAAATCAGCGGGAACATTTAAATTAATTAACATTAATTAAGCGAATAGTTATGGTGGCCTCTAATGATGCAATAGTTGATACAATAGCTTTCTGTGATTTGTAAAAAGCGGTAGTGAAGGCACCTAGGGTTCGACAGAGTTTGGTTAATCCTTTTTTGCAAATAATTAAATGGATTTTAGGATCATCGTGACCTTTATTTTGAATAGGCAAATGGTTCTTTATAGACACAACTAGGGAAGGGACTGAATCGACTGTTTGGGCCATGGCATCTCGTTATCATTTACTTATAATGCAACGGCATTGATACGGAGATGTGGTCTACGACCTGCGGTGACAAAGAAGTCCCATAGTTCGACCATTGCTAAGTTGGGCAGCTCATCGTTCGCCGTCGTGCACAAATGAATCACTTAGAGCTGGGCCAAAGTTCCTCATCATCAGCCATCTCGTACAAGGTGCTATTGGTTCTGTAAAAGAGAATTACCGCCGACAAGTCGGGCAATAAAGACATATGTGAAACTGACCCCCCCCCCCCCTACAAATCGCTTGCTTCTTAAGTTGCGATGGGTACGCCACCATCGCTCCCACTCAGCACGCCGGCAGCGCAAACTGTCCTTTAACGAAGCCAAAGCCGCGTTGCAATGGTCTCCTAGAAAACACAAACTATTGTCAATTACGTAATTCAACTCAATAATTTCTATATTTACCATTCTTTTCAAGGGCAGCACCTTTACTTTCCCAGATGATTTTTGACAAGCCGCCATCATAATGCTGCCACAGCACAATTTTCTCTTTTATTACATCAATTAGGGCCAACTTCTCCACCAATGAAAAGTTGCGCATTTATTACTAATTTTCAAACACCGCGCCACAATGTGTCAACGAAAAATATGCTTTGCATATATTTCAAAGCTGCGAAATAATCAATCATCGCGTGACTATCGCCTGACACGTTGACGTCGATTGGCAGAGCTGTGATATCGATATGACTATTTCGCGTGTGAACTCCAGACCAATTCGCGAAACGGCAACCTGCGAAATCCGTGCGAAATCATTTTTTATACTCTGTACCGAAGGTACATAGAGTATATTAAGTTTGTGCAAAAGTATGTAACAGAGAGAAGGAATCGTTTCCGACCCCATAAAGTATATATATTCTTGATCAGCATTAACAGCCGAGTCGATATAGCCATGTCCGTCTGTCCGTCTGTCCGTCCGTCCGTCTGTCCGTCCGTCCGTCCGTCCGTCCGTATGAACGAAGAGATCTCAGAGATGGTAAGAGATAGAGGTTTGACATGTATGGGGCATATATTTGTTATACTTGCAGGCAGATCAAGTTTATTTTCAATTTTTTCCACGCCCCCTCCCGCCCCCGCAATTGGGAAAAAACTTCATATCTCCTACAGTTTTGAAGATAGATCGTTCGTTCCTTCTAGAGATACCTTGTAAACAAAATTATTTATCGATTTGCTGAAGGAATGATAAAGATCGGATGAACGATACTCAAGTTATGGGCAAAAAACGGCCAGTTAGCAACCCCTAACCGTTCAACACAGGCAATCTTAGTGCGAGAGAGAAAGAGAGAGAGAGAGAGAAACTTAGAAAGCGCACCGCGTTGTGCGCGGGGTGTTAACTGCAGAGCGGGCAAACAAACGAAACGAAACGTTTCTGAATCGTTTCGTTTCTTTCTTTGCACAGAGCGAAACACTAACAAAACCCGATAAAATGCAACGGTAAAAAAATGAGTTCCGTTCAGTTTGCGTTCGTGAGAGCAAACTAAACGTAAAGCGAAATGCTCTCATCTTGTAAAGGGAACAAAGGGAATCGGAACGATATGCAACGAGGGCGAATAGTTCGGAAACGTTTGCTGCTCAATTTGTATACACTTTTTTTTTTTACTTCTTTGATTCTCTCAGCTTTGTTGTTTTCGTTAGCTATTATTTCCCAAACGTTTCAAGGCAGCGCAGCTGTCGCGAGAACAATATTCCAATCGTTTCGTTTGCGCTCTTCGGCAATATAAAGTTAGTGGTTTCGTTTTCCCTGACTATAGTAACCGATACAAAACAAATGAATAGTTTCTTCTCTTTCGCGAACGGTTCGTTAAACGTTCCGTTTGTTTGCCCGCTCTGGTTAACTGGCCGTTTGACTCCTGAGCAAATGCGAGTGTAAGGGTACAGAGTATGTTATAGTCGGGCTTGACCGACTTTCTTTCTTGTTTTATATGGAGTTTTTGATTTCGCGGGTATCTCCGTACCAAGCTTTATACTAAACTTTAAGGAAAAATTGCATAGAATAAAATAGTTAAACCAGTGGTGGTCAAAGTATAAATATACAAAAAAAAGTTGAAAATACGAGATCTGTTACCTGCGTTTCTCCAGCATCGCGTTAAATATCTAAAACCATTGAATATAATATATTATAATCTTCTCATCGCTATCAGCACTAGCAAAGTTATATAAAATCAGATGGTCGCGAGTTGTGTTGGCATAATGATCAATAAACGGATTTTGGGCCATAACTTCAAATTTTCGGGATACCCGAGGAAAACCAAGTATGAAGAAGTGCTATACGCGGGTTACCCAGGTCATTACAATTTTTTGAATTTTGTAGCACTGTGTAATTAGAAACACCTTGGCTTTGCTTTGATGCTCATGTGCTGTTAGAAAGTGTTTCTATATATGTGAAATACTGGGACGAAAGGCATTTTCTGTAGCTCTGAGTACAAGCCTTAAGCAATGAACTGGAAACTTGATGTGTGAGGCCAAGCCAGCCGGCTTAACCAGTTCAAAAGTGGTTCAGGTCCACATATCAGAAATTATTTTGGCAGTGATCTGGAAAATTAGTCTAAAGGCTTACATTGCGAGTGTTAGATATTCAACATATCTCAGAAATTGTTTAAGTTTTTAACTGGAAATTTGCTGTGTGGGAACTTTTCCAAATTAAAAGCAGCTTTCGAACAAATTTTAAGCCTAGTACTGAGAGCGTTCGAATTTTCCTTCAGCTGTCAAATCCCATATAAAAATTTTTCCTTGCCTCGTTCTGTAGTTTGGTACCCAGAAAGCCAAGCAATCCACACAAGGAATTTTGAGAGTTGCCATATCGATTGCTTGTGTGGACTGTATCGAACAGCTGAGATTCCATCAAGAGATATTGTGCAGTCATTTTTTCCTTGTGTCAGTTGTCAAATTGAAATTGAAGCCAAAACTAAAAAAATGGAACGCAAGACTAAAAATCGTCTGCAAAATTTTAATAATGATGCTGAGAATAAAATGCATGCATTTCCACCAAAGAAATGAAGCTTCATTTCTTAATATGACAAGAAATGAAGAAAATGATATCATTTCTTCCATACAAATTGCTGTTGCATTTTGCCCTTCATTTCCTTCATTTCTCAAAAATGATGGCATTCGCCACGAAGGAATTTGGTATTTTTTTAAAAAGTACTCGCTACTCTCTTGGCACTACTCGTTACTCGCTGGAAATAGAAAGTGTCATCACCAATAAAATGTGGATTTGAATTTAGAAAGTAGGCGCAATTTTGTTTATAATATAAATTAGTCAAAATAAGTTGTGTATTTAGCTTTCTGCTGATAATTCAGGGCGTTAACAATGCGTTCGCATAGGGTAATTGCTTTCCTGCCGGGTATGTCTTTTTTTGGGTAAATATTGCAAAAACTCCCCGTGAGTTTGAAAGTGGCGCCTGTTGTTTAAATCAAACCATTCAGCTGTTTTTGTCAACGTGGCATTGCGAATATCAAAATGATGAAGATTTGTCAATGGAAACAGCATCAATTTTAGAAATGAAAATGATAAGAAATGAAGCCAGTGGAAATAGGCTATTAAACAAGAAAGAAAGTCGGTCAAGCCCGACTATAAAATACTCTGTACCCTTACACTCGCATTTGCTCACGAGTCAAACGGCCAGTGAACACCCCCCACCCCCGCCACCCATAACCACAACGTTCAGTTCAAGAGAACATACGTCACAGCAACATACAGGCAATCTTAGTGAGAGAGAGAGAAACTATAGAGCGCACAGCGCTCACTGTTTCTCCTCTCTCTCTCTCTCTCTCTCTCTTACTAAGATTGCCTGTATGTTGCTGTGGTTATGGATGGGGGGGTGGGAGGTGTTAGCTGACCGTTTTTAGCTCATAACTTGAGTATCGTTCATCCGATCTTTATCATTCCTTCGGCATCAATCGATAAATAATTTTGATTACTAGATATTTCTAGAAGGTACGAACCATCTATCATCAAAACTGTGGAAGATGCACGTTTTTTTCCAAATTGCGGGGGCAGGAGGGTGCGGATTAAAAATTGAAAATTAACTTGATCTGCCTGCAAGTATAAGAAATATATGTCCCATACATGTCAAACCTCTATCTCTTACCATCTCTGAGATCTCTTCGTTCATACGGACGGACGGACGGACAGACGGACATGGCTATATCGAATCGGCTGTTAATGCTGATCAAGAATATATATACTTTATAGGGTCGGAAACGATTCCTTCTCCCTGTTACATACTTTTGCACAAACTTAATATACACAGAGTATAAAAAGTGCTTGGGAAGCGGTTGGTGTCCAGTTGGGAAAAGGAGATGAGTATTACTTGGTGTGGCTGGCTCCTACTCCTTGGTATCAGTGCTGCTGTTCTTAGAAGTAAAATTAAATTCCTTTCTTTCTTTTCAGCGGACGAGTGTAAAGGCACTTGGATCTCACTTTGAGAGAGTCTCCTTTACTACCGCGCTAAAGCCAAAAAGCGGCAGTGCAGGAGGCGTTGAGCTGGACCATGAAAGATTTAGCGAATGTGTTGATGGGCAGTTCGCTGACCAAGTGGCTTTCCTGCCTAATATGTAACTAATAAGTCTTTTCGGTATCCCCCATTTAATTATTTAACAATGGCAACACCCAGTGCGGTATTAAAGGACACCAGCTCTGCAATATCAATCCAACCCAATATTTTAGAGTTTCACTCTACAAACTCTACATTACCGTCATATTCCTATGTAAGTTAAATATTTGGATATAAAGATATGCGAAGATATTGACAAATTACAATGTGCAACACTAAAAAGTTGATAGAGTCGAACCCAATAAATTCTGAAAGGGTATGATGGTAGTACATAAACCTTCGCTGGGTTTGGTCTGGTTAGCTGCCGTTTTCCTTTTATTGCATTTTGAAGTTTTCAGCTTCTGATTGGGATTCGCAACTTCATATCTCGTAAACTATATGGAATTTTGCTTTGACGTCTTAGAGGAAGTTGTTGCTCTTGGCTAAGCTTACAAAACATTCTTAAGTAGCAAGTCAAAAAAGTTACATCTTTATACTGAAAATTCAAAAATGTCTTAAAATCATCATGTTTTCCCTCATTTTTGACTGTTTTTCAACTTTGTTTTGAAAACTGTAACGAATTTGACTAAGCAATGCAGGACGAAAACGTAGCTTGGACCTAAATAAATAAACGATTGGAACATAACTTCATTCGATTGGTCCTTTGTATAGTTAAGCATGAAGAATTGGAACCAAAACTCGTAAAATGGCAACTTTTGGAACCAATTGGCTGACAGTCAAAAATTTAGATTTTTATACCCTTGTAGAGGGTATATTAAAATTGTCGAGATGTTTTTAACGCATAGAAGGAAGCATCTCCGTCCACATAAAGCATATATTATATATTCTTGATCAGCATGACGAGCTGAGGAAAAATTATAGTTTTTTTACTTTTTTACCGAAAATGTTCATTTTTTCGTGTTTTATGACAGTTGTACATGCTTTTGGGCCTATAACTATATGAAAGAGTAACTGTATGAAGTTGGTTCGTTTTTACGGTTTGTTTATTTTGGACTAAGCAACAACTTTGTACTTTATAACTTGTTTCTATTTGTAACAAGTTTCGAGATGAAGTTGAAAAACTGTAGAAAAGTGGTCAAGACTTACCTTTTTTTGCCAACCTTTGTAATTTTGTGTATGAAGATGTAATTTTTTTGATTTGCTACAAAGAAATGTTTTGTAGGTCAAATCAAAAGAGCAACAACTTTGTTGAAGATTTAAAAGCGAAATTTAAAATAGTTTACGAGATATGGAATCGTTAATCCTACTCTGAAGCTGAAAAGTTCAAAGTGCAAAAAAAAAACAAGAAAGAAAGTCGGTCAAGCCCGACTATAACATATTCTGTACCCTTAACGTCTCAGCTCGCATTTGCTCACGAGTTATACGCGCTCATCTCTAAGTTTCACTCTCTCTCTCTCTCTCTCTCACACTAAGATTGCCGTTCAATAGAATGCTGCGGTGGTGGGTGGGGTGGTGCTGGGTGTTTACTAGCCGTTTTTTGCTCATAACTTGAGTATCGTTCATCCGATCTTTATTATTCTTTCAGCAAATCGATAAATAATTTTGTTTACAAGGTATCTCTGGAAGGTACGAACGACCTAGGAACAGGCCACTAAATTACTTCAAATCATAAGTCTATGATTGTTTAACATATTTCAGGGTGCAAGCGAAAGTATTATAAAGCGAAAACGCACCAATATTATGAAGTGATCGCAGCCGAAAAATTTAATTCCCGTGTGATTGCTAGGTCTGAAACATTTAAAGACGTTAAGCACATCGCACTGAAGAATAAAATACGGACCTTGAGGACACAGTATATAAGTGCACTGGAATGGCGAAACAATACAGGCGCCGGTCTGATATCCGAAGGCGAAGACCGTACTGTTGCAGGTATGGAAAAAATCACAATTTATACAAAGATTTTGCTGTTTCATTTACAAATTCTAGATTATATTGTAAATTTATGCCCAAACTTTGATTTAGTGGAGCATATTTACGGACATAGAAAAAATATTCATCCACAAAGAGATATTGACTCCGAAAACTGCGATATTTTGGAGGGCTATGAAGACTTCGAAAAACTTCAGCAGAATACTGAAGATGTCGATGAGTCATCGAATCGGGCATTGCGAGCATCATCGGAACGGGCCCATTTTGGTTCCCTTCTTAATATGGTACTTTGCATGCAGCGACAGAAATGTAAAGTGGATGACCAGTTATTGGAACTAGAAAAGAGGAAACTAGAATGGGAAAAAGAAAAATTTGATAAGGAACTAATGGCAAAATCTCAACTAAAGGCAATGGAACTTGAGCATCAGAAGGAACTGAAGCAAATGGAAATGAGCAAGGAAATACAAATGATGGCGATTCAAATTAAATATAAGCTTATGCAATAGTCTTGAACAATGATTAATGTATACTAAATAATAGGTTTAACACAATACAAATTAATGCGTTTATTCGATGCCGTCATTTGACAAGGTTATTTGCCCAGCGTCAGCATCATTTCCGTTATCCACAGCATATGAGTTTGATTAAATGTTAAAATATATGTCAAAACAGCCTTAAATACCCTTCGAGTAATTAGTTGAATGGTGCCACCATCACCAATCCCTAACAATGATGCAGTTTTTACAATGCATCCTTCGCCATAGGACCCAAGACGATATAGAACCACCATAAGTTGTACGTTAGTTGGGATCTGTTGACTGCTGCGCAAACCATTAAAAACATCATCATTTTCTATTCAGCTCAAAATAATGTTGAAGCTTTTCCCAGTTTACCTTCATGTAGTGTTTGAAACGACACTCGTCCAGATTTGGCAGCACATGGGTTATGAATTGCTTGCATTTTGGGACAGAATGCTTGATGTTAGGAATGCCATATCGATATAGTTCTCCTTGGATACCATACAAAACGGTTCATTAAAAATTTGGTTCTGCCTTTTTCTCGAACCATCTGCATTATTAGATGAATCGTTCACAAAACAATAAAAAAGTAGGATTTCAACGTACCTTTACAAAGCTGCGAAAATTCCAAAGTAATATCCTCCGCGAGTAAACTATTTTTGATTGATTCAATCAACGCTGTCTTACCAGTTTTCTTTGGCATTTTCCGGAATTTATTAAGTTATTTTCTTTTTTTAATAATCAAAATTATTTTTAGGTCGTTCCTGCAAAGTGATTTGATTTTGATTTTGTGTGACAGTGTTTTTGTCATTTTCTGCAGTTTATCTGGTGACACCGAAATTAAAATCAGAATCAGAATTAAAATCACTTGCAGGAACACCCCTAATATTATAAATTTATATGATAAGAATATTATACAAAATGAAATAAAAATTGGAATATTGGTAACACCAGCAGCATCATTTTGCCAAGTTACAGACCGCATCTCTGAGTTGACAAAACTTCTAATTGTATTCCGCACATGTTTGGGACTGGGTCGACTGTTGTGTGTGTTGGGCTGTCTTCTTTGGTTCCTGTGTAGTTGTGGAAAGCGCATTAGGATGCTACAATTTGTTTAAGCTCTATTCGGGTGACACAGCAAAGTGCGTTTTTTTTTTATATTCATTATTTTTTTTTTATTTATTTATTTTATTTTAATTGCAGCTTCGTCTAAAAGACACAACTACAATATAATAGAATAAAAAAAATGATACAAAATAAGGGGGATAGAAAGGAAAACAACAAGAGTAAATAGAAGAAACGCCTTCCGATCCGGTGGGGGTAATTTATTTTGTCGTTATGACCAGCTACGCCCCTGCTCGCAGCGTTGGTGATCGGAAGGAATTTCCTAGAAAAACTAGAAACTATGCAAGTGCAAGATTGTGAAGAATAAAAGACCGCAGGCCTTCGTCGGAAAGGTTATCACTGAGAAGAGGAAAGATATTATTGTAATCCCTGCACAGAATGCGAAAAGGACAATTAGAGGCATATAAAGTAGAAGCAACAGGAAGCCTCAAGGGAATATAGTATCGTGTTTGTCTTGAAGGGACATTAAGGTTCACTCGTCCGAGTAGGTACTCAGCGTCAATATTACGCTTTATAAGCTTGTTTAGAAACATTATACCCAACATGGTACGTCTATGCTCAAGTGAAGGTAATTCTAAAAGCTTAAGCCTGGAAATATAGGGAGGAAGTCTCAACTGTGGGTCCCAACCCAGGTTGCGAAGGGCAAACAAAAGGAACTGCTTCTGGACAGATTCGATACGTTTACACAAGGTGAGTGCTTGAGGGTTCCAAATACAAGAACCAAACTCCAAAATAGGCCTCACTAGGGATATAAACAAAAGCTTGGTCGTATAGGGATCATTGTACTCCTTAGACCAACGTTTAATAAAACCTAACAATCCAATGGCTTTATTCACAGAAAGTTCAATGTGAGTGCCAAAAGAAAGTTTATGGTCCAGGGTAATACCCAGATCATGGAAAGATTCAACTTGTTCAAGTTGATAAGAATCCAATAAATAGTTAATCAGAAGAGGGGTTCTACGATAAAAAGTCATAGATTTACACTTGTCCCTGTTCATTTGCAACAAATTGTAAGAGCACCACATAAATATGGAATTCAAATCAACCTGAAGCAAAGCAGAATCGTTGGGCGAGTTGTGACTCAGGAATATCTTTAAGTCATCTGCGTACATCAGCGCATGAGAATGCTTAATTACATTAGGCAGGTCATTAATAAATAACACGAAGAGAAGAGGTCCAAGATGGCTGCCCTGGGGAAATCCAGAGGTCACAAATACCGGATAAGAAGTGCTACTATTAAAGACTACTTTCTGAGTTCTAGACTGGAGATAAGATTTTATCCAATTAAGAAGCCCCAGTGGAAAATGAAATGTCAGAACGAGAACCCTTTTTATGTCAGGGAATAATGAAAGATTCTTTCCATGGAGTTGGAAACCTAGACTGCTCAAGTGATTTGGAAAACAAGATGTGGATAGGATAGGCAAGCGAGTCTGCGCATTGCTTTAAGATGCACGATGGCACATTATCTGGGCCAGGAAAAAGGTTAGGTTTTAGGGAAAGTATACCATTCAAGACAGAAGAAAAAGAAATGGTGGGGCAGCTTATGAAATCATATGAGGAAATAGGATAAGAATAGCCTTTGCTGGCATCGGACGACGAGTAAGTTGATTGAAAGAATTTTGCGGAGAGATTTGCAATGTCAATGTCGGACGAGGCATTTTCATGTTTAAAGAAAAGAGAAGAAGGTAAGGCATTGGAACGACGTTTGGTATTTACGAATTGGTAGAAGCTCTTTGGATCGTTACAAAAGTTACTCTGTACTCGAGACAGGTAGTTTTTATAGCAAATTCGATTTTGGGCTTGAAATTTTGCCCTAGCAGTCGAGTATTTGCAGAAGTCCGTTGCTTTCACAATGCACTTGATTAAGAAAAAATTATAATAGCTAAAATTGCAACATCCTCCATGTTGTGTATTGGGCCTCACTTAATTTAAATATTTTAGTTAAGTCAAAGTGCAAATCAGCTGCCCATTTTATTTATTTACGGTTTTTGGTATTTTTTTAGGTTATCTGGCCACACTGCCTTTTACATTCCACACAAGGAATATCTAGCTAATTTCTTGAAAGAAAATGCGAACGCCCTCAGTACTAGGCTTGAACAGCTAAATCAAAATGGAATATTCACGCTCTCATAAAAAACATATTCACACAAGGCAAAAGAGCCGGGCGACGCCGGGTATACAGCTAGTCAAATATATTTGTGACAGAACAAGTCCAAACATTTGAATCAGCATTCTCTATCAGTACTCACAATAATTTCTTTTTTATAACCTTATAGCCCCCATAAAACTGTGCAGATAGTGAAACAAACATTACACTAGGCAACACGGTACAGTATATTGAAGGGTTGTTGATGATTCTAGAAGATTTTCGTGCGCTGAGCACGAATCTGTTTTCAGAAATGGTCCATCACTTCGAGATTTTTAGTACTTTGAGCTTAAAGTTGCAAGCAATTGCTTTTTTGACCCATTTAAGACGCGTTTTGAGGAAAACCTATACTTTTGTTTTAACTTTTTTTGATATTAACGAAAACAACTATTTCTTAACTTTAAAATAAAGTATACCAAAGAATTAAACAATTATTTTTAGCGAAGCTATACCATTTTGAATACATATAATAAAATAACAAAATTGTCTACTGCCCAAAGCTATGCCTTGGAAAAACAGTAAAACAGGCTAGTAGTTTGTATAGAATTCTAATGAGAATTTTGAACAACAACAATCGCATACTTTGGGGCTGCAACAATATATACGATTTTATGTGAAAACTTAAAAAATTGCTAAATATGGTATATCTTCATAGAAAACAATCGTAGAAATGTTTGGTATAGTTTATTTCTAAGTTAAGGAGTAGTACTTTACTATAGTATGAAAGAGAGTCAAAACAAAAAAATGGGTTTCCCCACAAAAGTGTCAAAATAGGCATTTTTTGCAACTTTTGGTTCAAATTACTAAAAATCTCCATTTCTGAAAACAGATTCGTTTTCAGCACACGTAAATATTCTAGAATCACCACCAACCTTTCAATATGCTTGATAAAAGTCTTATTTCGTTGCCTTGTGTTATTTTAGACTTAGCGTGTAGCTTCCGCTTGAGAATATTATGTCAAGTCATCGAAAGTCAGCATAAAAATTTGGCAAGGCATTTTACTAGATTAGATGGGAGAAGTTGTGCGATTCTTTATAAACTGCCTAGGTAGCTTGCTCGCTGGTCAGTTGTTCTCCGGCGTTGAAGCAACACAAACATGTGTACGGAAATTCTCTTATTGTTTGCCACTTTGGCTTTGGTGTTTTATATCTGGCAGAGGCGTACATACAGTTATTGGCAACGTAATGGTGTGAAGTACATACCAGGCTCTACACCCATTTTGGGTAATATGCAAAAATTTTTTACTGGCAAGGTACCATTCTTCGATCAACTGCGTCAGCTGCATAATGAACCGGGTTTTGAGAAGGAACCTCTGGTGGGCATCTATTTGGCACATCGTCCGAGTTTGCTAATACGTGATTTGGAATTGATTAAAACGGTGATGATTAAGAAATTTAACTACTTTACGAATCGTGCACTTAAAACGGATCCCCACAATGATCCATTGGGTCATAACAATTTGTTCCTTACGCGCAATCCGATTTGGAAAGAGCTGCGTACAAAATTGTCACCGGTGTTTACCAGCGGAAAAACCAAGCAAATGTATCCGTTAATGGTGGAGGTAAGTCTATCTGCCTGGTTCCCATGACCACTAAAAATTAATGGATTGATATATGCCCTTGATTTCCTAATTTGAGACATTTGATCCTTTTCAGTATGTCTTTATATTTTGCTAGCAATATAAAGTAAGCTTAAAAAGTACTTCCGATCATATATATTTTTGTATGGCCAAAAATTTAAACCACACTGGGGGAAAAACTGAGAACATTGGACTCAAGATGAGCATAAACGTTACTAAAAACAATGCATGAACAGTATTTCACAGTTGTAGTACAATGTTCTCACATCAAGAACAATGTTTTGAGAACGCAAAACTGAAATTGAGTTGATTTTGTTCCGTTTTTAAGAACTTGATATTTTTATTACTTTAATATTGTTCCGTTTTCAAGAACATTTTATACTCGAATGCGAAAAAAATTGGATTGATTTTGGATCGATTAGGTGGTATGGGAGCGGATTCCTCACATTTTGAGAGCTTCTCGGTAGAATAGGGAATGGGACAGAACCTCGTTGGATTTACAAGCGCTGGATAATTATGCTTATGCTGCTGCTTTTCTCCACCCAAATTCCATAGGATCAGAGGGGACACCGCTGTACAACAAACTTCAACGACCCACCTCTTTGTTTACCCGACTTGTTTCATTTATTTCATTTGTTGTTAAAAAAATTGTTCGGGCTTGAGACTTTCTTTCCCACTTTCGGAAGTTGAGATACACTTTCGCAAGTACGGAGTATACCACAGTCGGGTTCAACTGAAACTTGAATATGTTGTTGTGTTCTATTTTCTAGTGTTCAAAATGTAATGTGTTGAAATTTGCCGATGTTGAATTGCTTCGTGATGAAATAGATTATTTTAAAATCGTAGTTGTGTTGAAATTGAGTTGTATTGAATTTGCTCGTGTTTAATTTGTTTTGTGTTGAATTGACGTGTTGAGATTATTTTGTGTTGAATAGACGTGGAACCGAAACTACGTTTGGCCGGCAAAGGTAACACCACCTGGTAGGATTACTGCAATACAGAGATGGGCGCGTCGCGAAGTTCCAATGCACACGAGGCAGCGCGCTGCCTCGTGTGCATAGGAGCTCTGCCGCGGCCGACTGCACAAAATCACACGTACGCTATAAGCATTGAAAGCTATTTATAGAACACGAATGGGGCGCACGCAAATTGTGCTTGTATGCGTGTGAAAAGTGTGTCGATATGTGTGCATGCCCATCTCTGCTGCAATATCATCGATATAGAGCAAAAAAAAGTAGTGGACTAATAAGACAGCAAACCGCAGTACTCGTTTCAAACCAGTCCGATAATTTTGATCCATCCCACACGGTTGCAATGTAATCTCAATTTTGACATAGCTGGAGAAATTATTTTTCTGTTTAAGTCAATTGCTATTAAAACATTTAAAAAACAAAAACAAAATGTTTGTACTTAAAACTAAGTAAATACAATTCCCTTTTCATTTTTCTTTCAGGTGGCCAAAGATCTTGAAGCTAATTTGTCGCGACAGCCTCAAAATGCCATAATAAATGTTAAGGATCTATGTGCCCGTTTCACCACCGATTTGATAGCCACCATTGCGTTTGGAGTGAGGGCCAATTCGTTGAGCAATGTGAACAGTGAATTCTTTATATACAACAAGGCCTTTTTTGACATAACCTTAAGACGTGCCATTGATTTTTGCGTTATCTTCGCGCTACCCGGTTTGGTTTCACTGGCTCGGGTCAAATTCTTCTCCAAGAAGACCTCTGAGTTCGTACAGCGAAGTGTTCGTCATGTTATGGCGGAGCGTGAGAAATCTGGCCTGCAGCGTAATGATCTGATTGATGTATTGATTGCGTTGAAGCGTGATAAGACGACCAATTCTAATAATATGGATTATTTGGTAGCTCAAGCAGCTGTTTTCCAAACGGCTGGCTACGAGACTAGCTCATCGACCATGACATTGACGCTCTATGAATTGGCCAAAAATCAGGAGATACAAGACCGTTTGCGTCAGGAGATTGAGGAGTATTTTGGTAGCGAGGAACATGTCAGCTATGAGCGGATACAGGAAATGCCCTACATGACCAAAGTGGTTAATGAGACTCTGCGAAAATATCCCATAGTGGGCTATGCGGAACGTGAATGCGCCCAACCCGCCGAAGGAGAACGTTTTACGCTGCAACCTTACTACGATATGGAAATACCCACTGGCATGCCTGTATATGTGGCCACCCTTGCCATACATCGAGATCCCCAGGTGAGTTAAGAGCAATAAATCGTAGTTTCTCAACTATAACTTATAACTATATCTTATCAATTGCAGTATTGGCCCGAACCAGACAAGTTCGATCCGGAACGATTTGATCCTGCAAATCGACATAGTTTGAATATGGATGCTTATATGCCCTTCGGTATTGGTCCACGCAATTGTATAGGAATGCGATTGGGTCTCCTGCAATCCAAATTGGGGTTGCTTCATTTGCTGCGTCATTATCGAGTGCATACTTGCGATAAGACTGTAGAGACCATTGAGTTTGCTGCAACAGTTCCTGCAATGGCTTCAAAACATGACATATTACTCAAAATTGAACGTGTTTAATTGCAAACTGCAATTGAACAAAGGTAGTTCTGCTTAACCCAAAACTAGATCAAATGTAAATATTTGGTTTTAAATTTAAAAAAGCAAGAACTAGGTGTAAATAAATGAGAGAAAATGTACAAAAATCTAGCACCGAAAGCTTTTTTCTCTAGCTTTTTTGGTCCCTCGAGACGGACAACCAGCCCAAACCGTCTGTCATCCCTCTGTCCGTATGAACAAACATATTTTAGAGATGTTAAGATATAGTTTCGAGCGAATGTGAAACTTAAGGTCCTATTCTCACCACCTAAAAAGTAGAATTTTAAAGTTTCAAAAAACGAGTTTTAAGGACTTCGCGTTTGTATCAAAGTTTTCAGGGTTATTTTTATTTTACATATTTTCCATGTCTCCCGATCATCAACTAGAGAATTTGTTAAGCAAATCTTGAGTCGAGCTAAGGGAGTCTTTGAGACCATCTTGCAACGCCTTAAAATTCAAGACTTTAAATTTACGGGGCAGGGACGAAAGTTCCGCGGAAACTGAAAAGCAAATTCGAGACAGAATTAAATTCTCTTTTTTTAGGCTTAAGTAATAATCATAGAATTTAGACAGTTCATCAGTCATAGCTGTTCCAAAACAAGACACACACACACACCACAATGAAGGCTGGTTGACTATATAGCTATTTCATGAATCAACTCGTTTCAATCATCAGCAGTCCTTGCCTATTCCTAGTGAAATTGCAGACGCTACCTCATGACAGAATTGTTATAACCGCTTGGGAATCTCAAAGGCAGGCTTATAACAAAAACCGACAACAGCAGCAAACGCAAAGTCACAGAGTCTGTGAGTGTGTGCGTGTCTCATATCGGCCCTTCTGTTTGTAAGGGGAAAATTCTCTCTCCGCAGCTAACACAGGAGCCAATTGTTTGAGTTGCCCTAATTCCGCGGAAACAGAAACTAAATGCAAATTCGAGACAGGATTAAATTCTCTTTATTAGGTCAAAGTAATAATGTTTTTCTTTTGACGCTCCATCTCTGTTTATTGAATTTGGAAAACTTTGACCTAAATATTTTCATTGATGTACCAAGCTTAATTTAGGTCGGTTGATTTGTCATCAGGAAACTTCTAGAAAAATGCAGGTGCAAGGTGCAGGCTCCCAGATTTTTGTGTGTCATTCATTTGGCAGTCTGTTTAGACTGAGTAGACTACATGGGAATTATGACAGATTTCTCTGAATCTGAAATAGAGAAAATGCTTTTCAGGACCATCAAAAATCACCAAAAGGGAACGAATTCACATATTTATTTCAGCTTATTTCATTCAGTTGCGATCGAAATTATACTCTGCAGAATTTTCCAAATCATCAAATTTTCAATAAATATTTACGTAAACAACCAAAAAATTATAAAAATATTCTTTTATATATAAAAAACGGAGAGGAATTGGTCCAAACAATAACAAACAAGGAAGAGCAAGAAACGGCGAGAACGAAACTCTCACTACTAATCAAAGACTGTAGAACAGAGTTTCCCACCGATAGCCTCTAGGGCACGAACATACTCGCCAATTCACATTGATTGCTAGCCGAAGTCATGCATCACTGTATGTTAGAAAGAGACACAGGGACATTTTCGAGCTCTCTGCTTGGGGAACCCTGCTGTAGAACCAAGAAACGGGAGAGCGCATTAGATCGTGCATAAACTGACACAGTGGAGCAGACCAAAAAATTTCTACGTAAAGATGACGGAATCTTAATTTTAAATTCGGACAAAGGTAATGTGACTGTGGCAATGGAAAAGGATGAACACAAGCAGAAAATGGAACAAGTACTTGGCGAATTGAGTACATACAGGATTTAACGACAGGATCCTACATCACGGTTACAGGCCAAAAACAATTTATTTGTTGAAAAACTTCACACAGCTGGAATAATCACAAGGAAGGAAAAATATAGATTATCGACTAATGCAGCCTTACCACCCAGGATTTATGGACTGCCTAAGATACATAAGGAAATACTCCTATACGACCAATTTGCTCGATGATAAATTCACCGTCGTATCACCTATGCAAATATTTGGTCGGCATCGTGAAGAATTTGACTATAGACTCGAAATACAATGTTAAAAATACATTTGAATTTAAATCGCGGATAAATAATTCCCATATTTATGACGGCGAAAGATTAGTTTCGTTTGATGTAGTGTCACTGTTTCCGAGCATTCCAACCGACTTGGGGCTTGAAGTAATTCAAAAAAGATTGAAAACCATACAAGCATACCGAAGAAACTCTTTATGGAAATGTTGACATTCTGTATCACGGACAACAGAAATTTTAAATATGATGAAAAACTTTACGTACAACTGAAAGGACTTCCAATGGGATCCCCCGCATCACCTATAATCGCAGACATAATTATGGAGCCAATTTTGGACAGAGTACCGATCGCTAGAGTACTTAGCAAGTATGTTGATAACCTGTTTGCCATATCGAGAATACCTTAGAAATATTCAATCCATATCATAAGGATATAAAGTTTACGCTAGAGTTGGATAAGGACAGCCAGTTAACATTCCTAGATTCAGTTGTTCACAGAGTAGAAGACACCCTTAAACTGGATTGGTACCAGAAACCGATGGCATCCGGGAGGATGATTAATTATTATTCTAGTCATCCAAAATACATGATAGTGAACACTGCCAAGAATTTTATAAGACGAGTCTTATACACAAGCGACCCAATATTTCATAATGACAACAAAAAGAAAATTTTTAAAACCCTTAAGAATAATGACTTTCCAGATCCTACAATATATGCACTAATGAAAACCTACACTTAGACCAACACCATCGAGAAAAGTCCCCTAAAATATATAAATCATTAGTATACATACCCAAATTGTCCGACAGTCTTGCCAAATCCGATTGCTACAACAAAGACAACGTCGTAATAGCGCCCACACCCATAAACACAACGAAAATTTTCTTTAGCAACACGAAGAGCAAAATAGGATAACTGGACAAAAATAATGCTATTTACAAAATACCTTCCGCTGGAGACGGGATCAGTATATGCGATAAAGTATACGTCGGTACGACCAAATCGAAATTTAAAACTAGAATAGCGGGTCACAAGTCTGACATTAAAAGAAGGAACGAGACAATAAACCATAGAACAGCACTTGCAGCCCACTGTGCTGAGAGTAGACACTCTCCGGATCTAGCTGCAGTAAGCATCTTACAACATGAACAACATTACAATAAACGGTTTACCTTGTAGATGCTCCACATAATAAACACACCCACACATATAAGACTAAATTTCAAAACATTTACTCAACCACAAAAAAAATAATATTAGTTCTCAACTCCACAGCTGACAAAGCGGACGCTGTGCTTTTGTACGTATATAGATATGTATATGTTCAAGTAATATATAAATAAACATTGTAATGTAAAATTGTGTATTTTGTTGTGTTATATTGTTACAGCCCTGAAGACGAATCCCGAAGGGTTTAGAAATATATTGGAAACCCAAAAATCGTGTTTTATTATTTTATAATGAAGCACGTTAAAAACATTGACCTCGAGCCAGCAATAACCCCCAGTATAAAAAAAAATGGGACAATGCCAAGCCAGCGGTCCCCCAATCTAAGTACTACGCTGCTTAATTTCGGTGATGGGACGAGAACCGATGTATTCAGCGTGGTATGGTCGTTGGCGAATGCCTAACAGCTAAATTTTTATTATACTCTGCACCGAAGGTCTGTCTGTCAGTGCGTCTGAACTAACAGATCTGAGGGATGGTAAGATTTGACATGTATGGGACAGGGTGGCTGATGAAAGCCGCTATAAAAAAAACGAGAAGGCCAAGCTAACTTCGTCTGTGCCGAAGTTTGTATACCCTTGCAAATGCTCTTTTTGAAATGTCAGAATTTAAGAACGCTTACATAAAAATCCAAAACTTTTTAACTAAAACCCATTTCCGACAGATAAACATCTGATTTCGACCAAATTTTCCGAATCTTTTTGAAAACGTATCAAATTAACAATCGCCGAGTTTAAGAAAGATAAAATTTAAAACAGAAAAGTTTTTTCATTAAGACTCATTTTCCGACCGATCGGTCCTACGGCAACCATAAGATAGTCATCCGATTTTGACCAAAGTGTAATATTAAGAATCACCGACTTAAAGTCGTTCTTAAGAACGATTTACTTCAAAACAAAAATGTTATTTTCCCTAAGATCCATTTTCCGACCGATCAGTCCTAAGGCAGCTATAAGATATAGTCATCCGATTTTGACCAAAGTTTGCAAATCTGTTTGAGAGCATATAATATTAATAATGGCCGTTTTTTATAACGTTAACATTGAAAACAAAAAAGTTCTTCTCACTAAGACCCATTTTTTGACCGATGGTTCCTATGGCAGCTATAAGATATAGTCATCCGATCCGGTCGGTTCCGACATATTAGCAGCGTGCAGTAAAAGGAAGGCACTGTGCAAAATTTCAGCTCGATAGCTTTAAAACTGAGAGACTAGTTTGCGTAGAAACAGACGGACGGATAAAGCTCAATCGACTCAGCTCGTCGCCCTGATCAAGAATATATATATAGTTTATGGGGTCGGAAATGAATATTTCTATGCGTTGCAAACTTCTGGGCAAAATTATAATACCCTTTGCAAGGGTATAAAAACTAATAACTTTTTTTCTATTTAAGCAATTTGCTTAATTTTTATACACTTGAAAAGCTTATAATTTTGCCCAGGAGTTTGCCACGCATAGAAGGAATCATCACCGACCACATAAAGTATATATATTCTTGATCAGCATGGCGAGCTGAGTCTATTGAACTAGTCCCTCAGTTTTGAAGCTATCGAGCTGAAATTTTGCACAGAGCCTTCCTTTTACTGCACGCTGCAAATATGTCGGAACTGACTACTTCTTGAAGCTGCCGTAGAAATGTTCGGTCGGAAAATGGAGTTTAGTGAGAAAAACTTGTTTGTTTTCAATATTAGCGCTCTTAAACTCGTTCATTGTTAATATAAAATGTTTTTAAGCTGATCTGCAAAGTTTGGTCGAAATCGCTAACCGTTGAAGCGAACTTTTTCAAGTACACTGCTCGCCACTTGAATAGGACACCTCTAAAGTCGACTTTCTATAGTTAATTGCTGCTAAACCAAGCCATCTAGGAAAATAATTTTTGTTTTCTTATATAGGGTATTCACCAGCCCGCGTAAAAGCGTAATTGTGTAAATTTACGCGACGCAGCTGTTGAGCACCCCTTCTGTTTACCCTCGTAATTTTTGCCGTAAATCAGCTGTTTTTGACAGGCTGTAAATTTTGCTATTAATTGAGATTCAATCCATACTATTTACAACTAATTTCAGACGCATCAATGGCGTAAAGCACTGCATGCATAATTCGTAGACAGAAAGACGTGTGTTCGAACCATGGAGCTGACTTTTTATTTTTTTATTTCCATTTATTATAGTTGGTGAATATCAAAAAATATAAGGCGACAGTCCTATCCACTCAGCCAACGACCACACATAAAGACGACATGTATCTAAATTTCTATATCAGATAAGTACGATACTAAGTACTTTTAGCCGATACTTTGAACACGTCAAGTTTTTCCACTTTTACACTTTTATGAGCGATTTTATAAACATACCCCAGGGCAACAAAAAGTTGGTAATTTTTTTCCTATGTGTTTTGTTGTTGTGTCGTAAACTTTTGGAGTTTACGCTTTTTTATTTACTCTTTTACGAGAGCTGGTGAATACCCTAATAAAGTTTATTTAAATGTAGTAATTAGACGAAAATTACAAAACTATTCAAAAGTTGTAAGTATACAAAAAACATTGTTAACCAATAAGTAACAAATTTTGGAGTCTTCATTTGGCACCACTTGAATAGGACACTTTATCTAAAAACCATTTAAGAATATTTCAATCCTTTTCAAATAACAATATTTCTTAAATAAGAAATTACTAACATGTTTTTAAACCAAAAAAAGTTTTTAATAGTGTGTTGAGCCTCCTTTTTTCCCCAAAACCTCACACATTCGGTCTGGAAGAAATGCATACAATTTTCCCAAATAATTCAACGATAGCGAGCCCCATGCTAATTTGATAGCTGCAATTAGTTCGGGAACGCTCGAATATTGCTGACCTGATCCATATACTTCACGTGTTAGCCATCCCCACACATTCTCAATGATATTTAAGTCTGGTGAATAGGGTGGCCAGTTTAATAACTCCACGTTTTGGCTCGCTATATACGATTTAACAATCCGGACCGTATGTATAGGGGCATTATCATGTTGATAAATCCATTTTAGATTTGCAAAAAGAGTTTGGAAGTGTGGAAAGGCCTCTTTCAATATACCATTATAACACAACGCATTCATGGTGGTTGGAATAAATTTAAGCTCACAGGTGCCATAATAGGAAATGGCCCCCCATACTATAATACCTCCAGCACTGTTGTGCAACTTATCAAGATGGTGTGGTTCTTTTCGAAGATCATGAAAATAGTAGCTGTAGCCATCGGGGCCCTCCAAATTAAACTTTTTTTCGTCCGAAAAGACAACACATTGCCACTCCGAAGTCCAGGTGATATGTGCGCGCGCGAAATCAAGGCGTTGTAACTTCCGAGCCGGGTTAAGAGGTGGCTTTTTCTTGATTTTTAGTCTCTTCAGGTGTGTAGTATTATTAATAACACGACGCATGGTTGCCAAACTTGCTTTAACGTTGCATTTTTCCCTTATCTTGGCCAAAGAGTCGTGCGAATTGGAAGCTTCTCTTAATATAAGTCGCTTGTCCGCGATGGTAAGCACACTGTGGGTGCGGCCCTTCATGTTTTTACCATAATTAGCCTCATTATTTAAAAAATTTGTTATGGCGTGACGGCTCCTGTCGACTTTTTTTTTGCTATTTTGGCAATAGAAAGGCCAGAATCCTTGTATGCTTGGATTTTTCCTTTCTCCGACTCAGATAATGAAGTGCCACGCCCCATTTTAATTTTTTTTAATTTTATATATTAAAAGTTTAAGTAAACCAAATTTGTGTGCACGTGTCAACGATACCGACCAAATAAAATGCATGTTCTATTCAAGTGGCGCAAAAATTCCATTAAATGTTTGCGAATGCTCACATAAAGTGCAAACAACTTTAAAACGGTTCTATTCCAAAACTTGGAATATACCAGAAAGAGCGAAGAATGCTTGCACAAAGATAATATGCAAAAAATACCGTTATTCTACCATTTACAGGGTGTCCTTTTCAAGTGGCGAGCAGTGTATATTAAAACTTTGGCAAACGAAGTTAGCTTTGCTTTCTTGTTTTTCATTTAGTAGGTTGATCTTTAGATATAACAAAAATGGATAACTGGGACACTGAAACAAGATTTTGAAGTGTCCGCCGAAACAAGCACTGGATTCCGTTGTTACGATTCAAAGAGAGTACAGGCACACGTTTGGCAGCAATCCTCTGAGCAAATGGACCATAATGAGGTTTGTAAACAATTTTTCCGAACATGGGACAGTCGCAAGAAGATCTTACCATCGAATCCCTTCACTTCGAAAAGAGGGAACTAATGTAGCTGCCGCCATACAAAACAATCCAAGAGTTTCAGGGGCATTTAAATTCAATAAATTTTAAAACTAATTTAGCTATATTTAATAAAATTAAATGAGCTTTCCAGAACGCTCGAAAATAAATTTTTATGTTGAACTTCATATAAAACAAAAAGTGGGAAAGTCGGTCTCTCCCGACTATAACATACTCTGTACCAGTTCATTTGTTCCCGACTATAATATTATAATACATCCGAGGAATCACTCGGTTATCGTGCAATATTTTTATTATACGCTCATCACTAAGTTTCTCTCTCTCTCTCTCCCAAAAATTGTGTTTGTTTGAATACAGTGGTGGTTGGCGTGAATGGCGAGGGGGGTGTCGGGTGCCGGTTAAATTTTTTTTACTAATAACTTGTGTATCTTCATCCGATCTTTATCATTCCTTCAGCAAATCGAAAAATAATTTTGACAACTAGATATCTCTAGAAGGAACGAACAATCTATCGTCAAAACAGTGGGAGATATGACGTTCATTCCAAATTGCGTGGGCTGGAGGGGGCGTGGCAAAAATTGAAAATAAAACTTGATTTGCCTGCAAGTATAAGAATAATATGTCCCATACATGTCAAACCTCTATCTCTTACCATCTCTGAGATCTCTTCGTTTATACGGACGGACGGACAGACAGACAGACGGACATGGCTATATCGAATCGGCTGTTGATGCTGATCAATAATATATATACTTTATAGGGTCGAAAATGGTTCCTTCTCCCTGTTACATACTTTTGCATAAACTTAATATACTCTGTGTTCCTTTGGTACAGAGTATAAAAAATAGAGGAAAGCTAACTTCGGCTCTACCGAAGTTGATATACCCTTGCAGCTTGTATAATTTATTAAATTAAGGTTTGAACTGATTTTCGTCGAACATTCTTAGCTGAGTTATCAGTACTCAGCAATAGATAGCGCCACTACTTTGACCATTTGCTTGCCAGTTTGTTATATGGCAGCTATAAAATATATTCATCCGATTTTGACCAAACTTCCCAAAATTGTGTGAATACTGATAATGTTCATAACAGAAGAGCATAGTAAACAAAAAAGTTTTCCTCACTAGAACTACTTTTTCGACCGATCGTTCCTATGGAGGATCAAACTTAGCAGAATTGTGTGGTAGCATTTAATATTGATCAGTAACAAGTTTATGACAGATAGTATTGAAAACAAAAAATTTTTCCTACGAAGGTTTTTTTCAGACCTCTCTTTTGTATGACAGCTATACCATATAATTGTCCGATTTTCATCAAACTTGGTGGAATGATGTAAAAGCATAGAAAACTGATAAATACGGGGTTTGGGGGCGTTTGCATTGAAGACAAAAAAGTTTTTCTCACTAAAACTAGTTTTTCGACCGATCGTTCCTATGGCAGCTATATGCTATAGTCATCCGATCCGGCCGGTTCCGACAAATGTGCAGCGTATTTGTACCAGAAGACTTTGTGCAAAGTTTGGTTAAGATAGCTTTAAAACTGACGGAGGAGAAAGCATTTCATAAACCTTTTCATCAAGATCGGATGATAAATAGCCGAGTTAAAAATGTTGCATACTTTTCGGCTGCACATGAAGGTTATTAAACATTTCTTTCCATGAGTAACGGGTATATCGAAGTAGGTTGGAGCCGACTTTAACATACGCTCTAGTTAATTTTGATTTCGTCGCATCAATCGTACCTTATCGCATATAGTACTCCCGTCTCTAGCACATGCGATTTTATAAATCTAATTACTTTTTTCCAGCGTTGTTACTTTGCTCGTGGTATTGCTGAAAAACATTTTGTTTGTGTGTATCGGTTTATGCGCTATTGAAACTATATCTCTGTTGTAGCAATCCGAATGTATCAGCCGATCGGAGAAAGTTGGTATATATACTACAGATTTGTAGATCCTTGGTATTATTTGTTTAGGTGCACTATTTTTATGTTTTATGTTCTTTAAAAGGCCATATATTGAATGTGTGGGAAAATCATTTGATTTGAGAATTTTAATTATTCGTTTTCTGTTATTTTCATAAAAAAAACGGGATTGCTTACTTCCAAAACTTTTCTGATGAAATTTCTTGCTGTATTTACTATTATGCTTTTGGAATGTTTGGACTCCAAACTTTACTCGTCAAACTTAAAATACCTATTTTCGGTGATGGAGAAGGTAAAGATGTCCATGAACAACTTCTTTGGAATTTTGGTGTCTTCAGAAATTTCACCCGATCTTTTTTGGATCACCTCGAGTGCCAAATATGCGGCTGTCTCAACTCTATAGTCTAACTCCATAGTAAAATAATTATTATAAGAATGCTAAACATTCTTAAAGACGATTTGCGTCTTTTATTCAATTATGGAAATCTATTTTAAAAGAATTTTTATTTGAACATCAAGCAAATATTGCATGAAAACCAAAACCGAGCGACTGTGGCCAAACCGATCTGCTATGAATTCGACTATTTCACAGAGCCCGAAAAAACTATGCCACGTTTTTTTATAACTCCGCTATTGATTATCCAATCTTTATTAAAATTTTAAAGATTATAGATATGCGAATTGCGAATATTAATGTGAGATTAAAATTGAGATCGATATCTTAAAAGTTATGGAAGTTATGCAAAAATTTAAAACAAACTTGATCTGGGTTTAGACAATAGGTGTCTAATTTCAAAATGTTGTTGCACTCGCCTTTATAGTGTCTGATATCTACACACAAAAAAATCTGGTGGGTAAAATTAACTAACGCTGACAGTAACTTTTTTCGAAATTTTTTATGCATGTGGTTTTGTTGTTGCTTGGTAACTGTGCTAACAACAGTAAAATCTACAGAAGAAATTGTAAAGTTCACGTATTTATTTTAGCTCGTATTTTGTTGTTGCATTTAACAACTGTACGCTGAATAAATTCAACCACAAAAATTTTTTCACATATTTTGTTGTTTTAATAAGTTACTGCTAACTACAGTAACTTTACCATAGAAAGAAATAGTTACTCTGACGTGATTTTTTCATCTCATACTTTGTTTTTGCAGCAATTTACTGTACCCACAAGTAAATCTTACCGCACAAATAGTATAACTTTTTAAATGAATTTTGTTGCTTCACGGATTAACTCTACCGACAGTAAATCTAACCGCGAAAATTGTTGATTGAAATATTTTCAGTTTGACCCTTATATATATTGTACTTTCACTGAATTTGAACTTGAGAATTACTAGTGGGCTCATTTATGCGACATTTAAGAAATTTTTCGTGCATGTAGTTAGGCAGATTGAATACAAGTAATATGTTAGACGCGTTTCTATTAACGCGCGCCGTAGCGTAACTGGTAAAGACGTCCGTCCAATCGTGTGTTCAGTCCAACTGTACGCATCGGTTAATATTACTAATTTTGTGGGTTGGCGCATTTCTAAACGATATTTTCAGTTAGATTTACTATTGCAATAGTTCTCTTTGCGTAAAGGTTTACGTGATAGTTACTGTCAAATTTTGTGAATTTTACCGACTTTTTGGGTTAGCGCATTTCTAACCCAAAATATCGGTTACATTTAACCACAAATTTTTTTGTGTGCAGGTGTTCATACGAACGGACGGACGGACTGGCGGACATGGCTATATCGACTCGGCTATTGATGCTGATCAAATGTAAATAAGCCTTATATGGTTGAAAATGTTTTCTTCTGCCTGTTCCATAAATTTGAACGGACTTAGTATACCCTTTGTACTCCACGAGTAACGGGTAAAAAAAATTCAACGTTACAGTTTAGTCAGTTTAGCTCAGTGTAATATTAATTAATTCAGATTAAAGCAGATTTGAAACAGATTGAAACGCAGAGAACACTCTGGTTATACCTTTTGTATAGAAAGGGTATACAAAAATACAAAACAGGTCGAAACATTTTAATTAGCATTCGCTATCAGCACCCCCCCAATAGTTTCTCTTTACGAAAAAGTAAAGAGCAAGTAAAAGGTATTCCCCCAATGAAACTGGACAGTGTAGTGCGCTTGTCGCAAAACCTTTGGTAGTAGTTAATAGGTAAATTTCCTCTAAGCATCCGAAAAGTAGGCATACGTAATCATTGAGAACAGCCATCACAATTGCCTTTTTATCAAATGCCTAAAAGTATGCAGCCTAAGACAGCAAAGACAGAAATCGTTTAAGTCTGCGTTAGCAGCACAACTTAATTCAGTGAATAAAACCAGCTTTGATTCGACTGGCCCTTCCTTTTCCGTTTTGGTCGTCATCAAGTTAAGTTCACACCAATTAAGCGATGAAGCAAATAAATTTTTTTTGGAAACTTAAGCGAAGGAAAATATTTTGTCACCCTGACGGAAAAGATCTCGGCCCCAAGGCATTACCTTTAAAACACAATTAAAGGGCCAAGCTACCTCGTAAGTGTTTTTCGACAAATTTTTGTCCATTTTTGGACTTTTAGTTGTCAACCGACTGACCATGTGTCTCCCTAACCTCTTAGGTTTGGCCCTTATTAGGCGTTGACACTCTTTTGGGTATCCCAAATTGCCCATCAGCTAGTGTACGCCAAGTGAACCCAACAACACGCACACACCTTTGCGTATTTAAGACGAGCCAAGATCTGGCTGGGATCAGACCACCGGCGACTCAAGCGAATCGATCAGCGCCTCTCTCTTCTCATCGTCTCATCATCTAATGGTTGCTGTGTGTGTGTCAAGTGCAGTGCCTACGCGAAGTTTAAACGGTCTAGTCGACGTCTGCCGACGAGCAGAAAATTTTAATTGCTGGAGCGCAGAAAAAGTGCTAAGAAAATTGGTGAAAATTGGCCAAAGATCAGCCATAAAATTCTGGTTCCACCCATATCAACACCAATCCAAAATTTTTTTTGTGAAGCCATAATTAAATCATTTAAAAATTGCATTAAAATTTTGTGGGCCATGTGCTAGTGCATATCAAAGCGAAAACTTTTTCCTCGTATAGTAATACCCTTGAATGAAACGAAAAGAGTACGACATACAAGAAAGGCCCATATTCGTAGCAAAAAGTAATCATAATGAGTAAATTGTGAAAATTTAAATTATTGGCAAAAGTGAGGTTAAACAAAAGATCCCCATGGCAGTTCAATAAGTGAAAAAAAAATCTAATAAAAATTATTTAACCTCCCAGTGACCCAAGTCCATCACATCCTCCTCACCTTTTTTTGTGCTTTTTTTTTCTCCGCAAATGATAATTGAGAAGTGATAAAAGTAAAAATTTCGAGCATGCCCTACGATCGGAATTATTATTATTATTAATTGCCATCTAATGAACTAATTAAACATATTTACGCAACTAACAACTAAAACTACAGCACACATCAACCCAACCTTGGGAGCGCTCTCAACGATAAACAATTGATGGGTAAGTGATCGGCTTCGGTCGTAATAAAATCTGCATTGCAAGAATTATTTCATTAAATTGGCAAATCAATTAAAACATGAGTCAACACACATAGTCCCCCATGATCAGCTGTATATTCAAATTTCAATTGCTTTGCTTATTCGCAGCTTAATAATAATGAATTCTTTTATTGCCCTTAATGATAATTAACCTCCGTGAGCAGCAACAGTTTTTGTTTGTAAAATTAGTCTTTTTGTTTTGATCGACACCTTCTGTGTTCAGTATTAGCCTCAATGATCATTAATAGTTGACACAAATCTAAAATCACCGCCTGTCTGGAAATTAGATAATTTTACAATCACTTATGATCATTAACTCTGTCTGTTTTGCGAGATCGGCCTTGAGTGCGGAAGAAGTTTATGATCTTTAATGATCATTTAATACTCATATTTGCCAAGAATTTATTTTTCTGATTAGCCTAAATAGATTTTCATCTATCTATCAGTGAAACCGTAAATATATAAGTATACCTTTAAATATATTTTAAGCATGAATTAATTTTTGATTACTCTTCTATTGCTAGCCATAATCATGAATATTTTCATAAGCTTTAATTGTAATAAAATGGAAATAACTATGAATTGCTAAGCTATCTTCTCCTTGGGGAGCCATGCATCAGAGTAAAATGATAGGGGTTTAGATCGAGAGTGTGTTCTAGGGATCACCGACCTGCGATGGGTCTTGCGGCATTGGTGGTCAAGGTAGGGTGGGCAAGATGCTGTCACCACAACATCTGGACAGCACAAACACACAAACGCCACAGCAGCTGCAACAACATCTTTGCAGTCGACTTTCAGAAGCCATGTATTTATCTGTCCTTAATTCTTCTTTTTTTTTCTTTCCTGTCTAGTTTTTTTTTATTTGAACCTCAAAGCCATATTTTAGCACGCGAATATCTAATATGATTATCTATGTAGTCCGCGAGTAGGTAGCACAATGATCAATTATAGAGACCCACCCCTTTGCCGACGACAATTTGAGCCGGAACCAGCGCGTGCTTCATTCGTCGCTACACCCTACATCAGCTCGTCAGACTGGACGTATTCATCGTTGTATGTTACAACAGATAATGAAACAAACTTTATTTTGAACCAATCACTATGATCAGGTTCTAGCTTCTGCATGACTTTTAAAATACAAATATTATGTCAAGTCATCATTCGTCGTCGCTTGTTAATAGATAAGATGTAAAACGTTTTCCGATTCTTTATAAACTGTCTAGGTCGCTCGCTCGCCAGTCAGTTGTTCTCCGGCGTTGAAGCAACACAAATATGTGTACGGAAATTCTCTTATTGTTTGCCACTTTGGCTTTGGTGTTTTATATCTGGCAGAAGCGTGCGTACAGTTATTGGCAACGTAATGGTGTGAAGTACATACCAGGCTCTACACCCATTTTGGGTAATATGCAAAAGTTTTTGACTGGCAAGGTGGCATTCTTCGAACAACTGCGTCAGCTGCATATTGAACCGGGTTTTGAGAAGGAACCTCTGGTGGGCATCTATTTGGCACATCGTCCGAGTTTGCTAATACGTGACTTGGAATTGATTAAAACGGTGATGATTAAGAAGTTTAACTACTTTACGAATCGTGCCCTTAAAACGGATCCCCATAATGATCCATTGGGTCACAACAATTTGTTCATTACGCGCAATCCGATTTGGAAAGAGCTGCGTACAAAATTGTCACCGGTGTTTACCAGCGGCAAAACCAAGCAAATGTATCCGTTAATGGTGGAGGTAAGTCTATCTGCCTGGTTCTCATGAACACTAAAAATTAATGGATTGACATTGTGCCCTTGATTTCCTAATTTGAGACATTTGATCCTTTTCACTATGACTTTATATTTTGCCTGCATAAAAGTTAGTTTACAAATGTTTCCGATCAAACATATTTTGTATGTGCAAAAATTTAAACAAATTCAATTAAAAACGAACTGTAGGAACTAAAGGAAAAACTTGAGTATTTTATGTGTTTACTGATAACACTAGTTTACAGCATTTTCGATCCCGATCATTTGGCAGTCATGTGGGGCCGTTTTTGAGTAATTGCGAAAAAGCTAGTTTTTTGATTGGGAAGAAAAGTAGCTTTAGAAAAATGTGGATATCTTCGGTATCGGTTTATTCAATATGAAAATGTAATTGTTCGCTCCATTTATTCATATATCATTGTATATTATTTAAGTTTCCTTTCCATTGTTCCTAATATAACGATTGAAGTTAAAATGTTAACGGAATGTAAAACGGTCATACCATTGTCGACCACTGATAACCGATATGTATCGATATGTAATGAAAAAGAAGATTATTAAACACGATCGAGTAAAGACGACACATCGAGCGTATTTACTTTAATTTGTGAAGACATGGAAACAAACATGGAGTTTGGCTCGATCAGAAATGTTTTCTTGGAAGGTAATTGAATGACCAATCATTCAATCATACACCACTTCTTAATTTGGTGCTTAACTTCGAAGTAATAAAGTATTTTATCGGTAACTTTGAATTAAATTTATCTCTTTTTGAAGAAAAAAGGTAGATTTTAAGAGCGATTTTCACCACGAAAAAAATTGTGTAAAATTTATTTTATTGCTGGTCACCAAAGACTCATCTATTAAAAATAAAACGCCTCATATTTCATTATAATCCATCGAAGAATATAGAAGTTATTGGCATTAAAGTACAAAATGGATGGTTTCAAGTTCAAGCAAATTGAATTTTTTTTGTTCGTCGTAGGAGGCATAGTTAAACTTCAAACTATTCTATTTAAGAGCTACGCTGACCTGTCAAATTTATTTTGTACCTGATTTAGTTTTTTGTGATTGACTATCAGTCGCTGATACAATCGATCTGAACATTGCGTCTCAAATTAATCATAGAACTTTTTAGCGGGCTCTAGGCCTATAAGTTATGATTTTCATCTTAACATTTCTAAAACAAGACTCGCACAACACTATAAAGGAGATTGGTTGATCGTATAGCTATTTCACACACTACCACTTTTTGATCGTCAGCGATCTTTTGGCCAACTTCAATAAGTTGGCAGACGCTACCTCATGCCAGAACTGCTAAGATCGCTTGGGAATCCCAAGTCAGACATGTAGCAAAAATTCCGACAACTGTAGCCAAACGGTAAGTCATAGAAGCTTTGTATGTGTATGCGTGACCCGCAAATTAATTTAAATAAACCGCCGCCATTCACTAGTATCAAACAACTCTCCGAACTCTTCGAATAGACCATGGATGTTATGCCAATAGCAAACACCTCTATTTTTATACCCATGCAAAGGGGATTATAATTTTGCCCAGAAGTTTGCAACTCATAGAAATAGTCATTTCCGACCCCTTAAACTATATACATTCTTGATCAGGGATACGAGCTGAGTCGATTGAGCTTTGTCCGTCCGTCTATCTGTCCCTCTGTCTGACTGTCCGTCTGTTTCTACGCAAACTCTCTCAGTTTTAAAACAATCGAGCTAAAATTTTGCACATAGTCTTCTTTTTACTGCACGCTGCTAATATGTCGGAACCGACCGGATCGGATGACTATATCTTAAGGCTGCCATAGGACCGATCGGTCGGAAAATGAGTCTTAGTGAGAAAAACTTTTTTGTTTTAAATTTTATCTTTCTTAAACTCGGCTATTGTTAATTTAATATGTTTTCAAAAAGATTCGCGAAATTTGTTCGAAATTAGATGTTTAACTGTCGGCAAATGGGTTTTGGTTACAACAATTTTTGATTTTAATGTAAGCGTTCTGAAACTCTGACATTTCAAAATCAGCATTTGCAAGGGTATAAAAACTTCGGCACAGACGAAGTTAGATTGGCCTTCTCGTTTTCTTTTCTTTAGGGCACTGACTAGCAGGGCATATTAAATTTGGTTTATTAGGAATTAAGTCTCGGTTTGGAAAGCTTTCCTACTGAATTTTACCAACTTATGGCCAAAACCTAATTACCGATTTTCACTAGTGTAATTAATTGAAATTTCTTAAGTAGAAAAACCGGTTTTTCGAACAAAATGTTCAACAGTCAACTTTGGCTGCCGCTTACAATCCATTTGCTTGTAATCATTGTGGAAGATTTTCTACACAGAGAAAACAAAATTGGCTGCACGGCGCATGTAGAAACGTCAAAGCTAAACGAAACGTGTTGCGCCCCGCTAAATTGCACACGCAAAATGTAGAATTCTCACATAACGTTCCTACACGTTTCAATAACAACAAGAAAGAAAGTCGGTCAAGCCCGACTATAACATACTCTGTACCCTTACACTCGCATTTGCTCAGGAGTCAAACGGCGGTGCGCTCTCTAAGTTTTTCTCTCTCTCTTTCTCTCTCGCACTAAGATTGCCTGTGTTGAACGGTTAGGGTATGTTGCTGTGGTTGTTGGTGGGGGGGTGGGTGGTGTTAACTGGCCGTTTTTTGCCCATAACTTGAGTATCGTTCATCCGATCTTGATCATTCCTTCAGCAAATCGATAAATAATTTTGTTTACAAGGTATCTCTAGAAGGAACGAACGATCTATCTCCAAAACTGTAGGAGATATGAAGTTTTTTCCAAATTACGGTGGCGGGAGGGGGCGTGGCAAAAATTGAAAATAAACTTGATCTGCCTGCAAGTATAAGAAATATATGTCCCATACATGTCAAACCTCTATCTCTTACCATCTTTGAGATCTCTTCGTTCATACGGACGGACGGACAGACGGACATGGCTATATCGAATCGGTTGTTGATGCTGATCAAGAATATATATACTTTATAGGGTCGGAAACGATTCCTTCTCCCTGTTACATACTTTTGCACAAACTTAATATACTCTATGTACCTTCGGTACAGAGTATAAAAACGCGGAGTGCAGAAAAGCTACACATAACGTTATGGGTTGAAAATCCAGGTCAAAACGTGTAGAAATCCCTCATTTTCGTGCAGCTTTTGCATATTTTTTTCTCTGTGTAGTATTGCTCTCAACGTGCTATTTAGTAAGTACACGATCGCAGCTGTTCTCCATCTTATCAGCACGCAACTAACCGGTTTGAAACCGGTAACAGAAACGGTTTTTTTTGTAACCGAATCGCAACCGGGCCGAAATAAAAACAGATAATCGTAACCGAAACAATTTGATTTTAATAACCGTAACCGAAACCGATATTTGTTTCGGTTTTAATCCATCAACAACAAAGCATCAACAGCCGAGTCGATGTAGTATTATATTTGCAGTAGTCGACATAGTTTAAAGACAATCCTGATTTTAACAAATCAAAACAAAACGTTTGTACTTAAAACTGAGTTAATACTATTTATAATCAGGGCTGCAAGCCCAAAAAATTTTTCGGAAAAAGGGTTTGCTGGTTTGAACCAAAATTTACCAACGGTTAAGGTTCGGAAATTTGAGGTTCGAGGTTTTTGGGCGATGGTTTGGTTCGTTGCACGTTTTGCCTATATATTTAAAAAATACAATACAATGGGTATACACTTGACGACTAGATACATTGTTAGTCCGCATTTACACGATGAATCTAACTTCATGAAGTTCATCATGAAGTTCTTGTTTGAAGGAAAGAGGTGCTTCACGACAAGCTGGCAGTGAAGTTTTTTGATATAAGATGAAAAATTTGTGCCAGTTTTCTCTGACTTAATGTCTGATTTAGGTACAAAGAATATTTGTGCAAATGTATGTAACCGCCAGAACAAAGCATCTCTGAACCTATAAAGTATATACATACATTTCACATGTGCAAAGTATATCATAGTCTGGCTTGACCGACTTTCCGTATTGTTATATTTCTGATTTCAACTCTGCTGTTACGTACAATGTACAGTGCGTCGTAAATTGAAGGGTACCCAAATAAATTTTAATGTGTATAATCTTTATAAAAGTATGCATTATATTATAAAAAGCAAAAGTATGTAACAGAGAGAAGAAATCGTTTCCGACCCTATAAAGTATATATATTCTTGATCAGCATTAACAGCCGAGTCGATATAGCCATGTCCGTCTGTCCGTCCGTCCGTATGAACGAAGAGATCTCAAAGATTGTAAGAGATAGAGGTTTGACATGTATGGGACATATATTTCTTATAATTGCAGGCAGATCAAGTTTTTTTTTAATTTTTGCCACGCCCCCACCCGCCCACGCAATTTGGAAAAAACGTCATATCTCCCACAGTTTTGATGATAGATTGTTCGTACCTTCTAGAGATATCTAGTAATCAAAATTATTTATCGATTTGCCGAAGGAACGATAAAGATCGGATGAGCGATACTCAAGTTATGAGCAAACCACAGCAACATACCATAACCGTTCAACAGAGGCAATCTCAGTGAGAGAGAGAATCTTAGAGAGCGTACCGCATTGTGCGCGGGGTGTTAACTGGCCGTTTGACTCGTGGGCAAATGCTAGTGTAAGGGGTATAGAGTATGTTATAGTCGGGCTTGACCGACTTTCTTTCTTGTTTTTTTTTTTAACCGAACCAATAGCTTGGGCTCGGAACGGGATCGGGTTCATATTTTTTCGTCCTCGTGGTTCGGTTCAGGGTTTGGTTCACAATAAAAAAAACAACCGGAGTTCCGGGTTCGAACCGGCTCGGTTCAAAGCCGGTTTGCAGCCCTCTTTATAATGCCATTTAAAAACCTTTTAAATTATTATTAAATATTTAATGATAATTCAAAAATAATGCTAATGCTTCAGGCATAACCCTGGTAAATAGTATTTACAATTAAAGTTTATTCAATTATTTACTATATACAATTTGATGTACTAAATACAATTATCTCTTCATATTTTCTTTCAGGTGGCCACAGATCTTGAAGCCAATTTGTCGCGACAGCCTCAAAATGCCATAATAAATGTCAAGGATCTATGTGCCCGTTTCACCACCGATTTGATAGCCACCATTGCGTTTGGAGTAAGGGCCAATTCGTTGAGCAATGTGAACAGTGAATTCTTTATATACAGCAAGGCCTTTTTTGACATAACCTTAAGACGTGCCATTGATTTAATCATTATCTTCATGCTACCCGGTTTGGTTACACTGGCTCGGGTCAAATTCTTCTCCAAGAAGACCTCTGAGTTCGTACAGCGAAGTGTTCGTCATGTTATGGCGGAGCGTGAGAAATCTGGCCTGCAGCGTAATGATCTGATTGATGTATTGATTGCGTTGAAGCGTGATAAGACGACCAATTCTAATAATATGGATTATTTGGTAGCTCAAGCAGCTGTTTTCCAAACGGCTGGCTACGAGACTAGCTCATCGACGATGACATTGACGCTCTATGAATTGGCCAAAAATCAGGAGATACAAGACCGTTTGCGTCAGGAGATTGAGGAGTATTTTGGTAGCGAGGAACATGTCAGCTATGAGCGGATACAGGAAATGCCCTACATGACCAAAGTGGTTAATGAGACTCTGCGAAAATATCCCATAGTGGGCTATGCGGAACGTGAATGCACCCAACCCGCCGAAGGAGAACGTTTTACGCTGAAACCTTACTACGATGTGGAAATACCCACTGGCATGCCCGTATATGTGGCCACCCTTGCCATACATCGAGATCCGCAGGTGAGTTAAGAGCAATAGTTCGTAGTTTTTTAACTATAACTTAATATTTGATCAATTGCAGTATTGGCCCGAACCAGACAAGTTCGATCCGGAACGATTTGATCCTGCAAATCGAAATAGTTTGAATATGGATGCTTATATGCCCTTCGGTATTGGTCCACGCAATTGTTTAGGAATGCGATTGGGTCTACTGCAAACCAAATTGGGTTTGCTTCATTTGCTGCGTCATTATCGAGTGCATACTTGCGATAAGACTGTAGAGACCATTGAGTATGCTGCAACAGTTCCTGTGATAGCCTCAAAACATGACATATTACTCAAAGTTGAACGTGTTTAATTGCAATGTGTGAATTGTAAACTGCAATTGAACAAAGGTAGTTCTGCTTAAAGGCCTGTTCTGAGAAGCGCGGAAAATTTAGCTCGCTAAATTGCACATAATAAATTTAGCATCCACATAAATTATTAGTGAGCCCATATATAGGTCAAAGAGACCAAATACAGAAACGGCCACACTGGTAGTCAGCTGTTTTGTTTTGTTTACAAACAAAAGTTGAAAGTGTTTTTTTTTTCAAAAATAGTTTAATTAAGCTGCGCAACAGGAACACAGATATGTACATATGTTGATAGAGGTAGCTGCATCAAATTCCGGTTCAAGGCGTTGGGCGAGGATCAAATTATTGCGCGTTTGAGACACACTTGGAGTAGGTGCAGATCGAGGAGGAGGCCTACAAGTCTATTTTACGGATATTGGGAGATGATATGCGTCCTGCCATCGTCTTAATGGGGTCGAGCATGTCGTCAACAAGGCTGATCTGTTTGAGATGTCGGGCATAATCCCGGACTACTACTTGAAGGATTATTTGGAAGTCTGCCGTTCGGGCAACTGTAATCGTTTGGAGAAGTTTGTACAAGAGATTGGGTCATCGGCCTACAGTGTGGGTCAGCTGAAGCAGTTTGTGGAGTACATAGTGCTTCATGCGGCCCTGACGAATGCCCAGATATGCGACAACATGGGGGGTAGAAGCACTTTTGAAGCTTGATTCAAAGTTGGTTGAATATGCATTTCTTTGTAGGAATGCTGCTATCGTCTCCAGGACGGCGGCTCGGAGTATCTGCAAATCATGGATTTGGGCTGTGCCATCATTTTGGCTCTCAAGTGAAACGCAATGCTAAAGATTGGAAAATATATTTTTAGTTTTTATACAAAATTATTGTTTTATTTGCCGTAAATTCAAAATCCTCCTCCTGGCGTTCACGTTTGACAGCCACGCCCACACCGCTGGAGCTGGCAATGCTGCCCACAGCAGTCGCATCGCTATCCAACTCTATTTTTAGCTGGTCCGCGGTGGTGGTAAACTTGATGACCGGGTTGGGATGTCACCAAGCTTGCGTCCGTTGGCATTGGAGACGATTTTAGGGGTATGGCACTCCAGTGCTGATTTCGTAACTTTCTTGGGCTGATTTGTGGCCCTTAGCTAATAGTTTCCGCACGATTGAATCTCTCGGTGCGTTTTCTTATGGGTTCATGTCTCCCGTGCATTGTCGATTTTGACGTCAAAAAAATGAGCTGCTTATATTTCCGCCATGGCATCAGCTGTTCATTCAATCCACTCACGACCCACACCGCTATCGATACGTCAACCATCGATAGGCCAATTGTCTATTTATTTAGCGCGTCTCAGAATACAGAAACGAAATTCCGTCGCGGAAAGTTTCCGCCACTGTTTTTATACTCTGTACCGAAGGTACATAGAGTATATTAAGTTTGTGCAAAAGTATGTAACAGGGAGAAGGAATCGTTTCCGACCCTATAAAGTATATATATTCTTGATCAGCATCAACAGCCGATTCGATATAGCCATGTCCGTCTGTCCATCTGTCCGTCTGTCCGTCCGTCCGTCTGTCCGTCCGTCCGTCCGTCCGTATGAACGAAGAGAGTATGTAACAGGGAGAAGGAATCGTTTCCGACCCTATAAAGTATATATATTCTTGATCAGCATCAACAGCCGATTCGATATAGCCGTGTCCGTCTGTCCATCTGTCCGTCTGTCCGTCCGTCCGTCTGTCCGTCCGTCCGTCCGTCCGTATGAACGAAGAGATCTCAGAGATGGTAAGAGATAGAGGTTTGACATGTATGGAGCATATATTTCTTCTTCTTGCAGGCAGATCAAGTTTATTTTCAATTTTTGCCACGCCCCCTCCCGCCTCCGCAATTTGGAAAAAACGTCATATCTCCTACAGTTTTGAAGATAGATCGTTCGTACCTTCTAGAGATACCTTGAAAACATAATTATTTATCGATTTGCTGAAGGAACGATAAAGGTCGGATGAACGATACTCAAGTTATGAGCAAAAAACGGCCAGTAAACACCAACCACCCCCCCACCCATCACCACTGCATTCTATTGAACGGCTATCTTAGTGAGAGAGAGAGAGAGAGAGAGAGAGAGAGAGAGAGAGAGAGAGAGAGAGAGAGAGAGAGAGAGAGAGAGTGAAACTTCGAGATGAGCTCGTATAACTCGTGAGCAAATGCGAGCTGCGACGTTAAGGGTGCAGAGTATGTTATAGTCGGGCTTGACCGACTTTCTTTCTTGTTTTTATATGGAGTGCGTCATAAAAATTTATTTTCCGCGCTTCTCAGAACAGGCCTTAACCCAAAACTAGATCAAATGTAAATATTTGGTTTTAAATTTAAAAAAGCAAGAACTGGGTGTAAATAAATGAGAGAAAATGTACAAAAATCTAGCACCGAAAGCTTTTTTCTCTAGCTTTTTTGGTCCGTCGAAACGTAAGGTCATATTCTCACCACCTAAAAAGTGGAATTTTAAAAATTTTCAATAAACTAGTTTTAAGGACTGCGCGTTTTGATCAAAGTTTCCACGGTTATTTTTATTTTACATATTTTCGATGTCTCCCGATCATCAACGCTTGAAAGGAACTAGAGAATTTGTTAAACAAATATTGAGGGAATCTAAGGGAATCTTTGTGACCATCTTGCAACGCCTAAAAATGCAAGACAAGAAGTTCCGCGGAAACTGAAACTTAAAGCAAATTCGGGACAGAATTCAATTCTCTATTTTTAGGTTTAAGTAATAATCATAGAACTTATAGATGGCTCAACAACAACAAAAAACAAGACACACACACCACAATGAAGGCTGATTGACTATATAGCTATTTCATGAATCAACACGTTTCAATCATCAGCAGTTCTTGCCTATTCCCAGTGAGTTTGCAGACGCTACATCATGACAGAATTGTTGTAAACGCTTGGAAATCCCAAAGGCAGGCTTATAACAAAAACCGACAACAGGCTGCCAGATTTTTGTGTGTCATTCATTTGGCAGTCTGTTTAGAATGAGTAGACTACATGGGAATTATGACAGATTTCTCTGAATCTGAAATAGCGAAAATGCTTTTCAGAACCATCAAAAATCACCAAAAGAGAACGAATTCTCATATTTATTTCAGCTTATTTCATGCAATTGCGATCGAAATTATACTCTGCAGAATTTTCCAAATCATCAAATTTTCAATAAATAGAAATATATAGTTAGAAAGAGACACAGTGACATTTTCGAGCTCTCTGCTTGGGGAATCCTGCTGTAGAACCAAGAAACGGGAGAGCGCATTAGATCGTGCATTAACTGACACAGTGGAGCAGACCAAAAAATGTCTACGTAAAGATGACGGAATCTTAATTTTAAATTCGGACAAAGGTAATGTGACTGTGGCAATGGAAAAGGATGAACACAAGCAAAAAATGGAACAAGTACTTGGCGAATTGAGTACATACAGGATTTAACGACAGGATCCTACATCACGGTTACAGGCCAAAAACAATGTATTTGTTGAAAAACTTCACACAGCTGGAATAATCACAAGGAAGAAAACATATAGATTATCGACTAATGCAGCCTTACCACCCAGGATTTATGGACTGCCTAAGTTGTATAAGGAAAATACGCCTTTACGACCAATTCGCTCGATGATAAATTCACCGTCGTATCACCTTGTTAACTGACCGTTTTTTGCTCATAACTTGAGTATCGTTCATCCGATCTTTATCATTCCTTCAGCAAATCGATAAATAATTTTGAGTACTAGATATCTCTATCATCTATCATCAGAACTGTAGGAGATATGACGTTTTTTCCAAATTGCGGGGGCGCGAGGGGAAGTGGCAAAAATTGAAAATTAACTTGATCTGCCTGCAAGTATAAGAAATATATGTCCCATACATGTCAAACCTCTATCACTTACTATCTCTGAGATCTCTTCGTTCATACGGACGGACGGACAGACGGACATGGCTATATCGACTCGGCTGTTGATGCCGATCAAGAATATATATACTTTATAGGGTCGGAAATGATTCCTTCTCCCTGTTACATACTTTTGCACAAACTTAATATACTCTATGTACCTTCGGTACAGAGTATAATAAAACATAAATTAGCACTCCTTTTTCTCATTAGCGTCCACATATTGTTGAGCAAATGATAAATAAATTTCATGCCAATTTATTTTGTCTCAATATATTTTTGTGTAATTTTTGATACAATATATTTTTGATTATATTGACTAAATTTCCACTTCACATAATCATCAACTTCCGTGCGTTTCTCTAAAATGTGCTCAGTGTGCAGAGACCATTACTTGTTTTTCTATGGATGTGCTAGATTGTAGAGACTCCTTTTGGATCTAATGTAAAATAGTTTCGCCTATTTAATTTAAATTTCAATCTAAGTACAAAATTTCACCTAAACAGCAACTAATATCATAGTATTAAATCGCAGTTCAACTATAATTAGGTAACCTTAAGCACTCATTAGGTGGCATAACCTAACCAGTCATTAAGGTTCTCCAATCCCCTCGTCCCCCACCACCAGTAAAACTCTCGTACTTGTCGCACTGAGTAAATTGACAATTGCATTAAGTGCGTTAAGTGCTCCCAGTGTGTGAATGAGTGTGATTGTGTGTGGGTGTATAACATGGACCACCCAGCTGCTGTCGCTGGAAGCTTTTTATCCTTCTTGGAACTTTTTGCTGCTTGTGTAAATGTTTTGTAGCAACTGCTATGCGGCTTGCCATTATGACATTTTCCTTGAGGTTTCCCCATCTACTTCTTTTGAAGGATAATTGTCCATGGCGAGTCCTTGGCTTGTCATGCATACTCCAGGGATAACAAGGATATGGACAAGGTTTATAGATTATTTGTCCAGCAAACAAAATAGCAAAGAGATTAAGTGAGCACACATATTTAAAGTTATTTGCTCGGCGACATGTGCACGTCGGTTTACGTGTAACTAATTGAACATTTGTCAAAACTATTACGTGAATAAATTATAGACAAGATGTACATTGTACATTTATTTACGCTTGGCAGCATCAATTAATGCATTGGGTGGGACGATGGATTTAAAAAACAATTTTTTTAGAACTAAACATGTTCACAGTTTGAAATGATGGGGATTGCTGTGTAACAATGTTATTGAACAAAAAACACACAAGAAAGTACAGTACCTGGCAAAGCTGACATAAGTTCCTGCTTGCCGAAGTCATGCATCACTGTGTGTTAGAGAGAGACACAGTCACATTTTCTCGCTCTCTTCTTGGGGAACCCTGCTTCACTCGAGCGAAGCGGATGACATGATCGTCTTGAGTCAATCTGCTAACGACCGTTGTTTGAGTGAGACACCACAACGACGGGTACATACGAGTCTGAGTAAAAAGTCGAACGTGACCGAATTTTTTCGACAAGGGAATAACGGATCTAGTAAAAAAACGAAATCTAAGAAGTAAAGAAATATTTAATAGCATTTACATACATTTATCAATTAACTAAGCATTACCATAAAAGTTAACAAAAAAAGTTGTTAAAAGATTTTGAACAGAGCCTAAATACAATACAAGAGGAATTAAATACAAATGATATGGCCCCACAGGAGAAGTTAAATACAATACAGGAGGAATTAAATACAAATGTGGTGGAGGATGGTGTGGCCCCAATTGGCGCGATTGTAAGTATAGAAAATATAGTATTATTGAATGCAAAATTGGACCCAATTAAAGAAAATACAGATGAAAAGTATATTATGCAGAATATAACTGTACATGCAGAATACAGTACCGTAATTTAGGTTTGTTGAAAAACCATATCACTAATTGCCACCATATTTATGGCCACGTTTGCCATATATTTTTATTTTTTTATGTATTTATATGTATATGTTTTATATTCTAATACTAGAACAACACACAAGTTTGGTGGACACAACTCCAACGGTCCAACAGAATGTGCTCCCAATTGGCACGATAATAATTATGAAAAGTGTAGAGAGAGAAAATTGGAACCAATTGAAAAACCAGAAGAAAATGAAATACTCTCAAAAAGTAATAATTGCACATGCTGCATATGCAGAATTCAGTATCGGGACTTAAGTTTGTTGAAGGATCACATCAGAAATTGCCATGTTAATTCCCACGATGGCCAGATATGCGATATGCCATTTGAAAGTACCGAAAATTTGAAGATGCACTTAAAAGAAGATCATGTAAGTGAAATTAGTGTGCAAGCAAGTAAAGATATGATTGGGTGGGCCATTCATTATTCGAAATTCAATTAAACAATTGCTCGAGTCGTAGATTTCCTCCTCCCGAATAGCAGTTAATCAAGAAAGAAAGTCGGTCAAGCCCGACTATAACATACTCTGTACCCTTACACTCGAATTTGCCCACGAGTCAAACGGCCAGTTAACACCCCCCACCCATAACAACAACGTTCAGATGGGTCGCAAAAATGAAAATTAACTTGATCTGCCTGCAAGTATAATGAGTTTTTCCCATACATGTCAAACCTCAATCTCTTACCATCTCTGAGATCTCTTCGTTCTTCGACAGACGGTCATGGCTATATCGACTCGGCAATTAATGCTGATCAAGAATATAAATACTTTATAGGGTCGGAAACGATTCCTTCTCCCTGTTACATACTTTTGCACAAACTTAATATACTCTATGTACCTTCGGTACACAGTATAAAAAATGCAAAAAGCCACTCGGTCCAAAAAAATCGCGAAAATTTTCTGAATGTTATTAGTTTAGATTTTTCTAAGATTTAATAGTTGGGAATTGTCAACGGGTCGACGTTGGGTCATTCCGTTTGAGAAAAATTCGCCAAAAAATATGCAAGATTAGAGTTTAAGAAAATTTTTTAGTTCGGAATTGTCGACTGGTCGACGTTGGGTCATTCCGTTTGAGAAAAATTCGCCAAAAAATATGCAAGATTTGATTTTTATGAAGATTTAATAGTTGGGAATTGTCAACGGGTCGACGTTGGGTCGTTCCTTTCAACAAAAATTCGTCAAAAAATATGCAAGATTAGTTTTTTAAGAAGATTTTTTAGTTCGGAGTTGTCGACGGTCGACGTTGGGTCGTTCCTTTCAACAAAAATTCGCCAAAAAATATGCAAGATTAGATTTTTAAGAAGATTTTTTAGTTCGGAGTTGTCGACTGGTCGACGTTGGGTCATTCCGTTTAACAAAAATTCGCCAAAAAATATTCAAGATTTGATTTTTATGAAGATTTAATAGTTGGGAGTTGTCAACGGGTCGTTCCTTTCAACAAAAATTCGTCAAAAAATATGCAAGATTAGTTTTTTAAGATTTTTTAGTTCGGAGTTGTCGACGGTCGACGTTGGGTCATTCCGTTTAACAAAAATTCGCCAAAAAATATTCAAGATTTGATTTTTATGAAGATTTAATAGTTGGGAATTGTCGACGGGTCGACGTTGGGTAGTTCCTTTCAACAAAAATTCGCCAAAAAATATGCAAGATTAGATTTTTAAGAAGATTTTTTAGTTCGGAATTGTCGACTGGTCGACGTTGGGTCGTTCCTTTCAACAAAAATTCGCCAAAAAATATTCAAGATTAGATTTGTAAGAAGATTTAATAGTTGGGAATTGTCGACGGCTCGACGTTGGGTCATTCCCTTTGAGAAAAATTCGCCAAAAAATATGCAAGATTTGATTTTTATGAAGATTTAATAGTTGGGAATTGTCAACGAGTCGACGTTGGGTCGTTCCTTTCAACAAAAATTCGCCAAAAAATATGCAAGATTAGAGTTTTAAGAAGATTTTTTAGTTGGGAATTGTCGACGGGCCGACGTTGGGTCAATCCGTTTAACAAAAAATTCGCCAAAAAATATGCAAGATTAGATTTTTAAGAAGATTTTTTAGTTCGGAATTGTCGACGGCTCGACGTTGGGTATTCCGTTTAACAGAAATTCGCCAAAAAATATGCAAAATTTGATTTTTATGAAAATTTAATAGTTGGGAGTTGTCAACGGATCGACGTTGGGTCGTTCCTTTCAACAAAAATTCGCCAAAAAATTTGCATGATTAGATTTTTAAGAAGATTTAATAGTTGGGAATTGTCAACGGGTCGACGTTGGGTCATTCCGTTTGAGAAAAATTCGCCAAAAAATATGTAAGATTGGATTTTTATGAAGATTTAATAGTTGGGAATTGTCAACGGGTCGACGTTAGGTCGTTCCTTTCAACAAAAATTCGCCAAAAAATATGCAAGATTAGATTTTTATGAAGATTTAACAGTTGGCAAACTGCCGACGTAGAGTAGATTCACAATGAATTCACAAGTCTTCCTGAAGTTCATTCTCTCTCTTCAGCTCGGCTATGATCTTGTCTCGCGTGGTGTTTTCTGCATTTAACTTGACCTCTGCATCGGCCGCTAGCTTCTTCATATGCTCATCTTAATATTTTCTATTCAAAATAACGAATCTCCAGCTGCTGTTTTTAGAAACGGACTTCGTTGACCTCACGGTTGGCATTAGCTAGGGTCCTTTCAGTGGTGTGGCTTTTACGGTTACAGAGATCTGAAATCCCTTTTAAAATGGTATCCAATTTACGTTTCTATGTAAAGCAGAGATGAAGTTTAAAGTAGTATTCCAGTAAATTACACTTTACCAATAGAGACTGTAACTCGACATGCATCGTGCCTCTATAATGGTGGCCTGTATAATGGTGGGCAAGTGATCATATGTTCATCAAGAAAACACCTCGCTCGGCATCGACCCTTTAATTTATTCAACGACTCAATGGCTAAAAAATTGGTAGAGAAAGTAGATTAGAAATAATTCCAAGTAGAGATTTATATTGCGCATTTACAGTAAGTTTTCTAAGAAGTTGCGTTACGAAAACTCTATCGATAGTCCTCCGACTTTTGGCGCTCCATTTCCAAGGCACGCACACGATTATTTTGCGCAACTGTCGAGGCTGCGGTTTACCCTTATTGATCGCAGCTGCTGCTGATGATCCAAACGCAGCTTTACAATTTTTGTGTTGATAGCAGCCTTGTCAGGTTCTGAAGGTACCTCCAGCTTACCGTTCGGCAACGATGTTTCACTCACACTCACACCTGACAGGATTAGATTCTGTTATCTGTCTGGAAATACATAGTATGAAATATCTAAAAAAAAATAAGATGTCTTTTGATGGTTTTGGTGGTGATTTTATTAAATGAGAATATCTAACAGACAGTTGGATAAAAAAATTCAAAGCATGGCCTGCTCTTTTAACTTATATTTGAATATATGTACATAAGTGCAACAGATCCATCGCTAAAGTCGATTGGGCCAACGTTTCCTAAGAAGATCGAGGCCAGAAATCTGCTGACCAAGGAGCCGTATGCACACGTATTATATGGGCAGACAGCAAAGTACGCTAACAAAGTTGAAAGTTCCAGTTCTGGAACTGCCGCATTTTGAACAAAACTTGGAGATTTGCCGCAATTGCACATCCAACGGCGGCTGGTGCCGCATTGAAGTGTCCTGGTGGATTCCAATTGTTTTCAAACTGGATTTAATTTTGGCCTTCGATTTCGATCGTTCGTTTGTGTAGACATGCATGTGCCTTTCAAGCTAGGACTTGCTAATTGCAACGTAGTTGCAAGTTAAACAAGATAAATTTAAATGAGTTTCTTCTCCCATTAGATTTCACAATGTGATCAAATTTTGTGACAAAAAATACAAAAAAAAAAGGCGCAGTCGACGCAACGCAGCCGACGCCGATCTCACCTCTATACTCTTGCAAGCAAGCATTTTGCTACCAGCAAAACTACGATTTATTTATATTTCACGACCCTGCCGATACTGACCCTACCACTCCAAGGTGTTGACTCGGCCGCAGCCGGGGATTAAGTGAAGTGTCAGAGCGGTGATGCTCTGGTTTTATAGGCTGCTGGCCGCAGTCGGCGGTGGCAGCGAGCGCAGCTGTTCGTGGCATAGCGCGCGTTATCGATAACCTGGCGGGCTATCGTTAGCTGTTAGCGAGCGATAGAAGGCGCGCGTTTGAATGTGAGCGCGTGTTTGAATTTTTGAAGTAACTAATTTTAGGGAACTTATAATGTTTGACTTCATGTTACTTATACCCTTGTTCCACAAGCGAACATTTAATCACATTCTCGAAAAGTGAATTTTCCTTGTTCCACTGACGTATGTCGTTCACGGCCACACTAACTTTATGCTGTAATATGAAGTGCAATCATGATTGCTAATTTTCGTGACTGTGTTAGATGTGAATACATCAACGCCTCTACAAAAAGAAGCAGCGCCGCGTACTCAATTGTTGTGGCAGTACAAAAATATAGAATGGACAAATTCAAGGAGTATTTCATGATGCTCCGTGCATCGTTAAGGACTCTCAGCTCATTGCCCATTGATTACTTTATTAAATTAACTTTATTAAAATTAACACTTGCAGACCCTCCTTTACGTGGGCCTGGATAAACTAATTGCCAACAACAAACATTTAATGGCTAACAAATTCTTGGGGAAAATTCAAGGGGAGCAGTGGATGCTATTGACGACTATCATATAAATTTAATAGTATGTTCTAAATTCTATTTTGCAGTTTGTTGTCAAAAAATCAAAATTTCCGCCAACAAAAAATACCGATTAATTTTTTGCCTGACCCTTTGCAGCCAAACCCTTTTTTGTTGATTGATGATTTATGTTAGACGATTGGTGTGCGCTGGTGAACGCGCTCAATGAGAATGTGTGACTTCAAGTAGAAATATTGTGCATTTACTAATCCTCCTGGGGCTCCTGGGGCGTCGCATGAGTTTATATTGTGATAAAGACGGCCAAAAAGGCATCAAACGGTCCAAAAAATTTTACAAATTTTAGAAAGCGTTTTGATTATTATGAAAGTTCTAAAAGTCTAAAAAATGGCGGAAATTAATCAGTTTTCGTATGAGTTTAGATTATAATGAACACGAGTGAATATTTAGATGTTGAAAATTAAAAGCTCCACAAATTCGCGAAATTTTGCTGGACTTTAAACTGAGCTTAGATTACCATGAAAAATTGATAGATGGCAATTGTAATGTAAACTTCACTTCTTTGTTTTGTGTTTAAAATACTTAAGGGGAGCGTAGCAACGCGAACCGGGACAGCTAGTTGAATATAAAACAGAGCGAGACCAAAAAGTGAGAGTGTTAGGTATGGGTGTGCGACACTGCTTTGTTGTTGCGGTTGTGTCGACGTCGTTGCCGCAGAGCAGTCTTGTATACACAGTAAATGGGGACGCTCCGGACTCTGAGCTAGACTGAACGATTGCGCAATCGATATCGCTTCTTTCAGAAGTTATTCAGCTGTTCGCTCTCACTTACGCTCTCTGGATACATTTGGGAATATGTCCGTCTCGCTCTAACAACTGTGATCTCCTACGGGCATTATAAAGTATCTCTACAAACACTACAGGTATTTCGTTGGGCACTATCGCTTAACACCACTCAAAATTGAGAGGCAGAGCTAATTTTATCTTTAATACTCATTCTCTGGTCGGGCGTGGCGTACCAGTTGTATGTGTGTCTGTTTCTAAGCCTTTAAATCATGTTTCAGCCTTTAGCACTCGCCAACGACCATACCACGCTGAATACATCGGTTCTCGTCCGATCACCGAAATTAAGCAGCATCGGGCGTGGTTTAGTACTTAGATGGGGGACCGCTTGGGAACACCGCGCGTGTTGTGTTGTTCGCATTGTCCAACAATTTTTTTGCTATTCATAAAAGAATATATTTTGTTATTTTTATTTAATAACAATATATTATTTATTATATATATATATTATTTAATTTTATTTAGTGAAAATTTGAGGATTAAGAAAATAGTGCAGAGCATAATTTCGAGCACAACTGCATGATAGAAGCTGAAATAAATATGAAAATTCTTTCTCTTTTAGCGATTTTTGGTGGTCCTGAAAAGCATGTTCGCATACTCTTGTATGGTCCCGTCACTTCAAGTGGGCTTAAAAAAATCGGAAAATTTACTTATTGTTAAACTTTCTTTAAAAAAAATAGAGAAAAGCTAACTTCGGCTCGACCGAAGTTTATATATATTGTATAATTTATATAAACTAAGATTTTAAATGATTTTCGTCGAACATTCTTAGCTGAGTTATTTCCCAAACTCAGCTATAGATGGCGCCACTACTTTGACCATTTGCTTGCAAGTTTGTTGTATGGCAGCTATACGTAATATTCATCATATTTTGACCAAACTCCAAAAAATTGTGTGGAAACCGATAATATTTATAGCCGGAAAGTAAAAAGAAGCTACCATTGGAAACAAAAAAGTTTTTCTCACTAGAACTACTTTTTCAACCGATCGTTCCTATGGCCGCTATATTCTATAGTCATCCGATTTGGATCAAACTTGACAGAATTGTCTAAGCCTACGCATCAAAATGGTTACTTGCATTGAATAAGATGTACTTACACGAAAATTTGCTTGCTTGTAATTGTCAAGAACGAATTCCATTGAAATTTGCGGAACAAAAATCAAATATGTTGGCGTCAAAGGGAAAGGCGTCAAAGGGAGTATGTTGAAATCAAAGGGAAGCTCAGTTGATTTTTTATGACTTTCGCTTACGCTCGCACCAACTGGAACTCCTTAAGCCGGTTTCTATAATACACGATCAAGAAGCTGATAGCTACTCACAGCTACTTAAATAACTACATATGTATACATATACGTACGGAAGATCACGCTGTATATTCGCTACTGATTTGGGTACTAGCTAGGGGTATCAGAATGAAAACACGAAACGATTACTTTCGTTATAATTTTAAAAATAAATCTTGGAAAACTGTCTAGTACCTTTATATTTAACAAACAACTCGAACTTTTATATATAATGTTTTTCCTAGGCATTATATTTTATTATACTCTGTACCGAAGGTACATAGAGTATATTAAGTTTGTGCAAAAGTATGTAACAGGGAGAAGGAATCGTTTCCGATCCTATAAAGTATATATATTCTTGATCAGCATCAACAGTCGAGTCGATATAGCCATGTCCGTCTGTCCGTCCGTCCGTCTGTCCGTCTGTCTGTCCGTATGAACGAAGAGATCTCAGAAATGGTAAGAGATAGAGGTTTGACATATATGGGACATATATTTCTTATACTTGCAGGCAGATCAAGTTTATTTTCAATTTTTGCCACGCCCCCTCCCGCCCCCGTAATTTGGAAAAAACTTCATATCTCCTACAGTTTTGGAGATAGATCGTTCGTTTCTTCTAGAGATACCTTGTAAACAAAATTATTTATCGATTTGCTGAAGGAATGATCAAGATCGGATGATCGATACTCAAGTTATGGGCAAAAAACGGCCAGTTAACACCACCCACCCCCCCACCAACAACCACAGCAATATACCCTAACCGTTCAACACAGGCAATCTTAGTGCGAGAGAGAAAGAAAGAGAGAGAAACTTAGAGAGCGCACCGCGTTGTGTGCGGGGTGTTAACTGGCCGTTTGACTCCTGAGCAAATGCGAGTGTAAGGGTACAGAGTATGTTATAGTCGGGCTTGACCGACTTTCTTGCTTGTTTTTACTATTGTAAACCACCGACTCTTCGGGGTTTTCCGGTCTTTATTTACACATTATTTACAAAATTACTATTTACATTATCAATACGGTCTCTGTCCATTTATATATACACATCCGTCTCGGTCAGCGTCCATATGCTACTACTCCACAATCCATTAACTCATCCGTCTATGCTCGCATCATCCATCCAGTGTGACCATACTCTCAACCATTAGCACTAGTTCGGTATTGTTATTAGAGTGTTATAGAGTAATTAAACTAGTTCATCCAGCAGCCCAAAGCCAGCTTATTACATTTATATGTTTACACTATGAAAAGAATAAATTTGTTGCTTTCTTTATTTATGCTAACATATTGTGCGCCATCTTTAGTATTTCTATTTCGAATTCTCTTTCCCGTCTTAGTTCTGTGCCAATTTTAAATTTCCTAATAAAATTTAAGTTTTCCCTATTTTAAATATACTTAATTAAGCTGTTAAGCATTTGCTTTCTTATTATGTGTTCTCGAGTCTCTCAATGATGAAATAACATTGAATATAAATCAGTGCGAAAATAAAGCGACTCAATTCGGCTCTGACCTACTTCATCGACCTCTGGCCAGTGACCGAAAAGCGTTTTGCTCCATTGTCTCAACGTCGGAATGCGTTCGGCTAGTGTCGGTGTGAATAGCGAACGGCGGGTGCATGATAGAACGAAGAAGGTATGGGACTCTCTCAATGTGCCCTCTACTCGGGCCCAGTGTTGCCAGAAGATGAGGTGCGAAAGTTGCTTAGTTTGCGAAAAATGATTGCTAGAAATAGCTAAAACAAAAAAAAAAAAAACAGCTAAAAAAGTTGCTAAAAATCAAAACATAAAAAATTATTATTTTTAGAAATAATTTCCAATAAAAACCTAAAACTAAGTACTTTTCAAGGAGTAAAGAATGCAAAAATACTTAAATTTCAGCTCTGGTGTCAGACCAGGTTTTCAGGTTACTTCGTCATCCGATTTTTCCGACAAGTCAAAAGGGGGCGAACATTTGCAATATTTGCCTAGTCCATACTTTCGAAACAATATTTTAAATAATAAAGAAAATAAAAACGCTTTTATCCATCCTAATGCTTAAAAACAGAGCTGCACAACGTTTATAAACCGAACCGGTTTGCTACCCGAAACTCCGACTTTTTAAACTGTCAACCGAACCTTAAACGAAACCAAAGCTGTTACGAATCTAATTGTTCGGTTCGGTACAACAAAATCAAGAACATCTGGCAAAATTTTAGGTGTTTTGTTTTTTCTGTGGTTTAATTATTCAGTCGCTTTTATTTGGTATGCTGTAGATTGGTCAGCCAGCATAGAACTGACTCTGTTTTGCGTTGAGCTCAGCCCGCTCGCGCCCACATACACATATACAAGCTTAAGTCTAGAAATACAATCAAAGGAACGTAGCGTTATCAGCTAGTTATGTTTACATATTGCACATTGCCAGATAGCTGTAACTTAGTAACTACTTACATACTGCTTACATACTACAAAATAATTGTTATCTGTTCAATATTGTGCGACAGACTCGAAATACTCACGAAATTATAATGAATTCTTATTACAAATTCTAAAAAGTCGTTTAAAATAAACAATATTATCGGCACCCATAATTATGGGTCAGCTTTATTTTTTTAGATTCTTGATTACACGTTCAGATGATGAAAAAATTGATATCTGCGACTTTGACACTAACCAGAGTGTTTCATATAATAATAGAGAACCGACTAAATTGAACATGAAACAATCTTAAGCTGTGATCAAAAGAACAGAATTTCGGGGCACCATTTTGAATATTAGTCACACAAAATGCATTTCTATTTAATTTAAACTTGAACCGAACATAAGATCGAACCAAAAACCTCTCCCAAAGAACTCGAACCTAAACCCGCGAATCGAAACTAAAAACAATACTTGGGTTTGGAGGCCTGCTTAAAAAACAATTTTTATGTCTTCAGCTGAATTCTGTTGAGCAATTAAGTATTCCTTGTACCACAGTAGTGAAAGAACCCTTCAGATGGGCCTTAGTACTAAAATAAGCCCTGATTTGGAACTATGTATTTCTAATGATTATGCCCTAATTCATCACTGCTTACTTTTGTTGTACAGAGGGGAAGTTCTGTAGCATAGAATGCTTAGGACTTAAACAAAATTATTAGTTACTATTTTGCATTACGACTCACAAGTAACAAAATAGCTAAACACAATTAAAAAATTGCCAGATTTGTAGCTAATAGCATTTTCAAAAATTTTATAGCATTTCCACTCTCATAATTGCTAGATCTAGCAACTAAATAGCTAAATTCGCAACACTGCTCGGGTCACAAAATAAACATGTGTGGATCATTCACTCTCGCGTTCACTCTCCTTCTCTCTCTCGCGCTCTCAGCAAAAGCGCTTGGGCCACAACGTTGGCTGAGTGCCATACCTGTATCAGTTGTATCATGGGTGGGGGGTGCCCGTCGCTGATAAAAAATCATATTGGTGCCTGTTTCTTCGCCTTAAAATCATGTTTCAGCCTTCAGCACTCGCCAACGACCATACCACGCTGAATACATCGGTTCTCGTCCGATCACCGAAATTAAGCATCGTCGGGCGCGGTTAGTACTTAGATGGGGGACCGCTTGGGAACACCGCGTGTTGTTGGCTTTCCTCAAAAACCTTTTTTTTTTGTCTTCTTGCATCGATACGCAACCAAAAGGTGACGGGGTGACCAAAAAATGCTATTGGTTTTCTTCCCCTCTTTTCCATGGTCACATACGCATCCTTCTTTTTTATGACATCAAAATTTACGTGCTAAGCAAACGTAAAATTAAATGATAAACTGCATTTAAGCCAATTTACAGTTGACTTGTTCTTAGGGGTGTGCAACCTGCCACTGCCAAAGCACGCAATGCCACGCAATGACTTTGCACTGACCTTCGAGCAGCACCAAAAGGGAGTAAAAGGAAGGTTAGCTCTGGATTTCCTACCCCACCTCTCTACTCCTCTCCCTTCTTATTGACAAAATTGCGCGTAAGTCGCACGCTACTTTTATTGCATAACTTTTGCTACCTTTTTTGGTTATTTCTTTTCTCTTATTGAATTGCCATTCCACCTGCATCAAACAGCTGCTGCTGCTTCTGCTGCTCTCCACTGCCAAATGGGGGAAGCGTCCATTAGTTTTAATTAGCTCCAAACTGACGCGATTGAATGTCCTTTCTGCTAGATTAGGCAACATCATAAAACTGAAAACTTGGATAAAGCTTCGCCTTGAGCTTAAAATTGCATGCAAATCGACATAAAATTAATAAACACGCAAATTGCATCGTTCCCGCTTCCTAGTGGGAAGGGGTGGCCCTCTAATTAGCTGGAAAGTTTTTCCCCCAGAATTTGTTAATTAAAGTAGGGAACTTTTACTTGGGACAGTGCTTGGACAAAAGAGCGATAACATCTTAATGAAACATTGTGCAGTGATTTGCCTGGGCAACAACTATAGTAGTCGGGGTCATCCGTACTAACAAATGCAAAATCATAAATACGAGAGTTTTTCCTTTTCGCTTTAATTAAATTGTAAAAACGCACACCCAGTTGAGAGTTGGCAAGTTGGAAGATGTATTTCTACGCCATAAAACAGCACAACCAAAGCCAAGCAATTGACGACCTTCGTTTTACGTGCTGCGAAAATGGCCACCAGCTAAAAGATATTGTCCTTATCCCTGTTCCCCCTGCTCAATCTCCATAAATTAAATTGAAGCGGGAAGCGGAAGCCATTGGCCCTTTGCTGCTGCATTTATCCTTCGTGACTTTTGTTGTCAATGTGGAGGGGAGGGGAACCAATTTAATTGCAATTTTTCCAACTAGCAAAGACAAATAACCAAAGCTAATAGATCATGTCATCTTGTCAACAAGTTTTACCATTTAATTGGTGCACATTAAACAAGAGACGCTCAATTTGTTACTTAACAGAGAGAGGGAGAGAAATAAAATGTAGTAAAACATTTACCCAGACACGTGGTTGAATTGTTTTGTTTACATATTGAATCTATTTTTGATCAAATAATCTCAGCAACAAATATTTAGTTTTGATCAGTGTTCTTACGTGTTTGCGGTTGAAGAGTTTTGGCCAGCCAATGATCAAATGCCCGGCTAGCTCAGTCGGTAGAGCATGAGACTCTTAATCTCAGGGTCGTGGGTTCGAGCCCCACGTTGGGCGAAATTAACTTTTTTTTGTTTTAGAAATTTATTTGCGGTATGACCTTAAGTTTCACATATGATTGGGAAACGCTCTCTATATCTATATCTATATCTATACATCTCTAAAATATGTTTGCTCATACGGTTGGAGGCATGCTCGACAGACGGTTGTGTGCTAGATTTTTTGTACATTTTCTCACATTTATTTAAACTTAGTTCTTGCTTTTTTTTTTAAATTTAAAACAAAATATTTACATTTGATCATTTGATCCGGGTTAACAGAACTACTTATGTTGAATTTTAATTTACAGTTCACACATTGCAATTAAACACGTTCAATTTTGAGTAATATGTCATGTTTTGAAGCCATCACAGGAGATGCTGCAGCAAACTCAATGGTCTCTACAGTCTTATCGCAAGTATGCACTCGATAATGACGCAGCAAATGAAGCAAACCCAATTTGGTTTGCAGTAGACCCAATCGCATTCCTAAGCAATTGCGTGGACCAATACCGAAGGGCATATAAGCATCCATATTCAAACTATTTCGATTTGCAGGATCAAATCGTTCCGGATCGAACTTGTCTGGTTCGGGCCAAAACTGCAATTGATCAAATATTAAGTTATAGTTAAAAAACTTCGAACTATTGCTCTTAACTCACCTGCGGATCTCGATGTATGGCAAGGGTGGCCACATATACGGGCATGCCAGTGGGTATTTCCACATCGTAGTAAGGATTCAGCGTAAAATGTTCTCCTTCGGCGGGTTGGGTGCATTCACGTTCCGCATAGCCCACTATGGGATATTTTCGCAGAGTCTCATTAACCACTTTGGTCATGTAGGGCATTTCCTGTATCCGCTCATAGCTGACATGTTCCTCGCTACCAAAATACTCCTCAATCTCCTGGCGCAAACTGTCTTGTATCTCCTGATTTTTGGCCAATTCATAGAGAGTCAATGTCATGGTCGAAGAGCTAGTCTCATAGCCAGCACTTTGGAAAAGGGCTGCCTGAGCTACCAAATAATCCATGTTATCAGAACCAGCCGATTTTTCACGTTTCAGCGCTATCAATGCATCAATCAGATCATTACGCTGCAGGCCAGATTTCTCACGTTCCGCTATAACATGGCGAATAATTCGCCTCACGAACTCAGATGTCTTCTTGGAGAAGAATTTGACCCGAGCCAAAGAAACCAAACCGGGTAGCACGAAGATTACGCAAAGCTCTAGGGCACGTCTTAAGCTTACGGCAAATACGGCCTTGCTGTATTTGAAAAATTCACTGTTCACATCGCTCAATGAATTGGCCCTAATTCCAAACGCGATGGTGGCTATCAAATCGGTGGTGAAACGGGCACATAGATCCTTAACATTTATTATGGCATTTTGAGGCTGTCGCGACAAATTGGCTTCAAGATCTTTGGCCACCTGAAGAAAAAAATGAAAAGATAGTTGTATTTAGTTAATAAAATTGTACATATATAGTAAATAATTGTATTTAGTAAATACTATTTACCAGGGTTGTGCCTGAAGCATTCGCATTAAATTTTAAATAATAATTCAGAAAGTTTTTAGTTGGCATTATAAATAGTATTTACTCAGTTTTAAGTAAAAACGTTTTGTTTTTATTTTTTAAATGTTTTAATAGCGACTTCAAATGATGAAGAATTTTTTATTGTTTTTAGTATTTCAAGTGTAAGTCAGGATTGACTTTAGACTATGTCGACTATTGCAAATATTTTGTTCTGTTTTGTCTTTATTTAAAATCTGTCCCTACGGGGACAATCATTAAATTGTATAATTTTTCCTTGGCATATACAAAGTTATTACATTTTGTTAATTATGATTATTACAATTGAGAAACTAGTGAAGGAGTGAGGTTGAAATGAAATGAAGACGAAGGTGACAGTGATAATGAGAATGATAATGAGTGGGTTATGAATGCTATAGTGGTTTGTGGAATGAAGGAGAGGGGATTATGGAGTGATATGCTAGCTAGCCTGGTTCTCGGAATGGAAGGTCCAGAGGGTGAAAACGCTTGAGTCGCCTTTTGGTAAGACTATTGTCTAGCAGGCTTATGGCCAGGCTGTTGGGGTGGTCCGACAGCCTCTGCATGTGTTTTTGGCTGAATCGAGTTATCTCCTCGGCCACCCATGGAATGTTAAGCTCCCTGTGAAGCTCTATGTTTGTGGTTAGGTAGGGGGCTTCAGCCGCTATTCTTATGGCCTTGCTCTGGAAGCTCTGTATCCTGTTGATGTTTGATGTGGAGGCCGTGCCCCACAGCTGGATGCAGTAAGTCCGTAGGGGTTTAAGGATGGTCTTGTACAGCAGAAGTTTATTTCTAGTTTTAAGTTTTGAATGTCGTCCGATTAGCCAGTACATCTGTCGGAGCTTTATGTTGAGATGTTGTTTTTTCATGTCGATGTGCGCTCGCCATGTGAGTCCTCTATCCAGGGTTAGTCCAAGATATTTTACTGTTTCGCAGTTAGGGATAGTGGTGTTATTTAAAGTGACTGGAGGGCAGTTGCCCCTTCTTTTGGTGAAGGTAGTGTGGGAGGACTTTTCAGCGTTTACTATAATGTTCCATCTGACCAGCCATTTGTCATAAAGATTTAGCTGCCTTTGGATGGTTCTTGACGCCTTAGATGGTCTTTTAGACACTGCCATAAATGCATAAATGACAAATTTAACTCGCGATTTTACTAGCGATTTATAAAAATGCTAATTTAATAAACGTAAAATGCTAAATGTTTTGATGTAGATTATTCACAAATTAAACACCCTTTATGAATCAATTAGGATTATTTTAATCAATATGCATTTTGGGGCCTTATTTAAACAAATCGCCGGCTCAAGGATGCGCGATTTTCAAATCACTGGTAAACAGGCTCTGTGGCATGGCGAAATCAAATTCGCGCGAATTTCGAGCAGAGGTGATTTCTGTGGCACCCCTGTATATTCCTGATCAGGGCGACGAGCTGAGTCGATTGAGCATTGTCCGTCCGTCTGTCTGTCTGTTTCTACGCAAACTAGTCTCTCAGTTTTAAAGCTATCGAGCTGAAATTTTGCACAGTCTTCTTTTTACGGCACGCTGCTTATATGTCGGAACCGACGGAATCGGATGACTATATCTTATAGCTGTCATACGAACAATCGGTCGGAAAATGGGTCTTAGTAAGAAAAACTTTTTTTTTCAATGCCAGCGTCATAAAACTCAGCCATTATTAATATTGTATGCTTTCAAACAGATTTGCAAATTTTTGTTAAAATCGGATGACTATATCTTATAGCTGCCATAGGACCGATCGGTCGGAAAATGGGTATTAGTGAAACAACTTTTTCGTTTTCAAGTATTTCGTTCTTAAGGTCGTTGATTATTAATATTAAAGGCTTTCCAACTAATTTGAAAAAGTTGACCGACATCGGGACATCGGCGGTGCCGAAGTTTTAATACACTTGAAAAAGCTCGCTCCAAAGGTTACAGATTTCGACCAAGATTCGCAGATCAGTTTGAAAACATATAATTTTCATAATGCCCGAGCTTAAGAGCGCTAACTTTGAAAACAAAAAAGTTTTTCTCACAAAAACCCATTTTCCGTACGATCATTTCTATGGCAGCTACAAGAAGTAGTCATCCAATCCGGGCGGTTCCGATTCCGGTTGGCTGCGATAGCTTCAAAACTGAGGGACTAGTTCGCGTAGAAACAGAAAGACGGAAAGACGAACGGACAAAGCTCAATAGACTCAGCTCGTCATGCTGATCAAGAATATATATACTTTATGTGGTCGGAGATGATTCCTTCTATGCGTGGCAAACTTCTGGGCAAAATTATAATACCCTTTGCAAGGGTATAAAAATGGAGGTGTTTGCTATTGCCATAATATCTATGGGCTATTCGAAGAGTTCGGAGAGTTGTTTGATAGTAGTGAATGGCGGCTGTTTCTTTAAATTAATTTGAGACGCAATGTTCAGATCGATTGTATCAGCGACTGAAAATAGCCAATCACAAAAAAACTAAATCAGGTACAAAATAAATTTGGCAATTCATAGTAGCCCTTAAATAGAATAGTTTGAAGTTTAACTATGCTTCCTACGACGAACAAAAATAATCAAACTTATTCAATTTTCTTGAACTTGAAACTTCTATATTCTTCGTTGGATTGTATTAAAATATGTGTCGTTTTATTTTTAATAGATGAGTCTTTGGTGACCAGCCATAAAATAAAATCAAGCTTTTTTCAAAAAAGTGATAAATTGAATGCAAAGTTGCCAATGAAAGACTTTATAACTTTGAAGTCAAGCACCAAATTAAGAAGTGGTGTATGATTGAATGATAGGGCATTCAATTATCTTCCAAGAAAACATTACATTTTCATAATGAATAAACCGATACCGAAGATATTCACATTTTTCTAAAGCTACTTTTCTTCCCAATCAAAAAACTAGCTTTTTCTGAATTACTCGAAAACGGCCGCACTTACATTATGAAATAACTGCCAAATGATCGGGATCGAAAATGCTGTTAACAAATGTTATCAGTAAACACATAAAATAATCAAGTTTTTCCTTTGGTTCCTACAGTTCGTTTTTAATTGAATTTGTTTAAATTTTTGCACTACAAAATATGTTTGATCGAAAATACTTTTTATTTAAGCTTACCTTCATGCTAGCAAAATATAAAGTAATACTGAATAGGATCAAATGTCACAAATTTGGAAAGCAAGGGCACAATGTCAATCCATTAACTTTTAGTGGTCATGAGAACCAGGCAGATAGACTTACCTCCACCATTAACGGATACATTTGCTTGGTTTTGCCGCTGGTAAACACCGGTGACAATTTCGTACGCAGCTCTTTCCAATTCGGATTGCGCGTAAGGAACAAATTGTTATGACCCAATGGATCATTGTGGGGATCCGTTTTAAGTGCACGATTCGTAAAGTAGCTAAACTTTTTAATCATCACCGTTTTAATCAATTCCAAATCACGTATAAGCAAACTCGGACGATGTGCCAAATAGATGCCCACCAGAGGTTCCTTCTCAAAACCCGGTTCAATATGCAGCTGACGCAGTTGTTCGAAGAATGCCACCTTGCCAGTCAAAAATTTTTGCACATTACCCAAAATGGGTGTAGAGCCTGGTATGTACTTCACACCATTACGTTGCCAATAACTGTACGCACGCTTCTGCCAGATATAAAACACCAAAGCCAAAGTGGCAAACAATAAGAGAATTTCCGTACACATGTTTGTGTTGCTTCAACGCCGGAGAACAACTGACTGGCGAGCGAGCTACCTCAACAGTTTATAAAGAATCGCAAAACGTTTTACATCTAATCTATTAACAAGCGACGCCGAATATTATTGTTAACTTACGATGACTTGACACAATATTTGTATTTTAAAAGTCATGCAGAAGCTAGAACCTGATCATAGTGATTGGTTCAAAATAATGTTTGTTTCATTATCTGTCCAGTTTCATTGGGGGAATACCTTTTACTTGCTCTTTGCTGTTTCGTAAAGAGAAACTATTGGGGGGTGCTGATAGCGAATGCTAATTAAAATGTTTCGACCTGTTTTGTATTTTTGTATACCCTTTCTATACAAAAGGTATAACCAGAGTGTTCTCTGCGTTTCAATCTGTTTCAAATCTGCTTTAATCTGAATTAATTAATAATACACTGAGTTAAACTGACTAAACTGTAACGTTGAATTTTTTTTACCCGTTACTCGTGGAGTACAAAGGGTATACTAAGTCCGTTGAAATATATGGAACAGGCAGAAGAAAAATAAAGTTTATTTGCTTTTGATCAGCATCAAAAGCCGAGTCGATATAGCCATGTCCGTCAGTCCGTTCGACCTTTCGTATGAACACCTAGATATCAGAGACTATATAGGCGAGGGCAACAACATTTTGAAATTAGACACCTATTGTCTGAACCCAGATCAAGTTTGTTTTAAATTTTTGCATAACTTCCATAACTTTTAAGATATCGATCTCAATTTTAATCTCACATTAATATTCGCAATTCGCATATCTATAATCTTTGAAATTTTTATGAAGATTGGATAATAAATAGCGGAGTTATACAAATCGTGGCATAGTTTTTTCGTGGCTCTGTAAAATAGTCGAATACAGAGCAGATCGGTTTGGTCACAGTCGCTCGGTTTTGGTTTTCAAGCAATATTTTCTTGATGTTTAAATAAAAATTCTTTTAAAATATATTTCAATAATTGAATAAAAGACGCAAATCGTCTTTAAGAATGTTTAGCATTCTTATAATAATTATTTTACTATGGAGTTAGACTATAGAGTTGAGACAGCCGCATATTTGGCACTCGAGGTGATCCAAAAAAGATCGGGTGAAATTTCTGAACACACCAAAATTCCAAAGAAGTTGTTCATGGACATCTTTACCTTCTGCATCACCGAAAATAGGTATTTTAAGTTTGACGAGAAGATTTATACACAGTTTAAGAGACTGCCTATGGGAACACCAGTATCACCAATTATCGCCGATATTGTGATGGAAGAGATTTTAAGCCAGGTGTCAATCGTAAGACTTCTCACCAAGTATGTGGATTACTGGATTGGTATCAGAAACCAATGGCCTCCGGGAGAATAACTAATTATCACTCCAAAGTTTGGAGTCCAAACATTCCAAAAGCATAATAGTAAATACAGCAAGAAATTTCATCAGAAAAGTTTTGGAAGTAAGCAATCCCGTTTTTTTTATGAAAATAACATAAAACGAATAATCAAAATTCTCAAATCAAATGATTTTCCCACACATTCAATATATGGCCTTGTATAGAACATAAAACACCAAAATAGTGCACCTAAAGAAATAATACCAAAGATCTACAAATCTGTAGTATATATACCAACTTTCTCCGATCGGCTGATACATTCGGATTGCTACAACAGAGATATAGTTTCATAGCCCATAAACCGATACACACAAACCAAATGTTTTTCAGCGATACCAAGAGCAAAATAACAACGCTGGAAAAAAAGTAATTTGATTTATAAAATCGCATGTGCTAGAGACGGAACCACTATATGGGATAAGGTATATATTGGTACGGCGAAATCAAAATTAACTAGAGCGTATGTTAAAGTCGGCTCCAACCTACTTCGATATACCCGTTACTCATGGAAAGAAATGTTTAATAACCTTCATGTGCAGCCGAAAAGTATGCAACATTTTTTAACTCGGCTATTTATCATCCGATCTTGATGAAAAGGTTTATGAAATGCTTTCTCCTCCGTCAGTTTTAAAGCTATCTTAACCAAATTTTGCACAAAGTCTTCTGGTACAAATACGCTGCACATTTGTCGGAACCGGCCGGATCGGATGACTATAGCATATAGCTGCCATAGGAACGATCGGTCGAAAAACTAGTTTTAGTGAGAAAAACTTTTTTGTCTTCAATGCAAACGCCCCCAAACCCCGTATTTATCAGTTTTCTATGCTTTTACATCATTCCACCTCGTATGATGAAAATCGGACAATAATATGGTATAGCTGCCATACAAAAGAGAGGTCTGAAAAAAGCCATAGTAGGAAAAAATTTTTTGTTTTCAATACTATCTGTCATAAACTTGTTACTGATCAATATTATATGCTACCACACAATTCTGCTAAGTTTGATCCTCCATAGGAACGATCGGTCGAAAAAGTAGTTCTAGTGAGGAAAACTTTTTTGTTTACTATACTCTTCTGTTATGAACATTATCAGTATTCAATAATTTTGGGAAGTTTGGTAAAAATCGGATGAATATATCTTATAGCTGCCATATAACAAACTGGCAAGCTAATGGTCAAAGTAGTGGCGCTATCTATTGCTGAGTACTGATAACTCAGCTAAGAATGTTCGACGAAAATCAGTTCAAACCTTAATTTAATAAATTATACAAGCTGCAAGGGTATATCAACTTCGGTCGAGCCGAAGTTAGCTTTCCTCTATTTTTTATACTCTGTACCAAAGGAACACAGAGTATATTAAGTTTATTTTGATGATAGATTGTTTGTACCTTCTAGAGATATCTAGTAATAAATTATTTATCGATTTGCTGAAGGGATGATAAAGATCGGATGAACGATACACAAGTTATGAGCAAAAAAAAGCTTACCAGCACCCCCACCCCCACACTTTTTGCCAACCACCTCTGTATTCAAACAAACACAATGTTTGGGAGAGAGAGAGAAATTTAGAGATGCGCGTATAACAGCGTATAGCGCATATGACGCGTAAAACAGCGTATAACGCGTATAACGAGCGAGCGACGGCATTAACTGGTACAGAAAATCTTATAGTCGGGCTTGACCAACTTTCTCACTAGTTTTTTTTTATGTTTGATGCATATTGTGGTGAAAAGTAGTGTAAGGCAACATTTTGGAAATGAAACATTCGAATTGCAAATCAAATGTAAATCGTTCGAATACCAGAACAACTTAAATCAAATCGTTCGCTTTTGTTTTCATTTGAAATCGAAAAAACATGTGAAACCCGGAACAGTCCTCACTGATTTTAAAGCAGAGGTCGCAAAAATCGGTCCCCAGTTTGCCTTTGTCATAAAACGACAGCTTTCGTGCGACCACATTGAAAAGAGGTACCGAAATAACCTTTAACTACGCTCTCTGCTTCCATTTGGTTGTGAGAGGAGAGAAACACATTTTATGATTTTTTTCCTCTTAGGTCTTTTTGGGACCGTTTGGCCTAATTCTCGAATTCAAAGGTCTTCTTCGTATGTATGCATCGGTGTGTAAGGCTCGGCTAACGATATGAATGTATGCGACGAACTATACGCGCTCTCTCGTTCTCTCTCGCATAGAGTCTCTCTCTGCTTATTTTAAACTCTGGCACAACTCTTGAGTCTGCAACCTTTTCAAATAACATTTTGAGAGTTTGGTCTTCAAGAAGCACGCAATTTAAGACCAGTAGACTGAGTTGGGCCTGTTATTCGGTTGCTGTCAGACCGATCAGTGCTGTGTGGTCAACCACAGCCACTTAACAATGAGCGCGATAACAAAACACATTCGGTTGCTGGAAGCCCGGGCCGTGACGTGAGCAGAGCGAACTGAAAAAACGGTTGAGAGTTATTTACGAGCTATGTTTAAAGTCTCAAATATAAATTACTTTTAGTTCCGCCGGCTCTTCAGCACATTATTTAAAAACGACTAATTTTGTCGATTTCCGGAATTCAGAACTGTAATCAGCAATTGGGAACAGGCCCGCATATTTTTCCACTCTCGCTCGCTAATTTTGAATATGTGATCTCGAAAGGGATTGGAGTAGGTACATTTAAAATGATACAAACTCGAAAGGCTTGGGCTAATCCTTAAAAGCTTGATTTGAATTGAATATCCTGCAAGTCCAGGTTGAATTTTCATGCAAGATTAAAAAAATAGAGGAAGGCTGAATTCGGCTCGGCAGAAGTTTATATGCGCTTGCAGCTGGTATAGTTTATATTTATATAAGTAAAGGTTTTTAGTGATTTTTATTCAACAATTTAATTTTCGCTTTGAACAATGTTAGCTGAGTAATATCCTCTAGATAATATCCTATCACATAAAATGTTGCACCCGGTGTTGAATTGGCTTCTTTTTCATAAAGTTTTCCGTTTAGGGGGTTGAAATAATTATTTGACTATAGTTCTACCAAGGGTGGTGCAACAAAAAATCTTTGCACCCCTCTGGCTAAGCGCTCGAAGTGATCATGTAGCATCTTAAAATAAAAATGTAGCAGCCAAGAATTCTCGTGTCAGGAAATTTGACGATGATGAATCACAAGCCCGGCTAGCTCAGTCGGTAGAGCATGAGACTCTTAATCTCAGGGTCGTGGGTTCGAGCCCCACGTTGGGCGAAATTAATTTTTTTTTGGTTTCGCCCCACGTTGGGCGCATATAGAAATTTATTTTTCTTTACCATACAAAATGAAATTTTTAAAAATTTTTATTAAAAATTGGTAAAAAAAAAAAATGTTGTCCACGATCCTGCCAGGAGTCGAACCTGGAATCTTCTGATCCGTAGTCAGACGCGTTATCCATTGCGCCACAGGACCCATGTGACATTTTCCGGCCAAGTTTAAGGCCTAAACGAAGTTGAAGAATATTACATAGTTTCGTCTATTCATTTGCACGAATTAAATTCTTTAAATCAGATGCATTTCTCCCCTCCAACGCATGCAAAATGGCTTTTGCCATTCAAAGAAATCATATTACGAGCACGCCCCTCTATAAGCCACACTTGCCACAATGCAACAGCAATTTTTGATTTTATGTCATTTATTCCCCCCCGCCCCACATCTCCTCCAAAACTCAACGATCTGTGTTTGCACATTTCGTTGTTGTCCAATCCCTAAGGGAGTCGTAAACACTTTGGACTTGGAAATGTGGGGGAAAAGTTCAGAATTGGCAATCCTTGACCCGTCATAACGTCTTCTCCTTGGTCTGACAGCACAGTTAAATGAGATATGCTTTTTACATTTTTTCGATAAATTTCTTTGCAGTTTCTGGCAGAGTGAGAAGGGGGGGAAACAACATTATTAGCGAAGGGGGAAGCGCAAAATGGCAAACGGATTTACGCCACGCTTAAAAATGGAGATTTACTGTAAGCAAAATTTATGGCAAATGCCACAAAAGCAAAGTACTTACTTAGTACTTCCCGGATTTTACAGAGCTTATCAAATGACATTGATGAATGATTCGGGGGCAATTAGTGTGGGGTAAGTAGTTGACTTAAGTTGGTATAAAAGGAGGTAAATTTGCACATTATTCTTAAGAAGCAAATATGAAGTTCATTGTACTGATTTCTCTTTTTGCCACTCTGGCCTGGGCTGCTCCGGCTAATGAAACAGCCGAAACGAGCTTCTCACCTTTCCGGGTGTATGATGAAAGATTTGCTCTGGGCACTTTTGCTAAGGTAAGTTAGGGATTTCTGTCCTTCTAACAAGAAACTAACCTGACTCCTTTGCCTTAGCTTAACTGGTATCAGGCCCAGGCCACCTGTGCCTCCCATGGCTATACCCTGGTCAGCATCAATACCGAAATCGATCAGAGACGTCTGCGTAATTTCTTTTATACCAAAGGCCATTCCCTATTGCATTTGCTAAACGAACCAATTTGGACATCTGGCACGGATCTGCCTGAGCCAAATAACTGGATTTGGATGAGCAATGGTCTCACTCTGTCTTATCGCAATTTTGTGCCTGATGCACCTGGACTCTCTAGTGGGAATCGAAACTGCTTGGGCATTAACGGCGTTACCAGCACTTGGGTGAATGAGGATTGTCGAGTTTCGCGTTACTTTGTCTGTGAGAAACGTTGTAACACTCTTTATTAATAATTTCGCTGAACTTCCCTGCACGAAGATGCCCCACAACCACATGGATCCAAAATACAATATTGGTGTTGGTGTTTTATCATAAATAAATGCAAGCAAACAACAAAATATCAAGATTTTTGTATCAATCAGCTTTTGCAGAGTTTTTCGAAAGCTTTGAAAGCTGTTGATGGATAAGCTAAGAAGCGAGGGCGGTCACAAATGTACTCGGCTTGGGTAAGGGAAAGTGTTAAGAGAATTCAAAGTTGGAAAGATTCTTTTGAAAGATTAATGTTGCAAATAGTTTATAATGCAGAAGATGCCAGGGCTTCGCATAAATGCAAACTACATATGTATGTACATATGAGCAAATATCTGTTATACTTTTTGCAATTTGTTCCAGAACTAAACACTAACGAATACGAACTTCTGCAGAAGTTGCGGATACGAAGAAGAGGAGGAACCGGTACAACACCCTTTCTGCCATTACCTCGCCTTGAGTAGAAGAAGACTCAGGACACTTGGTCAACCTCTGCTACTCAACCTTTCGGAGACATCCGGGCTTGAGATCCCTGCTCTACATAAATTAATTCTGTCCACACAATGGTTCAGTAACGAGGACCCCCCTCAGTTTTAAAAAAGGGTTAATAGGCAATATATATGGCATCGCAATGGGCCCAGTGTATCCTAAGTGGGAGAGCGACTTGTCGCTCTCAGCCATCGCATCCTAACCTAACCTAAACACTACCGAACCAGTTTGGTTCGGGCTTTTGGCTCCCCATGGTAGGGGACTACGTCTCCAAACTTTTTGAAATTATGATCTCTCTAACCAGTCCCTTCTGTTTAGAAAACGGTTCGGATCAGAAAATACGCAGGAAGGTATCCCATGAGTGTCATGGGACGCCCGATACGAGCGAAGCTCTATGATTTCTGAACTATAAGAAATATATGTTTGACTGTATAATTAAATAGGTGAAGAATGACATTAGTTATTGGACTATCTTTTGTTGTAGACTGATAAAGATTGTGGTTCATTGTCTAACACAAATCCTGTAAATGCTCACCCCGGACATATATATATCCGAGCTATACTCACAATTTGAAGATCATTCGTTTCCCACATGATCACTGGAGGGAGAGTACTGTGGCAGCCCTGGCCACACTAATTATCGTAATCACGCGATAGCTTGGTTGACCATCTCTAGCCCTAATGCGTCAGCGAGTCAGTCTCTAGTAGTATTTAAGTTATATTGAATAAAATTAGTTACACCTATTAAACCAAGTAGCTGAGTGGTCAAAGTAGTAGTGCCATCTATTGCTCAGCTTGTGAAAGCATTTAGCTAACATTGTACAAAACAAAGTTAAATTGTTCAATAAAAATCATGTAAAGCCTTTATTTATATAAATTATACCAGTTACAATGGTATATTTTTCCTCTATTTTTATACTCTGTACCAAAGGTACACAGAGTATATTAAGTTTGTGCAAAAGTATGCAACAGCCAGAAGGAGCCATCTCCGACCCTATAAAGTATATATATTCTTGATATACAGCATCAACAGCCGAGTCTATATAGCCATGTCCGTCTGTCCGTATGAACGAAGAGATCTCAGAGATGGTAAGAGATAAAGGTTTGACATGTATGGGACAAACAACTCATTATACTTGCAGGCAGATCAAGTTAATTTTCCATTTTTTGCCACGCACCCTCCCGCACGCCGCAATTTGGAAAAAACGTTATATCTCCCACAGTTTTGATGATAGATTGATTCGTTCCCTTCTAGAGATAGTCTAGTAATCAAAATTATTTATCAATTTGCTGACAGGAACGATAAAAATCGAATGAACGATACACAAGTTATGAGCAAAAAAAGTTAAACGGTACCCCCCACCCCCCTCGCCATTCCCACCAACCACCGCTGTGTTCAAACAAACACAGTCTTTGGGAGACAGAGTAGAGAGAGAGAGAAACTTAGAGATGAGCGTATGACAGCGTATAACGCGTAAATTTTGAAATTTTGAACATTCTTGGCTAAGGAGGTGCGTAAAAACCTTTTCTGAAGGTTCTAGCGATAAAATATTTCTCCTACCGTGACACATATGCTAAAGGATCACTTTGTCCAAATACTAGCACCCATGCGATGTCCATGCATGACAACTTTAACAAAATAATATACCTCGAACAATTAAGGGCTTTGGATTGCATTGCTGAATGGAACGAAAGGAATATGTGATCCTTCCAAACGCTAAATATCGTACACGAAAATAATCTCCTGGCTAATGTTAATTTAAGGTGAAGAATCACGAAAGAATATTAGGAATATCGTCCCGTGGAGGAAATGTGATACTCACAAAAATCAATTAGCAACTTCCAAGGCAGGAAATGCAGTCTGATGGGAGTCTGATGACAGGTATATTAAGTGGTCGGTGGGCCATGGCAGAAGATGTACGGGTAGTAGCATGTTTTAAAATGGTAGATCAAATCATTTTCAAAGACTACATCAATGCGGCAGTCGCCATGGATCAATTCGAAACTTAACTCAACCGAATAGTCAGATATCTATACTGAAGTCGATTAAAGTTCCCAAAATTACTAGTATCATTGTCTGAAGGTAAGCAGCTTTACGTTTTAAAGCTCGTCGATTGATTTATTTTTCTTTGTGGTTCAGCATTTAGCGTAAAGACGCCGGTTCGGTTAGCGGTTCCGTTATTTTTGTTAGCTGTAACTAGCCGTTCGGTTAAGGTGTGCTTCGGTTCGGTTCAACAGACGGTTTGTATCCCCGATGATAATAACTGAATTTTAATCAATCGACTTTTGATTTATGTATCACAAAACGTGGTTGTGCTGAAAAGTCGTTTGATTTTGCTTAAATTCACTAAAAATAGAGTCAAAAAGTATTTGAAATTTTAAGAGAGGTTCGAACTCTTAACATTGAAACATAACGATGCATCAGAAATAACAAATGTGTAGTCAATTTTCCAACAACTTATTTAAACAGTACAAAATCCCAATATCAGGACCATTCGATGATCTACACCGAATTAGTTATTTATTAATTGTTTTATTACAGAAGAACCCAAGCTCAATTTCTATACTCCATTTCAAAGACATTTATCTGTGACAATTCTCCTCTCTCCAAAAAAAATTTCATATCCCTGACCTATTCTTAAAAGGCCGAAATCAAGCATATGCAGTGGCTTTTTCCTAAACCGTGAACAGTTGTAATTCCATTACTGCCACTCATTAGCCCGCTGTGCAATATTCTGTTAACTTTATTGCATAATTCAGATCAATATTTCTTCCCTAGTTGTATTTCCATTTATCAAGCAAACATTTTCGCATATAAAATAGTTTTGGTTCTTACATGGTGCACTATGCCAAAGATGATCCAATCCCAGGGTCAAACAAGCACTTCTTCGTTTTGGTTCAGATTTATTCCAAAGGTTAAAGGTCATGGGTAGACCAGTACCTAGCCAAGTCCAACGTTTGCACTTTGCTAAATTGGTAGCTCCCAGCCAAAAGCTTGCATTACCAAAGTGATGACCTATACAATCAACAAAATATCAAAAGTTTCCGCAAAGCCTCCCAAAACTCACCTCCTTCTACTAAGCTTCTTAATACTTCCGAATGTTGATCTCCATTGTTTACAGAAGCCAAAATCATGCCATTACTATTACAAATATGATGAGCCTGGAACCAATTGACCTGAAATTTCAATAGAGATTACCAGACTCCTAAATTAGGGCATAGAATCGTTCAATCGTATAATTACCTTTGCAAAACTGGCTATGACATAGTGCTCATCACAATTGACAAAGGAAGTACATTTGGGGTTGATCCAATTTGTGCTATTACAGCTGGCCAGCAGCACTATATGGAGTAGCCAAAGTAGAAGCATTTTAAACAGCTTTGAAAAATTGAAAGTACTGGCTTTATATAGCAGTGTTGGGGTGGAAGCCCATTAAATCGCGTTTAAAAAGACATTAAAAGATGATTAGGAATTTGGTGCTAGAAAAAGTTGGAAAATGTGAGTTCAATACATAACAAAAACTTATCAAGACTTGTTTCAAAACGTGTCCTGAGCCCTAATTGAATTAGTAATAAAAATTAGTTTGAAGCAAATTTGTACAGATGCCCCTAACATCATGCTACCCCAAGATAGTTTCAAGTTCTGGTTCCAATGTGTATATTCCATATATAAATATTAACATGTACCTGCCTTAAAACTTTCATGTAAACTCTTTTCATTCGTCTGTCGATTCCGCATAATTTGATTGAATTCAAAATCGGAACATACACTCCGAGAAAAAATATCGAATTTCACTTTTGAATCAAGAGCATTCGTTCTCAAAATTACGGTAAGAGTGAAAATTCTTGATCCAACAGCTTAGCCCTCTCGACTATCATCCATGAGCTAAGCGAAACGACGAAAACACACTTATAATTAATCGCAGTTGACTTTCGTACGCATCGGACAACGACAAACTGCGCATGCGCTCTGTCTCTCTCTGCGAGAGCGATTCCAACGCTATTCTCTCAACGACAAACTGCGCATGCGCTCTCTCTCTCTCTGCGAGAGCGAGTCCAACGCTATTCTCTCAAAGTAAAGTTGCCCTCACTCCCCTTGCCTATAAAAAACCAAATTGAGAACGGTATGAACGTATATGATTCCAAGAGCAAAATTCTTGAAAATTCAAGCACGACTAATTTTTTTTCAAGATCGTTCGTACTCAAATTATTGGTTCTAGTTTTTTCTTAGTGTATAGATTGCTATAATTTTTCGAAGTTAAGCACACAAATCATAGCCCCTTTTTATACCCTTGTAGAGGGTATATTAAAATTGTCCAGATGTTTGTAACGCATAAAAGAAAGCATCTCCGACCACACAAAGTATATATATTCTTGATCAACATGACGAGCTGAGTTGATATAGCCATGTCCGTCTGTCCGTCTGTCCCTCTGTCAGTCCGCCCGTCTGTCCGTCTGTTTCAATGCTATCTCCTCCGTCAGTTTTAAAGCTATCTTAACCAAACTTTGCACGAAGTCTTTTGGTACAAATACGCTGTCGAAACCGGCCAGATCGGATGACTATAGCATATAGCTGCCATAGGAACCATCGGTCTTCAACGCAAACGTCCCCGAACATTGTACTTACAAGTTTTCTATGCTTTCACATAATTCCAACAAGTTTGATAGGACAACTATATAGCACAGCAGCCATACAAATTGGGTGTAGAAAATGTATATAGGAGGCCTTGTCAAAAATGCGTACATTTGGCCGAATGTACATATTTGTGTCAGTGGAATCAGGCTACTAATTTGTATAAATCATACAAGCTACAAGGGTACATAAACTTCGGTAGAGCCGATTCTGCGATATTTTTATATAGCAGAATTGACACAAAACTTCTTACCAAATTTCCCCGAGCTTATCAATTGACATTGATAAATGCTGCAGATGCAATTAGCTTAGGTTAATTAGTTGGCTCGACTTGGTATAAAAGCTGTTAAATTACCTTAGTCTTTTTAAAAAACAAATATGAAGTTCATCGTTCTGATAACTGTCTTAGCAAGTCTGGCCTGGACAGCCTCAACCCAAGCTGCTGAGGAGCCCAAAACTCCTTCCGGTAATGAAACAGTCGCCACGCTTTTTTCTCCATTTGTCGTATATGATAGTAGATATGCTTTGGGCACTTTCGCCAAGGTAAGCAGAGGCTGTATTCCTTCCTAACCGAACTAACTTATTCCTCTATCACAGGTTAACTGGTATCAGGCCCAGTCCGCTTGTGCCGCCTATGGCTATACCCTGGTCAGCATCAATACCGAACTCGATCAGCAGCGTCTGCGTTATTTCATTCACACCAGAGCCCGTAACTACCAACATTTGCTAAACGAATCAGTCTGGACATCTGGCACAGATTTGGCTGAACCAGACAATTGGGTTTGGTTCAGTAATGGTCTCCCACTCTCATATCGCAATTTCCAGAATGGTTCGCCTTCCATTCCCAGTGGCAATCAGAACTGTTTGGGCATCAATGGCGTTACTAGCGCTTGGTTGAATGAGAACTGCTTTGCTTTGCGTTACTTTGTCTGCGAGAGACGTTGTGCCGAGGGTAACTATCTTTATAATTAGATGAAGAACAAGTTCCCTTTTTTTCATTCACAAAATACTTGATTAAAGATTGATTCTGGATATACAAATTACGTTTCAAACTATATGACAATCTTTTTGATGACACTTTTAGGTTGTAATAGTCTTAAGTCAAGTAAAAGCAATAGCAAAGCAGTTGGTGGAACGACCTGATTTTATTTTGATTTGATTTCACTAATGGACAATTGGCGCAAGATTTAAATAAAGGTGTGAAAGCCAAAAAGGACGAATAAGATTGTGAATTCTATCTTTCCTATAGCCTATTTCCACCAAATAAATGAAGCTTCATTTCTTGAAATGACGAGAAATGAAGAAAATGATATCATTTCTTCCATACAAATTGTTGTTGCATTTTGCCCTTCATTTCATTCATTTCTCAAAAATGATGGCATTCCCCACGAAGGAATTTGGTATTTTTTAGAAAAGTACTCTCTGGCACTACTCGTTACTTTCGTTTTAGTCACACTAAAACGAAATCAAATCGAAATCAGCTTCGAGGCTGATCGCGCGAAATCAATTAGTATGACCATACTTTCCTTACATATTCTGGGCACACTGCTCATTTTGTATGGAGCAGCTGTGGACATTCTCGAAATAAAACAAGAGTACATCGAACAAGTGCAAAATGATCTTGGTTTAAGCATGAAAAATTATAAGTCTTTTCCCAATCGTTTCTTGACTTGAGTTCTTGATCTGTATAGAATCAAAGAAGGCTGAAAAGACCCAAGGTCCATTAACTAACAAAAGATCAAGATGGTTTAACTGTTGGTCAAAAATCTACCCTCTCTCTAAAAACAAAGTGTTGAAACCAGTTGGGAGTTTTAAGAACACATTTATTTCAAAATAAATCGCACTTTACGTTGCACACTTTTTGGAGCTTGCATTGTAAGACTATATTGTACTTGAACTAAGCACGTGCTTTTCTTAAATTTTTAAGCTTACTGTAAGTACGAAAAGTTCTTGATTCAAGAACGTTGGTTCTCATTTTAGTAATATTAATGGTCGTTTTTCGATTTTAAAACATTTCGTACTTAGATCAAGTATTTCCAAGAACAAAATTTTAAACTTGAAATTTTAAATACCAAGCGGTTTAAATTCTATCCCGATCGATCAAATTCCCATTGCTCATAAACAAAATTGAAATAATAATTTGGCTTCCATAATATCAAAACGAAGATTTGTCTTACAATGAATCAAACGAAGGGAGGTGTCCGGTTACGCACACCCACCCTGCTGCACACACACCCACAAAGATGTACATATGTATGTGGCTGTTGTTGTCGTTGTTGGTGTCAGTGAACTCCAACGGATTTTGATCTGAGAGGATTATGATCATCACAGAAATGTCGTGAGAACACTTGAGAGCGTAACTGTTATCCCTTTGCGACTGTTGTTGGTTTCATTTATGTACGGAGACAATAGACCAGGGTTCCCCAAGCACAGAGCGCGAAAATATGGCTGTGTCTCTCTCTAACACACAGTGATACATGACTTCGGCAAGCATTCGGTGTGAATTGGCGAGTATGTTCGTGCCATAGGAGCTATCGCTGGAGAACTCTGCAATAGACAACAGTTACAGAGAAAAAAGAGAGTTATATCCCATACAAACTTTTTTTTTGTCATTTTCACCCACATCGCGGTCAAATTTTCTTTCATAGTGCGCATAACTGCATAAATAAACGAAGGTTTATGCCAAATTTGTAAGTCTGTCAGTCGGGCCTACAGATTTATAAGTATAAGATGTGGTCGGAGATGTTTCCTTCTATGCGTTACAAACATCTGGACAATTTTAATATACCCTCTGAAAGGGTATAAAAATGAAAATTTTGTGTAAGCGATATTTATGGAAAAATTTATGCAAAATACTTACTCTTGGTACTTCCCAGATTTTTCGGAGTTTATCAAATGACATTGATGAATGATTCGGGGGCAATTAGTGTGGGGTAAGTAGTTGACTTAAGTTGGTATAAAAGGAGGTAAATTTGCACATTATTCTTAAGAAGCAAATATGAAGTTCATTGTACTGATTTCTCTTTTTGCCACTCTGGCCTGGGCTGCTTCGGCTAATGAAACAGCCGAAACGAGCTTCTCACCTTTCCGGGTGTATGATGAAAGATTTGCTCTGGGCACTTTCGCCAAGGTAAGCCAGCGGTGTATTCCTTTATAGCAAAAACTAACCTGATTTTGTTTCTACAGGTTAACTGGTATCAAGCCCAGGCCTCATGTGCCTCCCATGGCTATACCCTGGTCAGCATCAATACCGAAGTCGATCAGAGACGTCTGCGTAATTTCTTGTATACCAAAGGCCATTCCCTATTGCATTTGCTAAACGAACCGATCTGGACATCTGGTACGGATCTGCCTGAGCCAAATAACTGGATTTGGATGAGCAATGGTCTCACTCTGTCTTATCGCAATTTTGTGCCTGATGCACCTGGACTCTCTAGTGGCAATCGAAACTGCTTGGGCATTAACGGCGTCACCAGCACTTGGTTGAATGAGGATTGTCGCGTCTTACGTTACTTTGTCTGTGAGAAACGTTGTGCGACACTTGACTAGAAACCTAGCTAAACTACCCACAGCCATGTGGACCCAAAATTCAATATTGGTGTCGGTTTTTTATCATAAATAAATTCAAGCAAACAAAAACCAACGAGATTTTTTATATCAATCAGCTTTTGCAGAGGTTATCGAAAGCTTTTAAGTTTAAAAAGCTGTTGATGGATAAGCAATGAAGCGAGGGCGGTGCGATATGTAATCGGCTTAGGTAAGAGCGCTGACAAAGTGAATGAATTGCTGCTCATCTTTTAAGGACTGGTTATCAGACTGTGATCACGGATTTTGTCATGCAAATTCTGACTGCTAACGACATTGATACTTATTGGTTTCAACATAACGACGCCATAGCGCATTCAGCCCGATCAACGATCGCTTTCTTGCTTCCGTTGCTCCTTGGTAGATTCATGTAAAAAAACGGCGATTTTGACTTTCCTACTCTTTCGCCCGACTTAACCCCTCCAGACATTTTCTTTTGGGGTTTCTTGAAGGCAACAGTTTATATCCATAAGCCACGTACCCTAAAAGCCTTTAAAGCAATGCAGCAAACCGATCCAGAACCGAACCCCTTAGAACCGGCTCGGGTTTGTTGGGTCCGTCGAACTGGACCATGAGTCCTTGAACCTGAACCTCAAGCCGAATCGGACCACTTTTTCGAAAAATTCGATTTGGTTTACAGAATTAAGTAATTTTTCCAACGATACATACTGGGAAATATTGGAAATCTCTAAAGATTTTAATATGAACGATTGCGTTTTGAACAAAGCCTGGATGACATTTTCCTGCATATTGACGAGGCAATGGGCGTGTTCAGCAGAATAATTGATCCCTGAGCAAGTACCAGAAAAAAAATTTGCATCGTATAGTTTCTGCTGTTGGAGGGAGCAGTATCACTTTAAAGTAGCGTACTATTTTTTTGATACATTCTCCAGTATCATGATACCTCAAATTTGCTGTTATGATGCCGCAACACTCGAGTTCAATCGGAAGATTATCCCAAATTTATACTTGATCAGGGAGCAAGTTGTTCTGCTGAACACTGCCAATGTATGGTTAGTAAGCAATGATTACTAGATCATATATAGAAAAAGACCGTCTGAATGAAATCTACACTGCATTGAAGAGACGGTTTCAATGCGCTTATAGTGAGGCACCTGATCGAGTAACGGAGCATATTTTTGCAACTTCACGTATAAAGGCAAGCTGTTTTAATTCGATTTGAAAGTATTTATTCATTAATCTCCAGAAATTTCTTATAATAAACGCATATTTAAGGACTGTACTATAAAACATAGTCTTTCCATTTATTTTACTCCAACATTTTTATACTCAGTACCAAAGATACACAGAGTACACCCAGCAACATAAACAAAAGCTGCACATTTTATGCATATGGGTCATTCTTTTTGAAACCGAACGGTTTTAAAATTGACCATTTTTGATTTAAATAAAAAAAAAATCCGAAATTAGATCTCGACACTCCCACCAAAACCTGATTTACGGTTTTGCAAAAAATTTTTTTCTTAATTTTATAAACAATTTCAAAAATCGTCAAAAACGGAAAAATGGAAAAAAATGGTGTTTTTAAAAAGTTCATTTCTCAGGTTTGGTTTATCGGACAGGTCTCTAGTTGATATGGCTGAATAGCATTTTGCTGTATCTATCAAAATCAAAATTTAATAACTTTGTAAAATATTTTATATTATTAAGTAATTGTTGCTAAAGTTTATATATAATTTTTTCTCAGTGTTAACCACCATGATATTGGTTCTTAGAATATACATTTTCTAACTCAACATAACTTCAATTACGGTGCATTCAAAAAGATGGAGACTTTTAAGGTTTAAAAGATATTAATTTTTAAAGTTACTTCAGGCAGATCGGACGTCAATATCATATAGCTGCCATACTTTTCTGCCATCTTTTTGAAAGCACTGTAATTTAAGTTATGGTTAGGGCAATATGTTGTATACCCTTAGAAGCTAAAGCATGGTGGTTAACACTGAGAAAAAATTCTATATAAAATTTAGCAACAATTACTTAATATTATTTTTTTTTCGTTTTTGACGTTTTTTGAATTTGTTTATAAAATTAACCAAAATTTTATTTGCAAAACCGAAAATCACGATTTTGTGGGAGTGTCGAGATCTAATTTCGGATTTTTTGTTATTTAAATCAAAAATGGAAAATTTTAAAACCATTCGGTTTCAAAAAGAATGACCCATATGTATTTTTTCTAACCTGGGGTTCTCCCAAATATTGTTCTATTCGCGAATTTTTTTCGGTTGTCAACGAATCAGTTTCAAACAAAAGTACATCAAAAAGTCTTGTAAATCACAGTCATATAATTAGAAAAAAAATTTTTTTTCATGTCACTATTTCCTAGGTGTTATTCAAAAAATTGACCAAACGAAAGAAAAAAATTCTATTTAATTATAAAAACGACTTTTTTCAACCAAAACTAAACTTTTTCCAATGAGTTACTTAATTTTCTTTAAACTAATGACAACAGCAATATAATTTAGATATTTTTTCTTAATTGTTAATTAGTTAAAATTTAATATGGCTTTAATTACTCATTTGACCTTATTGGGCATTAAATCGTATAAAACCTTTAGATATTCATACGCTTTACCATACTTTTTCTATAGTTTCCCTTAATTTAACCATAGTTTTTGGCTTCCGATTTCCTATTTTGGCACTCATAATTACCCAGATATTCTCTACAGGATTGAGATTGGGTCTGTTACCTGGCCAATCTAAGGTCGTAATACCAGATTCCGCCATCAAAATGGTAATTTGGCTATAAAAAATAGCCAACAATGACACAAGGCAACAAAATTAGACTTTTTCCAGTATATTGAAGGGTCGGTGGTGATTCTAGATGATTGCCGTGTGCTGAAAACGAATCTGTATTCACAAATGGTCCATCACTTTAAAAGTTAATTTTCTGTCATTTAACATAATATTCGTTGTTATTAGAGACTTAACTTGCTAATTTAACATGCAGTTAATTCAAATTAGTAAACTTTATTTAATACTGTTCCCCCCATAGAACATGTACAATATGTCGATGTAGATTGTTTAATCTTTCTTTTTTTTTATTTGTTAGAATTATTGCAGAGTCTTTGGATGTCAAGCAAATTTTTGTATAGTTCAGATAAATATTTGTTCCCTAGTTACATTTCCATTTATCGAGCAAACATTTTCGCATATAAAATAGTTTTGATTCTTACATGGTGAACTATACCAAAGATAATCCAATCCCATGATCAAACAAGCACTTGTTTGTGTTGGTTCATATTTATCCCAAAGGTTAAAGGTCATGGGTAGACCAGTACCAAGCCACGTCCAACGTTTGCTCTCCGCTAAATTGGTAGCTCCCAGCCAAAAGCTTTTATTACTAAAGAGATGATCTGTACAAACAACAAAATATCAATAGTTTCCGCAAAGCCCTGCAAATACTAACCTCCTCCTACAATGCTTCTAAATAATTCCGAATGTTGATTGCCATTGTTTACCGAAGCCAAGACCATGCCATTACTATTACAAATGTGATGCGCCTGGAACCAATTGACCTGAAAAATCAATAGAGATTACTAGACACCTAAATTAGGGCATGGAATCATGCAATCGTATAAATACCTTTGCGAAGGTGGCTATAACATAGTGCTCATCACAATTGACAAAGGAAGAACATTTGGGGTTGGTCGAATTCGTGCTATTATAGCTGATCAGCAGCACTAACTGAAGTAGCCAAAGTAGAAGCATTTTAAACAGCTTTGAAAAAATTAAAGTGCAGGCTTTATATAGCAGTGCTTGGAGGGGAAACCCATTAAATAGCGTTTAAAAAACCATTAAAAGATGATAAGGAACTTGTTGCTAGACAGAGTTGGAAAATGTGAGTTCAATACCTAAAAACACTTATCAAGATTTGTTTCAAAACGTGTCCTGAATTGGTCATAAAAAGGTATTCCGAAACGAATTCCTACATATGCCCTCTCTTGGGTGAAATTGCGAGTAAAAACTGGAGAAATAATAGCTTTGTTGCGTCAACTATGCTCTGCAGTTAACGAGCGATACCATCCATCATCAAGTATAAAGTCACGATTGACTACAAACAGAAAGTTCGGGTTGGAGGTGAAGTCTTTATTCCAGTCCCCGGAATAAAATGGCTTCGTTTCAACTTCTTGATTATTTTAATGTATATCAAGCAGAGCTTGAAGCCAATTAACACATTTTTCATGGACAAAGATATTCAAGCTATGCATTAAGAAACCGGCTCAAAGTTTCTGAGTTATTAGAGATTAGTGTCTAGTGCATATGACATTTAACACGCCGTGTGGGCCGAGTCGAATATCATGTTCATGTTTGAACATTCTCTGGGAGCCTAAAATGTAACATCCACTCATTCATTTTGTATCTTACTCTTCCATTTGATGTTGGTCTAAGCCAGTGGTGTTCAAACTTACACAATCAAACATTGCGCTTGTGTGCTTAGCAGCGAAACACGATGTAGACGTCACAACGAGGAAATGCCTCGTGAAGTAAAACAAAAAGCCGAACACTCGCATCGTAAGAGAGCAATCCGCCGAGCGTGCTATTTATAAAATACACGTATTCTCTCTCTCTATATGTGTGTCGGCTGCGACGCCGGCAGAATTATAAGTTCCTATCCCAAGGGATGGGCTTTTAGCATTTTGGACACCACTGGTTTAAACGATCTGACTTCGTCTGCATCTTTCCTCGTGCGGACAGAAGATTCGAAAATAATGGGCCTAAAGGGCCCAATTGGGTTGACACGTTGGTTTTCCATTTTCTTCTTGTTGACTTGCTCGTTGCTCAAGCTCACCGTTCAAACGTTCTGTCTTGCACCCTTTCTTGTAGTCTTCCACAGTCAGGATTTCGTCTTCCCATTGGGAGTCCAATTGAGAATCTAACGTCTCACCCCATGACTCCACACTAGCAAGCAACTCCAGATTAAAAGGAGACCTTGTTTGCATGTCATCGACTTGGTGGTTTGCTGCTGCTTCAGACGCTTCTATTTGGGCTTGGATGGCTTGGTTAACTTTATAGGCTGCCGAGGTATCAAAACATTTTCGTTTACCACAGCTCCCAGATCTCTCTTGAGTTCATCGTCCTTGCTGACCGCCAGCTCTTCACCAGCTATTTGCTTGCTTGTAATTCTCAAGAACGAATTCCATACTCAGCCAATATAAATAGTGCAATTGAAATTTGCGACGAATCGCGAATGCCCAGATTGAATGATGAAAATCCAAGACCCCTTTAAAAAGAAGCTCATTCATGTCTTCAACCTTAAACTATCGCCAAACTCTCTTTTTGACGAGACAGATAAGATCACAACAAATTGTTTGCGGGGATCTCTTAATCTAGCTTAACTAACGATGTGTTTGTAAGGTACATGCGTGTGTATCTGTGTTGGTCTTAAAGATGGTTTTCCACACAACTTATGTCAAATAGTTCCCACCGGATGATCACTTCTCAAGTGGTGTCTCATCTATCCTGATCCTTGTCACTGTCGCTATTAATATTTAATGTTAATTCAAAAAGTGATATGTTTATGGATTAGGTTGTGTCTTTTGAATATGATATTTAATGCTACATGAGGAGCGTGATCAAGTCTCATGTTTAAATCGCTTGGACTCAGCTTCGGTATGCGGTCGCCTCTTGTATGTGTAAATAGCGAAATATCTTCGGCCTCTGGGGGCAACGAGTGACCGTCTCTGAACCTGAGGCACACGGTCGCTTTGCGTTAAGGGTACCACTTTCAATTCAGCTGCAACTTAGTTCAGCATTTGACTTAAATAAATCAGGTTTGGTTTGATTTTGAATTAATTTTATTGAAGGCTATGGAATTATTTGAAAATAGCCACCAGATGCACATATATTATACATGGATAAGTATTTTACCCATTGTATAGAGAATGATCGAAAAGAGTGGATAGTAGTAAATGGACGCCGAGACAGACATGAGTAGACGGGAGTAGAGAGACCGAAACGAACGAGGACAGACGCAGTATATAATGGACAGAACCAGGCCGTATTGATAATGTAAATAGTAAACCGTGTGTATATAGATACGCGTGTAAATAGTGTGAAATAATAGCCTGAATACCCGAAAAAACAGTCAATTACCTAATAATTGAAATTTTGAAACAGAATTTTGGAACAAAATTTTCGTTAAAATTAGTTCCACATTTCGACGGAGATTTCCGCAAAACCCTTCTCATTTCGCTTTAAAATCCTACAACTTTACATATGATATGACGATATTGCTTAGAAACTTTTACGGTTTGAAATCGATTGCTGAAAGTCAAGCAGATTACAATTTTCTCTTGACCTGATCTAGTAATCTCTGACATAGTTGTCACTTCACATATAAACTATAAGTATGGTATAACTAATTTGAAATACATAAGCTCATTCGCAAATCGACATCGATGTGGAACACACCCCAACTTGGGCAGCTCAGCAAGGTATTCACTAAAAATTTAATCAAATTTCAATTAAAATTTTATATAATAAATCCAAAAATGTGAATTGGATGTTTTTTTTTTAGCCGCACTGCAGTTGGGACATTGGGTACCAGCCTGAATCCACTTGGTAAGCCGACTCCTGCGCTCCAAGGCTCCAAGACTTGCGAAGCACTCGAGGCCAAACTGCAACCACGTCTCGCCAAACAATTGAAGCAGCGCTACATCGCCGTTCAAGATGTGGGGCATTGCAGAACCAAATTTATGATTCTTGTATAACAATTGGGCTTCAACTGAATGCGGTGTAAGTGTAGTGTCGCTGGAGATCTCATCCAATATATTTTGTGATACCAAAGAAAGACTAGTGTATGGCTTCCAGTTCCGCATGTGCGATTGGCAGCATTAATGTCTTGCCTTTCCATTTCATCTTTATAATTAGTCGCCGGTCTCCTCTGAGTGCTGCTAGTACCGGGTATTTCATCAACCATGCGCATATTGTGACAAGCCTCTTTAAGCTCCTTCTCCAGCTCCAGAAAGACCTTTATATGAGCTGCACCTTCCATGCAGGGAACGCCTTTCTTCGAGGACTTTCAGCTGCGATTCGTTATCGAATCGACAACCGAAAATCCTCGATAACAGGCGGCAAGGCCTTAGCTGGCAGATCCTCACGCAGGCCCCGCGAAATGTGCACTCTAGCTAGGCGTTTTCTGCCCGGAAGCTGTGGCTCATATAAAGCTCCTTCTTGAGCTGAAGAAGGAGCTGAAAGAGGCTTGTCACAATATACGCATGGTTGATGAAATACCCGGCACAAGCAGCGGTCAGAGTAGACCGCCAATTTATTATAAAGACGAAATGGAGAGCCAAGATATTATGGCGGAAGTTGGCGGAATACACCCAAACGTCATCTCACTTGCGCAACTGAAAGTCATACAGTAGTCGTAGTTTGATATCACAAAGATTGGCTGCTGTTGGCAAAATGCACCTACCAAGGGCCCTAATCGCGCGACGCTATGGAAGAAGAGGTAACTATTATTGGGCTTGGATAACTTTGAGAAATAACCACCTTATTTACATTAATCCGGCACTTGCGTCCAACTTTAAAATATGAAAAATGGTGAATGTATATAGAGATCACTTGAGCCAATAAGGATACTGTCAACTTCAATATGAATGCTCAAACCATGCAGGATATCGAGGACAGCATGCTGCAATCTTTCTACGCTTCCCTGAAGACAAATTCCCCCCACTGGCCCCAACTGTTAACCCGGAAGAGTCTCTACTGGACTCCACTTTATTTTAAAAGACAACTATGGAGAGAGTTGACAGGATTTACCTTAGACTTGCCAACAGATTAGGAAAGGTTCTTGCCACAGTCAGGCGAGAGTCAACATACCGCGCACTGGAAGAAGGCAGAGCTGATGAGAGCTACAAGTTTGCGCTTTGGAAGCTCACTAAACTCTACAAGCGGCAAGCGGCGCCAAAGTTTTCGGTTCAACATCCTGATAGTTCCTGGGCTAAATCACCTCAGGACCGCATGGTAGAATTTGCCCTTAACTGGCCGTACGAAACCTCGCCCCGCCGTAACTAACTGGTTTCTGATGGCCTCGATAGTCTCCTCCAAATGGTCCTCGCCCAGTTGAAAGGGGAAATTAAGGAATTGGTGATACGAAAGACCCCAGGACGATAAAGCTGTTCCCAGTCGAGGCCAAACCAAGGCACTTACATGAATACCTGGTGCTTATTTTCAACTAAGCTCTGAGGCTAAGTCATTTCCCCATCACCCTAGAAGAAAGCCTGAATCAACCTCATCCACAAGAGCGCTAACCCACATGCTTGCCTTCATTTGTTCCGGCCGTCTATAGCCGCCTATCCACTCTAGGAATGATCTTCAAGCGATGAATACTTCGAAGAATGCTCGATGTACGAATCTGTTCGAAAAGCCACTTTCGAATTCAAGTTCGACTTCAGAGGCGGATGTACCGACTAAGCCATGGAACTCCCAAACATCTGCATCGATAAGTCAACTAAATCCTCAAAGGGATGAAAGAGTATGTCGTAGCAGCCTACCTTGACATCCAACAGGCCTTCGATAGTGTGACCCTATGGAAGAACAGGTAACTATTACGGGCATGGATAACTTTGAAAAATAACCACCTTATTTGCAGTCATCCGGCAGAAGAAGAACACGTAGTTGTAACCATGCTGAAAAACTTACTTTAAAGTATGAAAAATTCGAAAGAAAAATACTGTCAACTTCAATATGAATGCTCAAAACACGCAGGATATCGAGGACAGCATGCTGCAATCTTTCTACAAAAGGTGCAATACGCTTCTCTGAAGACAACTCCCACCTGCCAATCCGGAAGAGTCTCTACTGGACTTCACCCTGCGGCTGAGGAGTAATTCAAAAATCAAGGAGCTTCTCCTCTACCCCTTCCAGAAGGGCGAAACCTTAGAGGTGGCACAGGATGGAACGACCTCTCAGACCCTAATCATTCGTGCTTGAGTCCCACAAGGTAACGTTTTGGGCCCTAAGCTATACTCCCTATACATGTACGAGCCGGAATTATAACTCATGGAGATTCCACCTGCTTATCACAACATTCATCGAAGACTCGGCCCGCAACAAATGCACCTATTCAGACGTTCTCCAGGAGTACCTAAAAAGGTTCCAAAACTGGGCTACTAGAAGGAACATTGCCATAAACATGGACAAGTGAGCGTCGGTGACCCATTCCATCCGCCGTGACAGCTGACCTGGAGTGGTCTTGCAAGGTCAAGGACTGGCGATAAGTAACTTGGGGTCACACTTTGCAGAAGACTGACTTTTGGGCATCTTGTCAATGTAACATTTCAGGCAGTGGCAACCAAATAACAGCGCATGGGGTTACTCCTCAACCCCAAGAACAAGTTGTCACTCAGTAAGAAAGTCCTGATATACAAGCTCATTCTGGCTCCGGTATGAAGGTACAATACATAGATTTTTGGCACTGCGGCGAAGACTCATCAGAGCAAAATTGGAGTGGTCGAGGACAAAACCCAAAGACGTATTACCGAAGTCGAATGGTATCTAAAAACAAGATACATCGAGAAGGATCTTGCTGTTCCTATGGTTGGAGATGCCACTTGTTAGCACACCACCCAAAGAAACTGTAACTGTAACTTGCTAAGAAGATGCAGAATTAGCGGAATCCTTCAAAGGAGAAGCCCTAAGAGAGTCCTATTCAATGACCTCAACTTACGGCGTTTTTGTTTAGCAAACTAGTAAAAGTGGCCAAAACTATGTTGGCAAATAGCCTTCTGTGTTTAGAAGTAATTTAAATAATTGCCTTGGATACAAAAAAAAGGTGTTTCAAAGCTTATCAAATGACATTGATGAATGCTTTAGAGGCAATTAGTTTACTTACCCTGCAACTTGGTATATAAGAACTAAGCTGTGCACAGTGTTTCCAAGAAGCAAATATGAAGTTCATCATACTGATTTCTGTACTTGTCACTCTGGCTTGGGCTGCTCCGGAGCCTACAACAGATACAGCAACCACAACTGCTTCGGGTAATGATACCTTGGAAGCAAGTTTCTCACCCTTCCGGGTATTCGATGATAGATTTGCTCTAGGCATGTTCGCCAAGGTGGGTAAAATGTGCAATCCTTTAGAACATAACCTTAACTGACTCCTTTACCTTAGGTTAACTGGTATCAGGCCCAGGCCGCTTGTGCCGCCTATGGCTATACCCTGGTCAGCATCAATACCGAAGTCGATCAACAGCGTCTGCGTTATTTCATTCACACCAGAGCCCGTAACTACCTGCATTTGATAAACGAATCAGTCTGGACATCTGGCACAGATTTGGCTGAACCAGACAATTGGATTTGGTTCAGTAATGGTCTCCCACTCTCATATCGCAATTTCCAGAATGGTTCGCCTTCCATTCCCAGTGGCAATCTGAACTGTTTGGGCATCAATGGCGTTACTAGCGCTTGGTTGACTGAGGATTGCCGTGTTTTGCGTTACTTTGTCTGCGAGAGACGTTGTGCCGAGGGTACCTATCAATTGTAAGCTATAGGCGATGTAGACTCGTCTACAATGAAAAATTTCAGTAAATGATTTTTATGCAAACAGAAGAAAACGAGAATTTAAATATTAAGGGGATAAGCTAAAGAAGGGAATCTATTAACCATTTTTTATTTCTCTAGCTCTTATAGACTCTGAGATTTAGATGTTCAAAGGATCAAGAGTTGGTCGCTGAAAGAGACGGATATGTGTGAGCGGATTGGACTAATCTACTCCTTTTATTTCCGGTTCTTATGGAAAATATATAATTAGGGTTACAGTTAGCAATAATAAGTGATTAAAATAGTTCAGCTTTAGATTAAACACACGGCGTTTTAAGTGTTTTATGTTCGGCTGCGGCTTCTCGACTCTTCTGCTTGACTGCTGTTTCTCTTCTTATCTCGGCTGCTTCTCCGCTGTGTTTCGGCTGTTTCTCTGCTGGTTCTGCTGTACTGTTGCAAGTCTGCTGTTAATCTTCTACTTTTGGTCTGCTGTTCTCTGTTGTTAGTCTGCTGTTAGCCTGCTGTTCTGCTGCCCAAACTCCGCTGTACATCTGCTGCATGAAACTTTATCCCTTTTTAAATATATTACAATTTTTTTTTTCTATTAAACAAAATATTTTCAATATTTTGGAGACGGGACGGAAATGCTGCGGGACCCGAATTATTTTGGTCGGAGCGGTATGAAAGTTAGAGCTGATTCGCGTCGCCAGCTCTTTTTGACAAACGCTGCATTAGATTCCGTTTATGCATGAAATCCTTTGATCAGAGTGAACATATGGTCGTTCGCTAGTATGTGTGCTCAGCTGGGCTTGTAGATGACCCTTTTGAGTAAATGTCATCGAGTAGCGCTCTTCCATTTCGGTCTCTTTGTTTCATCTTTCATCAGCCGTGAGAGATTCGAACTCTAGATCATTGACCAATCCATGTGTCTGATTATGGGCGAGTTAGTATATTTGTCTGTTGGGAAGTTTCCAAGGGAAAATTTTTTTGAGGGTTTCCAAGTGTAAGATAGAAAGCTCTTTCTATAAAAAAAACCTGAAGTTTTTCAACTTTAAATTTGGTGCAACCCCAGACTTCAGCTCCGTAGCACATTATTGATTTTGCTGTTGCTTGAAATATTCTATATTTTGTACTGTTTATAGCGGTTTTGAAATCTCGAAACTTTTGCTGTAGGTGCCCAGGGGAAAGTTTTTTGAGGCGTCGTCTTACTCTACTTCCTGCTTTCTTTCGTCTGCGCAGGAGCCTTCTGGCTAGTGTGTTGGGGTGACTTCTTAGTCTCTCCACGTAATTACCTGCTTGTTTATTTATTACGTCACCAATCTTGGGCACACTGAGGTCACTCTTCAAATGTCTTGTGCACATATACCAGGGTGCTCCCGATAGTCTACGCAGACACTTTGACTGAAGGACACAGAGCTTTCTCGGATGGGATTTCCCAACTATTCCATATACTTTGATCCCATATCTCCTGGCAGGTGCTATGATAGCTTTCTATATATGCATCTTAGTTCGAAGTGAGAGCTTGTTTCTGCTAGAGAGAAGCCATCCCACTTTCTTTACTCTGCCATACCTTACAAGAGCGTTGATATGGGTTCCGAATGTAAGGCGCTTCTCCAGATATATTCCCAAGTATTTATGTCCAGGTACGTCACTTACTTAATAGCTGATTGTTGAAGAATACGCCTGGACACTCATCATGACGACGTGTATATGTTACACTAACACATTTAGCTAGGTCTAGGTCGCCCATCTGCTGAATCGATACAAATATTGTTGGACGACATTAGTGGCATCATAGATACATGAGACTCTCGCCTATAGCTGTATCGTCTGCAAATGTTGCAATGAGTAAGTCTTGGAGTCTCTTCAATGGGCATTGTTCTTCCGGTAGGCATATCATAAGTGTAGAGAGCGCAGAGGGTAGGTCCAAGGACACTTCCTTGAGGCACACCAGTGTGTATTTCCCTCACGCTGGAAACAGTCCGTTCCAATACTATCGAGAAGGTCCTGTCCGATAGAAAGCTTCTCACAAAGGTGTATAATTGAGGCGGTAAGATGTTTTTTACCTTACATTACAATTATGTCCAGGTAGACCGCAACCACGTACTCCTTAGCCTGGAATCCGTCGAGAACGAAATTTGTGACCCTATTCAGCTGCTCAGGGGTTCCGTGTGACTTTCTAAACTCGAACTGAAAAGGAGGTATTCTGCCACCCATAGATTGCCCTCACGAAATTTTTTGCTATTGTAGATAGGAGGCTGATCGGACGGCCTTATGGATCATGTTTAGTTAGATTTTGTTCAGGTTTGACCTAGCGGCAAGTTGTCTCGACCAAATGAAGCGTTTTGATCCGTCTACGAATCCTGTTTGTTTAAGAAGATCGAGTGCAGACTTTTCACAGATTAGATAGAACTATCGGGACTCCAAAGAACTTAGTCCGTTCAGAAAGGATTTTACTGTGTCTGACGCTTCACCAGAGATGGGTCTGGAAGCCAGAAAGGCTGTATCACTTGAATAAGTGGCCATCAATTTGATTTGGGCGTATGAACTAGCAAGTTCTCGGTGTACAGGGAGTACGATACACTACGATATTGTAAACGGAGCTGAGCATAGAAAATTGCACAGTTGGAGGGACTTCGATCGAATGCTTTTGTAGCGAGTGTATATATATATGTATATATATATGATTGTGTTCGGGCGTGGCGTACCAGTAGTATGTGTGACTGCTGGTGCGGGAGGTTGGTGGGTTCGATCCCGCCTCGGACCATCTAATAGAAAAAAGTTTTTTCTTTCTTTAGAAAAAAGCTTTTACACACTCGATCACCTTCACCAGCTACTGGCGCCAGCTGTGAAGTAACTAGCCATGAAAAAGCCAAAATTCTCTAACTATTGCCGTTCGAATTCGGCGTTAAACTGTAAGTCCCCTTTTCTCTTGTGCGAAAAATTATAAGCACACACGCCAAGAGATTGAGAGAAGCTTGGCGCTGGCCCTCCTGGCGGTGTTTGAGCCAATTTTACTTTTACTATATATATATGATTTGCTAAATATATACAAACACACAAACGCACAAGTATGTGGACACTTCGCCGCATTTTGATTATTCCATTAAATGCATTTCAATTCATATGCGCAAGACATCAGTTCTCATGTGAGCTCATGTGAAATCTGAGATCTCTTGCTTATCACATAAACAGTGCATGTCAAACCGCTGAGAAGACAAACACTTTGTGCACTTTGTCAGCGCGCACATATATTTACGTACGTATAGTATCGCTTCAGTATCAATTTCGATCCGGAACAGTAACAGTTTATATTTACATGCCAATCCCAACCATCAAACTAAACATTACAAAGCGACGATAATAATTTTACATGGCGATCCTGCCGGGCATGAATCATCTATTTGCATTTGCCAAATGAGGGAAGTTGGCGGTAGGCATCAGCTGTGGAATCAGTCTTTTTCCCCCTCTTTGGGACCATCACAATTACTGTGCACCTTTATTGGTAGGTAGAGACAATGACAGAATCGGGCCGTCTTCTTGCTGGGTAGGAAGTATTAGGATTGGTCGTCTCTGAATAAAATTAGGAAGTAATCAGTTTTGTTATCGAAGCTTTCGTAGTGCTTCAGAGTATTTCAGTAGTCAAAAAAAGATTTTAAATTCTATACTAATGAAAATGGTCATCACAATAGACAATGGGACAACATTTGTTGTCCACAGATAACTGGCTTATTCAAACTAGAAGCTCTTAACATTCCATCAAATAACATTTAAATCCCCATTAAAAGACTATTTGACACATATTTCTAGGAAAATATATAAAATTTTTATTTTTACAGTAAAAACACTTTACAAAACTTGTCCCAAAATGTTAAATTTATATTCTTAAATATATTCATTCAGTGGCTTTATAGCTAATAGTTAGATTAATTTATACAACACAAAAATATCTAAAATTAATATAAATTTATTATCATAATATGGAACCTTCAGTTAAGTTGTGACTTGAACGTTTCAAATGGAAATGCCTAGAGAAAATTTAAGATTTACTTCTTACATGTCTAAAACTTGTCATAAATAAAATCGCTCTTTAGCTTAAATTTAAAAGAAATGAACTGAAAGTTTTGATACCCTTAGTTAACCTAATGAGTATTGAAGTGCTTTCAGGCGAGGAAACAACTCTAAGCGGCACCACAAATGTATGTTGCGAAGTGAATGGTAGTATTTGCTTTTGAATTAGCCAAAGACACTGAATAAACGAGAGGAAGCATTTTGTAAGGCCATTAAAGAAATTGGGATTCGCTTTCTTAGTGGGACCAAATTCAAGGTTTTTGGTAGTACAACCTTCTGTTTTTGTTTTGCCATGAGCTCTATGGGAATGTCTACAAAAATACAAAATGTTTACAAAAAGTTCGAAAAATGTTTGTAAAATGTTTGAAAATTTATTCAAAATTGCAATTGTAATGTTCGCCTAAGGGTCTTATGATTCACCGACGGGGCTATAAAAATTATTTAATAGGCTTCAAAATAAAGATTTACTAAAAATGTTTGCAATCTTTGTAAACTAAACTTTTAATCCCACCATATGAGCCACAGACAAAAATCATATCGATTATTTTATAAATAGGATATTCCTTAATCCTCTTGAAATGGTTTAAAATGGTTAAAATTCAGTTGTAGTTGTTGTAGTAAGCCAGCTGCTTTTGAAAGTCTGTGTATATTGTTTGTAAAAACTATTTATAGTTCTAATGAGGGGGTACTTCTTCCGTTTGGAGAACAGAGTTGCAGTTCTTTATTAAATATCTCAGCGTGATCGAAAATTTTCAGCGTTATTTAGCTTAATTTGAATGGTGAACGCATATGATGTGCAATCATGGAGGCAAATTTTTGTGATTGCGTTAAATAGTTTGTATAATATGTTTGATTTTAAGTTTTTAAATGAATTGGCATAGTAAATGAACGTAGTTTCGCAAGTAAATCTCGTGCAAAGCTTTGCGGTTTGTTGAGAATGGGGATAGCTTAAAAAGGCGCATCTTCACATAGATTCAGTGCACAAGTATAGAATGAACGAATTCAAGTATCATTTCTGGATGTCCCGTCCATCATTTGAAGTAAGCTTGGCTAATTGGCCATTAGCTATTTTATTCGAAATAGCTTTTGCAATCTTATCTTCGCTTAGTGGCTAGTAAAGGCATCTACGGAAATCCGTCACGCTATTCAAAATGAGCAAGCGCAACTGTAATTAAATTTCGGCCCGAACGATGCTAGTTTAACCTTCTTCTTTTTAATTTAACTTCAGTTAATCGCTGATGATTTGAAAGTACAAAAAGAGCAACGTTACATTGAGTGTCGTCAATGTAAGTAAAACGAGACCCACAGTCATTTACAAAGGCTCAACAAATGTGCTGTTAAGCGTAATATAATAATTCATAGATGCTAAATGTTAAGTGTGGCGAATTCGAAACATTGATTTTTTTTAAAGAAAAGTCAAGGATGATTCCAGAAGTTATTCGTGTTATTGAAGACAGTTATATACCAGTTTAATAGTCTGTAATTGCAGTAAAAAATTCAAAATTGTGATAATTCTGTGGCCCGAAAATTCTATCAAATGCAATCACCGAAAGCCAAACACTTTTCATATCTGTTCAAAGACATTTGAACAGTGCAGTTTAAGAATGCTACCTGCAGTTGGAACTGGTGTACGAGGCGAATAAAAATAGACTAGAACCTAGAAACCCTAGGTAGAACCAAAAATGTATAAAAAGGCAGAACCAACGTCAAATCGGATGACTATATTTTATAGCTGTCATAGGAACCATCGGTCGGAAAGTGGGTCTTAGAGAGAAAAACTTTTTTGTTTTCAATGTAAGCGTCCCCAAACTCGATCAATGCTAATATTACATGCTTTCAAACAGAGTTGGAAAATTTTGTCAAAAATCGGATGACTATATCTTATAGCTGCAATTGGACCGATCGGTCGGAAAATGGGTCTTAGTGAAAAAAAATTTTTTGTTTTCAAGTAAATCGTTCTTAAGGTCGGTGGTTATTAATATTAAACGCTTTCAAACTAATTTGAGAAAGTTGATCGACATCGGGTGACTATATCTTATGGTTGCCAAAGGAAAAATCGTTCGAAAATGGTCCTTAAACTCACTAATTACAAATTCTATATGCTTTCAAATAGATTCGCAAAATTTGGTCAAAATCGGATGACTATATCTTAAGGCTGCCATAGAACCGATCGGTTGGAAAACGAGTCTTAGTGAGAAAACCTTTTTTGTTTTCAATTTTATCGTTCTTAAACTCGGCGATTGTTAATTTGATATGTTATCAAAAAGAATCGGGGAATTTGATCGAAATCAGATGTTTATCTGTCGGAAAATGGGCTTTAGTTACGCTGACATTTCAACAGCAGCATTTGCAAGAGTGTAAGAACTTCGGCAAACACGAAGTTAGCTTGGCCTTCTCGTTTCTATAGTTATACTTAGCTCGCCAAATATTTTCCAAAGGACCACTAACTGTGTTTTACCATACATTATGCAAACTATTTTAAACTAAACCTTTCATCAAATAAACTAACTGACTCATTTCGGTTCGTTTTCTAATCTGTGTACGCATCATAAGTAATCGTTGATTCGCTTGTATTGTAAAAGTCCTCCACGAAACCCTCAAACAATCTGCTGAGTTCTGGCACCCTCTAGTATATTCAGTGTCTTTGTTTCAAGTCAAATTATTATTATTACAGGGCAAGGTTAAGGTTAAAGGTGATTTAGCATGACCTTCCTTTCACATACTCCTAAAATTTGATAATGATATTAATGCTCACTGATAGTAATCCCCATACTGATAGGTAGGCGTTTGCTTTGCACCCACTTTATGGCCATTGGGCTGATAGAGATTATGATGTGAGGACGAACGATAGTGGGCAGTCTGGTGAGGATGAGCGGCAGGTGATTGAGTGCGTCGGGCACGACGCTCCTCTATATTCGCCGGCCAACGTTGATGATAGCGCGTCGAATCTTCTGAGGATCTACGCCGATGATAGCGTTTCGCGGCATTGATTTGCGGTGCGGCCACTATTTCCGCTTGATGTTGTCTATAGCTGTTGCTGCTATCATCACTCAAAACTGGTAGTTCCTGTTTATATTGACGCCGGAGGCGTTCGTCTATGGAGGAATTGGGTGTACCCTGCTGCAGATCTACAATATCACCATGGGAATTGCGGCGTACTCTCTGCATATCGCGATCGTACTGATCATAGGGTGTGGTACGTTTCTGCCGGCTACGCTGTTGCTGTTCGTGAGCTTCCAGACGTTGACGCCACTCGGCGGCCGAAACCTGTTGGCCATAGAGATCGGGCTGCGGCTGAAACTGTGCGGCTGCATTATTAGCATAGATATTCTGATATGAAGAGCGCCGCCAGCCTTCTTCATAGCGACCACGTGGTGGCGCTGAGGCATCTTCTTCCACTATGCCGGCATTCTCCAGCTGCTGACGTCTTTGAGAACGACTGGAGCTAGACTCTGAAGAATCCTCACCCGAGGTACCCAAGCCCAAATCCTTTTCATCAACACCATAGGCTTTATAGGGGGCTCCCAGAAATCCCTTGGTACCGCCGCCATAAGGTCCCATGGTGGGATACTGCATGTAATAGTTCTGACTATATGGCTTATCCAGTTTAGTTTCATCCTCATCATCTATTTCTTTATCACTGCCATCATCACGTCCTGTCCAGGTCAACCAAGAACCCGGTCCGAATAGTGAGAGTAAAACGGGTAGCAAAAACAGACCATGCATGGCTCCAAAGAAGATGACCAGAAATACCATCTTAAAGAAGACCAAAAAGATGTAGCTCTGCGCTAACAGTAAAGCTATAATACCCAAAATGGTCGAGCTGGAACCTTGTACAATGGGCAAGCCCAGCGAATGCAAGGCCTCACGTACTCGAGCCTTGGGACTGCGCTTCTTCGAGGACATATAAGTATAGCAAATATGTGCGGTAAAGTCCACCGAGAATCCTATACACATAATCAAATTAATCATGGAAATCGAATCCAGATTCACATCCCACAACGCCATATAGCCAGCCACTCCCAGCTCTATGGAAATGACGGAAAAGGCCACCCACAAGGAGCACAAAATGTTGGGTATGAATATAAACGAAATTATCATCATGATAATGGCTCCAATCACCATGGCTTGCAGTGAAACCGGACGCACCAGCTCAAATTGATCGAAGAACACGAAATACGGATGAAAGATTGAAGCATTTAGGGGTGAATCTCTGCAGATTTTTCGCAAATCACGAACCATTTCCTTTTCATGATTGGTGTCGGTGATATTAACCGCTTGTATCAGAAATCTGGAGGCAATAATCTGAGTCTCGTCCTCATTGAAGCGTACGTCCAGCGAAAATGGATTACCCGGAAAGAGCCAGTGTTCCTTGACGGCCTCTATAAACGAGGCTTCATCATCTATGCTGGTATTGAGGTAATCATTGTTACGTTCCATAAACGACAGAAAAGAACGTAGCCAGGATTCGGTATAACGTTTAGAGGTCACATAGGAAGTGTGCTCCAAGGTGCTCGTTAAATTCTCCACCTGATCTTGTATTTCAGGATCGGAGTAGTTCAAAGGGCCAGCTATGATCACCTGAAAGAAAAACAAATCAATGATTACTTTTGGCCTTTACTTAAGCTTGGAGACAAACCCACCTGCATTCTGTAGGGGAATTCCCTATAATAGTCATCTTCACGATCAAAGAACTCCACCGAATATGAATCTTCGCGTGATAATTTACGTCTTTCCAGTCCCTCTTTAATTTGTGTGACACCATAACAGGCGCCCACCAAATAACTGGCAAAAGCCAAGATGATGATGATCTTACACCATTTATTGTTAATAACCGCAGCCATTTTGTCCTTGAAGAAGGCCATTAACATGTGATCCTTGTTGTCAATGGGATTATCTGGATCATTCCGATCAATGCCGCCAGCCATGATAGCCTTGTAGAGGAAGTTGCGTTTTTCTGTGTTTAAAAATAAAGAGAAATATTTGTTTGTAGAAGGTAAGTAAGACCAGTTGCTGTTGTTGCTGTTGTTGTTGTTGTTGTTGTCAGTGACCTAGTTCTTTCTGGTTTAGTTTGGTATTTGAATCATGATCAAGTTCATGTTGCAGCTGCTACACTGGCAGAAAAACTCAAGTAAATGGTAAAACTAAAGGAAGTTTGATGAGGTGTCAAAACATGCCCGATTAGTTGTAAAAGCGTCATATTTTATTCAATTTTGTAGCCGGTTAAGATTCTCATTAAGAATGCATTTTAAAAGATATACACTTAGAAAAAAGTAATTTTATGCTTTCTTGAATTATTCAGAATTTCGTACTTGAAATCGAGTTGAAGACGTTGAAGTTGTTACTGAAGCTGCCTTTACACTTTTCATATATCTCCAAATCAGGGTTTGTCTACAAGAGCGAGGCCAAAAAGTGAGAGTGTATTGGTGTGCGAAAATAATGCGACTTAAACCAGCTCTGACCTTCTTCAACGATCGCTGGCCAGCGGCTTGTAGCAAGCCTCTGCATGCGCTCGCCTCGTGTCGGTGTGAATAGCAAAATGTGTTCGACCAGGCGTGTCAATCGCTGCTCTAATTAGTCGGTTTTCAAAATTCTCTAAATTAAAACTCTTATCAGGTAGAAGTCTAAATTTTCCAACTATTTAGAGCAGTGGTGTCCAAACTCAAACCATCAAGCATTGCGCTTGTATGCGTAGCAGCGAAACACAAGGTAAACGTTTGACATTTCAACATGAGCAAAAAACAAACGAACATTTGCCGAGTAAAAAGAACACAGCCGCCGAGCGTGCTATTTATAGAACTCACGTATTCTCTCTTTACGTGTGTCGGCTGCGACGCCGGCTGAATTATGAGTTCCTATCCCATGGCATAGGCTTTTTAGGCTGTTTTAGAGTTATTATTACACTATCATCAGTGAAACTCTTTAGGAATATGTGACAAGTATAAAGGCAGCTTTAATGGTTTGTAAAGGCAATCAAAGTTGGAATGTAAAGCGTTCTAAGATGTAAAGGATAAAGAAGTTTCATTCTTAGATTACCTTTGAAATCGATAGCTGTTAATTCTTCAACTTAATCAGTCAAACTGTACAGTAAGGGCTGATTTCTCAGCTTCTACATAGGGCTTAATGTCACATAAACTTACAAATAGCAGAGTAAATTGTAAGCTTATCTGACACATAGCAGCTATCTGGGAGAAGAGATTTATATTCGCCCTAAATGTATTAAAATTCAACAATAAATTATTCCCTACTTCAGGGGTGCCCAAGCCCATTCTGCAAGCCGCGCATTCATTGTTTTACTCAAAGGAATAGCTGGCGCATGCCATAAAACTACATAGAGCAAAAACAAATTCATATGCGTTCTCTCCTCTCTTTCTTTCCGCGTGAAGGTTTTGTTGTTGCCGGCGCGTACAGCTCGTCACGCAAAGCCTCTGGCTTCGTAGAGAAACAACAACTTTAAATGTGTTCTCTCTTCTCGTTCTCTCCGAGCGAAGGCTTTGTTGCTGGCTGCGTGTGCATCACACAGCAGTAACAAACACACACACACACACAAACAAAATGCGGATTTCTCTTTCTATTTATTGTGGTTGTTTTTGCTTGAGATATATTTTCTTCATTTCATCCAAGCGGCCGTAAGCTCATTCTGGGCACCCCTGCCCTACAACTTTAATTAAGAGTTTTGTGATAAAATATGGTCATAGCTGTAGTAATTTTAATAGTTTGCGAGGCAAAGATGTAGAACAAAATGTTCATTTGTGAGCTAGATCCGGTATTTTGTTACAAATTTTGTATTTTTTAAAGAATTCATAGTTTCGGTTTATTTTGAATTTTATAATAATCATAGAACTTTCAGCAGGCTCCAGGTCAATCGTTTGTGTCCCAGAAAACTCTAGAGGTTTTCGCATAAACGTTAGCATTTCAATCTAAAGCTGTTTGACTTTATACGTGAAAGTGCACAAATATGCCTGGCTACTAGATTACATGACGAAAGTTGAGCGAATTGAAACCGCCTGCTCAAAGCCGAGTAGATTTAATATGTACTGTTTTCCTTCCATATGATGTAGTAGCCGTTCTTATTCTCGTCACTTCCCAAATAAAGTAGTTCAACTTTATTTCGAAGGGCAATCGTTTATACAAAAATCTCAAGAGATTTCCAGGACACCCCTGTATAAATTATGTTTGTTCATAACTTTTAAAACTAGCCACACACACACCACAAAGGACGCTGGTCGACTGTACAGCTGTTTCTATAACCTCCCGGTTCTATCATCAGATGGCATCTCATGCCATCATTGCTATAATCTCTTGGGAATCCCCAAGGCGGCTTTTCAGCAAAACGCGACACCAACAGACAACGCCAAGTTGACAGAAGCTTTATCCGTCCGTCCGTCCGTCCGTCCGTCCATCCGTCTGTCTATCTGTGTTTACGCGAACTAGTCCCTCAGTTTTGCAGCTATCGATCTGAAATTTTGCACAGAGTCTTACTTTGACAGCACGCTGCTAATATGTGAACTGCCCGGATCGCATGACCTCTTCCAGTGCCATAGGAACATTCAGTCGGAAAATGGGTTGTTGTGAGAAAAACTCTTTTGTTTTCAATGTTTACGTTCCTTAACTTGGTCATTATTAATGTTTTATGTTTTCAAACTGATCGCTAACCGTTGGAGCGAGCTTTTTCAAGTGTTTTGAAACTTCGGCACAGACGAAGTTAGCTTTGCTTTCTCGTTTTCTGTTTAATTTTTCGTAGTTCGTGCAGTTATTGTGTATTTTTAAAATGATTTGGTATTTTTTTTAACCACACTATGAAATATCCAAAATATTATCAGTCTAAAACAGATTCTTGTTAAGCCATTGGGTTTTCCAAACCTCGGAAAAAACTATCCAAAATTGACTGTGGCAAACATTTTTTTAGAAAATTGAACAAATTTGAGTGCTGAGATCAGATACTTCTACATAATAAAACTGGATCCGCAAACCGGTTATAAACTGATCCCGTTTGATCCCGGATTTTCGAGTTTTTATACCCGATACTCGTAGAGTAAAAAGGGTATACCGTAAACTCTGGTTGATTAAGTTTAATTTGTACAACTTTTATTCTCTTCGCTCTAACCATGGATGATGCCTTCAGCAGTGTGACCAGAGTTCGATACCGATAAGCCTAGTGTGTAGCCTCGATCGATAACAGGGTTCTCGGGAGTATCGATATATACCAGGGCTACGTGTACAACGTTATAATACTAAAATCGTGCAAATGTATGTGACAGGCAGAAGGAATCATATTCGACCATATAAAGTATACATATTCTTGATCAGCATCAACAGCCGAGCTGATATAGCCATATCCGTCTGTCCGTCCGTCCGTCTGTCTAAGAAAAGGTAATAAATGTGCATATAAATTATTCCTTTAAGACTTTTTTTTTAAGTTAATAGTTAACCGAGTTCTTTAATCGTTTCTCAGATATCATAACTTTTTCCAATTCCGATCAATCAAAGTCGAACAATAAACATTAAAAATTAACTTAACCATCCTTCCTAACCAACCTTTTACCATCTCTGAGATATGTAATTTACATTTGCACAAACTTAACATACTCTGTGTACATTTGGTGCAAACTATAAAAACTCTCCTGTGAAAGTCAACAATTATCTCATTTTTCTCCAAGTGTAAAAAAATTGCCAATTTAACTAATATACTTGACTTTCAGCAGTTTACACACAACTGGCAGCTAACCTTGTTAGCCACACTCCAAAGATTCTTAATTCAGTTAATTCTATTTGCTAATTTTCAAAACATTTGAGTGGTTCACTCACCTTTTATTGCCACAGACATGGGTTGCACCTTAACGCCGAAAATTGCATGCAAATTTTTTCGCTCCCTATATCCCGATATGGCCATACAGGCGGCAAAGAAGGTGATATGCCAAATGAAGGTGAAGCACACAGCAAATACGGAATAGGTGCAAAAGATTTTCACCGAACGAAATGGACTGATAATGCCAATCAGAAAGGAGATAAAGTCAGTGACCGACGTGATGGTAATGGAAACCGCTGCCTCGGACATCATGTGAGCCATACGTTCGTGAACGGGCATTTTGACTGGAGTACGACGCCAACCAGCTAACATGACAAAGGTGTCGTCTATGCCAATGCCTAAGAACGAATAATTAGTATACGATTTTTGTTGAATTTGATTGCACACTTACCAATCATAAGAAAAGGAGCAGCCAAATTGATGCCTATAAATTCAATGCCGCAATACATGGCCAGACCAAAGGCAGCCAGGGTAGCCATTATAGCAGATATATTACCCATTAAACCCAGCCAGGGTTTAGAACGCACTGCATCGCCCATCATGCAAGTGATGACACTACAAGGAAAAAAAGAATTCAGTTTAGTTAAATATTTAAATTAAGTCTTAAAATTACTCACCTAAACAATCCCATTAGTAGAAAAGTAGAACTAAAATAGGGCACCACTGTCTTGGTATTCTTCTCCAGTTCATGATCCAAGGTACGTGAGGCAAAGTAGGATACCGAAATGTGTTTGAACATGCCCGAGGTTTCTGCATTGCCTACGACCCTCAAGAAGGTCTCCTCCCATTCAGCGCCCCTGAAATAAATTAAAGGATTAAAATTCGATCTGGTCAGGTGAAGTGAGGATAGAAGGATTAAAATTAGATATGGGGTGTTGAAAGAACTAAAGAGGTTTGATGAGATAAAATAAGTTAAGGTATTATATATGAAAAATAAATGTCAAAAACAAAAATTTGGTATCGGTATCTTTTTTACTGTTTTTAAAAATTGTTATTCAAAAAACCGAAATACTTTCGCAGACGATTGAGAAGACTTGAGAAACGCAGAAGGATGTAAAGCTTTATAATAAAGTGTTTTTAAAGTTTACTGATATCAGACTCGCAGTTTTCAATTGTAACTATTAGATGCAAACACAACCATGACATTTGCCAACATGAAGATCTGTTTTGAGACGCCTGTTGGAGGGTTGTGTCCTGGTTCAAAACATTCTTTGTGCATCATATGTCATCCATTTTATTTCACCTCGGTTGAATATTTTGTCAGCCCTTGTGATTCTGATCTGGAAAAACAGTTTCTTAAGAATTTTTCGGTTCTTCGTCCATGGACAACCATTGACTAAGAATTAAGCAAATGCATTCCATCTTAAATGATTTTGCTTGAATTTGACTATTTATACCCTGTTCCCATTAAAAATGGGAAAAGGGGATCATGAAGTTGTGCAACTGTATGTAACAGGCAGAAGGAAGCTTCTCCGACCCTATAAAGTATATATATTCTTGATCAGCATCAACAACCGAGTCGATATAGCCATGTCCGTCTGTCTGTATGAACGCGTCGATCTCAGAGACTATAAGAGATAGAGACACAAATTTTGGCATGCACATAGGTGTATACCGTACCCAGATCAAGTTTGTTTCAGAGTTTGAAAATATCCCCCCCCCCTTAAACCGCAAAAAACTGTCACAGCCACAATTTTAATGTTACAACCTGGTGGCTTAATATATACTATCCTAGGCCTTACATCTAACTACTCTCAAAAGGAAAATAAGATAAATCAGATTTCAATTGAAAAGTTATCAAGTTTTTAGAGCATTTGGTATCTCCACAGTTCAGCTAAAATGTTGCACGACACTAATTTTCCTACAATTATAACCTGCCTCTTCATCTTAGAATCTGCCAAAATACATAAGTGACTTCCATTCACCATTCACAAGTATATTATTAATTGAATTCACCTTTATAAAAGAAACAGACGGACAGACGGACATGGCTATATGAACTCAACACGTCATGCTGATCAAGAATATATGTATATACTTTCCATCTATGCGTTACAAACATCTGGACCAAGGCTGCAAACCGGTCGGACACCGAACCCCTAAGAACCGGTTCGGTTCGGCTTTTTTTGGTCCGACGAACCGGACCATGAACCGAACCGCTAATATTTTTGACTCTCCGAACCTGAACCCGAACCGGACCACTTTTTCGAAAAATTATGTTCGATTCACAACATTAAGTATAGAATTATAGAAACTTCTTGTAATCTGACAGCTATCATTCAAGAAGTTGTCCAATTCTACGACATTTCTACAACTGCAGAGCAGAAAAGGAATGCAACTATGAAGAATGTAATGTTGATGAAGGTTGATCAAGTGAATCAAAAGCATTTTTTGATTTGGACGATGACCAAGCTACCTCAATACACAGAAAACAAAATACGAGATATCCGGGCTGAGATCAATCCCAAATTCTGAAATCAAGTACGAGAAGGATTGATTTGAGTACGGAATTTTCAATCCCGTAATTCTTGTCTTGATCCCGACTTTAGCTCACACTGGATTGATTTTATCTCGTTATTCGAGCTCGATTTGATCTCTCAGTCGGATCCAATCAAGAAGGTCTAATATTGATTTAAGCTCGATATTCATACTTGATTTGATCTCGAAGTTGCCTTGGTGCAATTGTACCCGAGATTAAATTGAGCCCAATACTCGAACTACATCCAATCCGAAAAATGATTGCATCAAAAATGACATGAGATTGACTTTAGCTCGATGTTTAAACTCATTTTGACCCCAAACTCACAAGAGCCCCTTGCTACTTTTTTAACGATCTTTTTGATTATCAAACCAGCAAGTTCTAGCCGGCTCGAGGTTATTACTTTGCATACAACTGTAAAAACAGGAAACAAACCACATTACAATGGAGGCTGGTCGCTATTGAAGTCTCTTCAATAGAATTGACCCATCAACTGCAACCTTCTTATGCTGGAAATGCTATAGCTGGTAGGGAATTCCAAGGCAACGGTTAGCCTTCAATCCGAAGGTCAAGATCAAATAAATTTTTTTGGACTTGATTTTAGCTCGCCTTTTTTTCTGTGATATAATGTTTATTGCTTATTAACTTAAACTAATCAGTTCTAAAAAGTTGAAAATGTCAGCTAATGAATTTTATGATTAAAATTACATTATTGAAATAAAGAATATTATTTTAAAAAATAGGTAGTAATAAATTGAAAGTACTCTTTTATGTTCAAGAGAACCGAGGCTCGAACCAAAACCTTAACTACCATAGGAGATGGAGAAATCGCCGTGATATGGTAAGTTGGGCTATGATAATAAAATAAGATCGCATAATTTGAGTACTAACTGAGTAACTAACTAAAGTTTCTAAAAGAAGTGGTAAAGAAAGTTCTAAAAATACTTGGCGAAAGGTGAAATGACTTTGAAATGGTGAAAATGAGGAATTGGTAAGACAAGTGAGTTAAAGTAATAAAATTGAGGCTTATTCAAAATTTATGATCTATTATAAAACTTACTTGGCATCCTGACGCTTGGTATCGGCTGTAACAAAGTAAACCATCTGTATGGCTGGTACACTTATAATCACATTATCCTCCGTGAGCTGTGTACCCCCAAAGAAAACCGGAAACAGATGAGCATCCCACGTCACCGGATTAAACATGAATGGAAAAGTCAAATTCAGCTGACCCGTTTCAATCTATTAAATAAACAAATATTAAATAACAAACATGTTACCCAATTTATCCCAGATTAACTTACATCATCCATCAGTGCATCCAAATTGAGGATATCATTCTCAAAGCACTCGCTCTCCCAGCGAGCACAATTATCCTTATACGTATAGGTATCCCCATCGTATGTGGTCGTAGCATTCTGTATGAGATTATCCAGTTGTCTCAGTTCTTGAAAGATCTCACGGCGTATCATATTGTCATCACCATCTTTGGCTATCACAATGACACGTCCAAAGCGGCCTGCAAGAAATCAAAAGAAATCGATTAGCCGCGGTTTTCTTTCCTGCCTGTGCGAACAATTAGCTCGAAGGTTGCTGCCCCGCACGCCACCTCCCCCTCTTTGTACCGCCAGCACCTTTCAAAAGCGATGTGACAATAATTTTAATTTTTTCTCTTTTTATTATTTCGTTTTACTTCCACTTTATACGTTTTGTGTGTGTTTAATGCGCCATAACAATTGCAGCCTCGGTTACCACTTGCGTCAGTGTTTGGCGCTGCCCATTATTTGTATATATGTACATAAAGCCATCTATCTATATTATCTATATCTATCCGACTTAAGAAGTGTCTGACTGGGCTAGGGGGAACGTGCCAAAGTACAGGTTTGCGGCTCTGTTTGTGAATGAATTTGCTGTAGTTTTTTCCAGGGTTCGGAATTGCTCGCTCGTGAGCAGCCTGCACTGACTCTTTTGACTCCCGCTCATGAGCAGTGTGCAGCTGCTCATGAGCAGCGAGCAAGTGCTGCTCGCTGCTCGTGAGCAGGGATGTGTTGCTCATGAGCAGTGTGCAGCTGCTCACGAGCAGCGAGCAGCGTGCAGCTGCTCACGAGCAACCGCACCCTGCTCATGAGCAGCGGCTACCTGCTCACGAGCAACGGGTCCCTGCTCATGAGCAGCTGCACACTGCTCATGAGCAACACATCCCTGCTCACGAGCAGAGGGTCCCTGCTCGTGAGCAGCTGCTATCTGCTCATGAGCAGCGAGCAGCAGCTGCACTTATGAGCAGCGAGCAATGAGCAATTCCGAACCCTGGTTTTTTCTACGAAATATTCTTACAAATCAAAATTGGCCCATAAACAAACCATTCACGTTGCTTACGAAAAGATTTATTTGAAATATATTTCAATTGGACAGCTTAGCAACCCATTGATAAGACTTTGTAAAATTAATGATTTATATATTTTATGTATATTTTAACAAAGTTGAGTATATCGGTTAAACAAGCCAAACAACCTTAAAATTTAATTTAATTTAATATTTAAAATTGATTAGACTTTCGTAAGAGTTTAAAAATTTAAAAGTTTTACTTTTATACTGGTGGTTTCTGCTGGCTCGAGGTCGATATTCATTCAGTTAAACAAAACACGATTTTTTGTTTTCCAATATATTTCGAACATATATTTCTTCAGGGAAGACGAATCCCGAAGGGGTTCGAAATATACAGACATCTACAACCTTGCCTGTTGTGTGCAAACAAACCTAATGGCAAACAAATGGTTGTATATCACTCAAAATTGATCGTCTGAAAAAATGTCAATCTATTAAATGAAAGTGGCCAATCAATGCTGGTCACAAATAAAATAGACAAGGCTAGAAATATAAGAGGTGGCCCTCGTACACAACCATTAATGTAAAAACAAGAAAGAAAGTCGGTCAAGCCCGACTATAACATACTCTGTACCCTTACACTCGCATTTGCTCAGGAGTCAAACGGCCAGTTAACACCCCGCGCACAACGCGGTGCGCTCTCTAAGTTTCTCTCTCTCTCTCTCTCTCTTTCTCTCTCGCACTAAGATTGCCTGTGTTGAACGGTTAGGGTATGTTGCTGTGGTTGTTGGTGGGGGGTTGGGTGGTGTTAACTGGTTTTTTGCCCATAACTTGAGTATGGTTCATCCGATCTTTATCATTCCTTCAGCAAATCGATAAATAATTTTGTTTACAAGGTATCTCTAGAAGGAACGAACGATCTATCTCCAAAACTGTAGTAGATATGAAGTTTTTTCCAAATTACGTGGGCGGGAGGGGGCGTGGCAAAAATTGAAAATAAACTTGATCTGCCTGCAAGTATAAGAAATATATGTCCCATACATGTCAAACCTCTATCTCTTACCATCTCTGAGATCTCTTCGTTCATATGGACGGACAGACAGACAGACAGACAGACGGACAGACGGACATGGCTATATCGACTCGGCTGTTGATGCTGATCAAGAATATATATACTTTATAGGGTCGGAAACGATTCCTTCTCCCTGTTACATACTTTTGCACAAACTTAATATACTCTATGTACCTTCGGTACAGAGTATAAAAATGCGCTTAGAAGCATTCAAATAGTGAGAATTGATTTTTGGCTCTTCTGGGTATGCAAATTAAAAGTGTTGTGTTTTTTAAGACATATTTAGAAACTTGAAAATAAGTAGAGAAAAGGCAAACCAAGTGCGTTAAAAAATTTATTGAAGATGGACTGATGGCACCTAAATGGGAAGCATTTGCCAGGTCGCCCAAGGAGTATTCACTATCAGAGTTCGGGATTGCTCGCTCTCGAGGAACGCACTGTGGCTCCTTTCAGCTCTCGCTCAGAGCCGAGATCCGCAAATCGCAGCTGCTTGCTCTCGCTCTTGAAGTCAAGTGAATCACTATTTAACATAGCTCGTATATAACAACCCTATTTTCCCCAAAGAAAAAACGGGCTCGGACTTCCCTCAACTAAATGTGCTTAGTTATCGCGCTCACTGTTAAGTGGCTTTGGTTGAACACACAGCACTGATCGGGCTGCCTGCAACCGAATAACAGGCCCATGTCAGTCAATCGGTCATAAAATGTGTGCTTTTCGAAGACCGAAATGGAAAAATGTTCAGAAGGTTGCGTGCGCTAGAACTAAGCATTAGCGAAGACAAAGTCAGTGTGAGAGAGAACGAGAGAGCGCATATAGCTTGTCGCCGAGCATTATACACCGAAGCATACATACGAAGGAGACCTTTTGAATGCGTGAATTTTGCCAAGGAAAATGTGACGATCTCTCTCTCTCTCTGCAATGTCTCTCAACCATGCGAAGTGAATTCCCGAGTGTGTTCAGTCCCTAGGGGCTATGTCTAGGGAACACTGTCTTACAGCTATGCTCCGGCTTTCACTTACTTTTGCGATTTGCTCCAAAATTCGCCACTTTTTGTTATCGATTGTTTCATTCTTAATTCGTTCTGCAACACTTCACTTTACAGAAGCAGCTGTATCGACCAACTTGTCGGTTATCGTTGTTGTCAAAAGGTATTTTGGTGCATGCGCAATTTTGGGAGGGGTAGGAAAAAAATTGTTTAAGACAAGAGTTTAATCCAAATTATATAAGTCCACAAAAACAATCTAAAATAGTTAAAGAATATTATAAAACAACTGTTTCATAAGAAGGCAGCTTTTAGTTCTAGCGACATTTCCCATTTACTTTTCATTTCACGGACTCATACGTCGCCGGTTTTAGATCGGTAAAGATCAGGTTCAAGTTAACTGGTTGATAAAGCATTTATCTATTATTTCATACCAGAAAAGAATGCAAAATCAAACTTGTGGACAGTCTGTTGGGAATTACAGCCGAAGATAGGTGATTGTGTCAGCCAACAAATTATATTTATTTGAAAAATAAGGTTAGTAGTGTAATGGACACCTGTACCATTCCGCTTTAAAGCTGACCAAAAATGTCAATGATGTCAGCTCACAGTGGCATAGGAACCCGCACCAATCATCCACACGCGCGATCCTATCTTTGAGTGTACTCCAAAGAACCAGCAGAAGCACATACGACCTTTCAACATCCCTATGCACATAGATGGTAGCATGTACTGGCATCAGACAAGGCATATGTGACACCCTGTTCCTTTGGAACATAGGCTATATATTTACTTAGCACGAAAGTCAAGTGGGATATCTGGTTTACGACTAGCCTGTGGGGGGGTTGTTGACTCTGCCATAACACGATCAAAAAAATTCACAGAAAGATTGTTCGTATTATCACCAACTCCTGTTTTAGCAAGTCTGATGTTCTGGCTGTTGCGCTCTTGACCCACCCTACCGATGATTCTTCCATTGCGCGATCATTTGGAAAAATCTCAGAGTTATTGTAGTTGACCTTGCGGGTGTAAAACAGCTCGGTTGGAAAAGATTAAGTTACATTTAGGGCCGTTTTCTCATGTTGGTGTTTTTGCAAATCTAGGTAGATTTGCTGCATTTGCTTTGCTCATGTTCAATGCTAACCATCTAGATGAATTTCGTAGCAATTTACTTCACCCTCATTGATTTCAACACCATGTACATGCTTATGCAAATTAAGTATTTTTATGTATGCATATGGTCACACTTCAAATTATTTGAAAACAAAAAACAACTGCTGCTAAAAACAGTAAAGTCTGAATTGTTATTAAGTAGACCAAAAATGGAGAATATTGGATGTGCCTTTAATATACAAGAACACCTGCAGACATTGCTGAAATTACAGATGCACATTGTGATTCCCCTAGTTCATTGCTTAAGCTAAGTTTACACATCCAAATAATTTGTCTAAATTTTGATAAAAATAGCCATGATTAAAGACTTTACGGTATTAAAAACTTAAACTGTGGTTCCATACGCAAATAATTTGATCAAATATGGCCAGAATGTTCCACAATTTGGCATATTTAGCCCAATTTTCATGAAAATTTGTACAAATTATTTGCCTGTGTGAACATAGATTTCGACCTACTACTTAATCTCCCATCATAGTAACAAGTCGTTCCAAAAGAAAAACCTTCTCCTCCTCAGTAAAATTCTTGCTTTAATTTTTAAAATTGGCGCGCAGTAAAAAAGACAAAATTCAGCCGAGTGCAGAGGTGCTGCCAACCTAGTATTAGACCATTACAGCCCTCCCGGTGTGACCGTGGCGCAAATGCCCGAATTTATAATCAACCTACATGAGACAACCAATTGCACAAAAACCATCTAGTTGCAAAATCTAGATGGATTTCGATTTGGGCAAAAACATGAACATGAGAAAACGGCCCTTAGAATCGCTTGTAAATTGGCTTGCGACTTCTCCTTTTAATGCATCTGCTCTCGTCTGAGTCTTGTAGAAAAAGAACGCTCCCAGGAAGGCAAGTTTGAACTGAGCGAGAGAGCGCGCTCTCAAGTAACGGTTTCTCTCTGTGCTTCCATTATCGTGAACAGCCATTTTAGCTATTTAGTTGCTAGATCTAGCAATTTTTAAAGAAGAAATGCTATTAAATTTTTGAAAATGCTATTAGCTACAAAATCTGGCAATTTTAAAATTATGTTTAGCTATTTTTAGCTATTTCGTTATATTTGAGTCGTAGTGCAAAATAATGATTAACAATTTGTTTTGAAAGCCGAGCATCTATTCTAATAAACTTCCCCTAAGTAGATGTACATAAAGCAGTAATGAATTAGGGCAAAATCATTTAGAAATAGCTCCAGTTCATGAGTGATTTTATTAATTTTTGATGCCAGTGTTAAGTTCATGACTAAAAATCCTGTAAGGAAAGACATGTTTTTAGTACCACCTCTTTCAATTCAGGGCTGATTTCAGTACAGCCCAAACAAAGGGTTCTGACACTACTGTGCTGCATTCAAAATGTTGAATTTGAAGACGTTGTATGAGATTTTAAGCACTCAGAAAAAAAAAAACAGATCTTTTTGGAATGGATTTTATCATATATCTTTAACCTGACTTTAACCGACTTTCAGCTCCATTAGATGAAAATCTAAGATCAATTTAACATTAAATCATTGAGCGTGCTAAGAACTATTTCTTAAATAAAAGGTATATTTTAATACCCAAAACGAATATTAATAATATCTAGTCCAAATGAATACTAAATTTAACCAATGGTTCATCAATAAATATTATTTTTAATCTGTGCATAAGGATGGAGAACTTTTATTTGCTTTATTATTTAATATTATTTGGAACAAATGGAATACGCAGATTTAGCAAATGTTTCCCCATCATTGATTTGTCGGCAAAATATTTAGGTTAAATTTTAACTAGCCAAAAATTTAATGAAGATGCTTCTGCTGCTTACGGCGAAATCACAATCTTCCCGTTCAGCTCAATACTAAGTTTGTTTTGTGCTGCGATTTAGGTTCGGCTCAGGCTCCGAAAAAAACCTGGAGATTCTGACTCCAGAGCTGACTTGCAGACCACATATTAAGTATTATTGTAGTCAGTGATTGGAAAGGTACCCAATTTTCTTACCTAGGTAAGGTTCAAGGTAAGTGTCAAAAATATACCTAGGTAAGGTAAAAGGTATCCGGAATTTCCAGTACCTAGGTCAAGGTAAAGGTACAAAAAAGTTACTTTTAAATTAAAAAGCATGGTTCATCAATTTATATTAGTAATAAATATTAACTGTAACTTAAATCCAAATATTAGGTTTAAAATTCCAGGTTTATTTGGAATCCACTTCAATTTAAAGCAAAGGTCTTTGCCACGCTTGAAGTTAAAACTCCTTGTATAAGAGCATCTTTGAGTTGATCACAATATTTTAAATTTTTCAAGCATTGAAGTCAGGAAAAATCCTAAATTACAACGGGATTTGCCTTGCAAATTGTGACTAGTGCGATAAAAATAAGGATCATCTCGTTGCACTGGGCTAGAGCCGAATAAATAAATTAAATTTAAGATCAATAGCCTTAGCGAAAATGTCAGTCACATTATTCAATTCATTAAAAATAAAAAATTCTTGGGAAAATATCTTCAGCATCAGCTGAACTATGCCGCTCTATTACCTTTTACTCAGACTCTTCTAAAAACTTAGGCTTCACGTGTTTCCTTCAAAACTGTAACAGCATTTATTTCACAAGCTAGATACATTTTCTGTAACTGTTTAATATTTGGATATCTCTAAGTCGGTATTTGCTATGAACTTCAGCTGATATAGTAGCAATTATTTCAAGTGTGTGGAAAAATCGCACACGGTTTCACTTTCGTACAAAATTTGCGATTTAAAAACGGTTTCCAGTAAAAAATTTTTATAAAAATCGCAAAATTTTGCGAAAGTGAAAATGGGAGCACGGCTGATAGTCCGGTTTCCTCTTTTCTAGCATGAATCGTATAGTTTTTGAACACGGAATATTTACCGGACGTCCAGTTAAAGCCACAAACAGGTCCCGGATACTTTTCTTTTCAATATGGCAGAGCGCGGTAGCATCTCGACTATAATGTAATCAGAGCGAAAAAAATCACTTACGAAAAGTACCTAGTACCTTACATATTGACAAAGTAAATGAAAATTAAGACCTAGGTACGGTAAAAAGTAGTCCAATTTTAAAATACCGAAGTAAGGTAAAAGGTACACAAAATATTATATGTACCTAGGCATTTATACCTAGGTACTTCCAAACACTGATTGTAGTCTTAACTCCTTGAAAAGTATTTTTGTGTTAGATCTTAGTTCTCAAATCAATAATTTTGTAAGTTTTGAATTTTGGCAATTTTTTTTTGCCCACTTTTTTATGTTTAGTTATTGCTAGCTACTATTTTTTGGAATTTTAGCAACTTTCGGCCCTCATATTCTGGCAACACTGGCTCTGCCACGTATGCAAATAAGGTTGCCACTTAGTTTGAAATATCGATAGCATTTAAAAATTTAAAACAAGACGTTAGGTTCAAAGTGCCAATACGATTTGAAAACCATAAAACAGCATTTGTACATTCCAGTAGTCGAAAAACTAATTTGAAGTCATTTTAAAAATCAATCAATCTGATCCGCCAGAGAAAAGTTAATTGAAATCAAACCTTATCAGCGGGATACGGTTCCGGACTAGTTTGCCACCTTTCCACCTTTTATTAAAGTGTATCAAGCAAATCAATTACATTTTGATCCAAATTTGATATTTAATTTCCAACACTAAGAAACGACACCTTCTTTCCACTAATGATTTGTATCTCGGCAGGTGTCTGCCAAGCGAGCCGGATATCCTAACCACCAAAGAGATATTAAATGATGTTACGCTTTGAAATGTTTACTGGCAAAATCAATTTTGTTTTATATAACATTTCCAACTTCAGCAAAAAACGGCAAAATGCAACCGATTTATAAGCGGCCAGCGTTTATTTAATGTTTAGTTTTTTTTTGTATTTTTAAGCCTGGCGAAAGTTGCAGTTTTGAGCAAACGGAGCACAACTAAACCAAACTGGTCGTAACCGACTAAATGTGGTCTAAGACCAAAGACTTAATGTTGAAGCGTTAGTCGAAATAAAGTTCAATTGATGCTTCAAACCTGCACGCTAGCCTGTGTCTGAGTGCAATTTGTTGTAATGTAGATGAATGCACATTGAGTTTAGTTTAGTCTAAACAGAATGAGGTAGAAAATTTCGCAAGAATTATGGGGCAAAAAAAATATTTTTTTGTTGTGTCTGTTGAGTTGTAAACATTTCAGTTGCCGTAACGTAAGTTGAAATTTTTATGAGTTTTCACAATGCATAGAGAGCGCACACGTTTGTGAGAAATGGGGTCAACTGTACCTATATTTTGTAGTAAAGAGCACGACGCATCCTGGTAGCGGAAAGTATTTGAAATTAAATTTCTAGCACAATGTCATTTGCCAATTATCTTGCCAACAGTTTTGTGGCTTTTGCCTAATAAACCATTTAGCGTAGTTAATAGCCTGTAAAACGTAGACAGAGTTCAAGACCCCAATAAAAATCCATTGTTAAGTTGAAATTATCTATTTCGCAGGCCAGCAAGCTGATTACATTTGTTTGTTAATCTTGAACTCAAAGTCGGAAAAACTGCAAAAAGTGTGGCAATAAATAAATGTGTCCCGTAATGGGCGTTCATTTCACTTGCTCAATGTTTGCCAAATGTGTTGTTGTTGTTGTTGTTTGTTGCTACTCACCGGGTCTTGTTATGCGTCCCACATTGAAGCGATGCGTATAATTGACTTTAAAATATTGCTCAACAATCGCACGCTCAGCCTTACCCTCTCCATTAATGGGTGAAAATAGGTATTCCGGATCGATTTGATATTTTAATTGTTGATAGCTGTAGAAAAAAAATATACATAAATTGAATTTGTAAGCGTTTCTACTGTGTTTTTCACTTACCCCGTCATACAGAGCAATGTTATCATTACGGGTATGATCACAAAATATCCTGGATGTTTGGCTATACAAATGCCCAAATGATAGAATGATTTGTTGAGTGTCTTATCGACACATGATATGCCGCAGGGCATCTGAAATAACAAAAAAAAACAAAATACATTACAATTTGCTTGCATGTTAAAAACGCTAATGCGATTTGTCTAAATGAAGGTGAAACAAACGACACGACACCTTCAACTTAAACTTTAGACACGCATTGTTTTTAGAGCTGTTGCTGCCTCACTTGGCTGCCCTTGTTCATCTTGAACAACACAAATTACTAACAATAATAAGGAAAAACACTAATAACACACCATTAGCATGATTAGAGAAGTCAAGTAAAAAAAATACAATTCAAAAAAAAAATTAAATTGCGCCCCCGGGTGGACTCGAACCACCAACCTTTCGGTTAACAGCCGAACGCGCTAACCAATTGCGCCACGGAGGCCATGCTCACGAGGCAAAAAATACCAAAATATACAATTGGTGTTAAATTGGATAAGAAATAAAAATACTTCTAATAGGAAACTGCTTAATCTTGTTAATAGAGTGAGAAAGAGAGCGTGAGTAAGAAATAGAACATTTGACACAATCCAACCAAGTGCCTCCGTGGCGCAATTGGTTAGCGCGTTCGGCTGTTAACCGAAAGGTTGGTGGTTCGAGTCCACCCGGGGGCGGCACTTAATTTTTTTTTATTTTTAAATCCCTTTTTTTTTATTAGTAAATATAATTTTAGTTAATTTGTTACAAATTGTTACAGTTTTGGGGCCTTCAGTTTTAGTTGCACTTTTTTCGTACATTGCCTATCAAGCAGTGCAGTGCTAAGCAGTTTTCATGTGCGTACAGTTTTACAAACACTGACTTGTGTTACAGTTTTATACCAGTTTTGCAGCCGTTTGCTTGACAAGCAATCGACCTTGTAAAACATCAATATGAGTTTTGTTAGGGGAGCCTCTTACTTTAGCAGTTCTGGGGCAATTGCCTGAGAAGCAGCCAAGCATTATAGACAAATTTTTTCAGTCTTGTAAATACATGTTGAATTAAATTTGTTCAAGCTTAAGTTATTATATGAGAAAAATCTTTAAAACTCCAAAAAATTCTGAATAACTCTTTTTGCTGGCATGAAATTAAAGTTTTTACAGTTTTGGAGTCATTGTCTTTTGGTTATTAACTGAGAGACGGGGCTTCATTATACCCTTGTAGAGGGTATATTAAAATTTTCCAGATGTTTGTAACGATAGAAGGAAACATCTCCTACCAGTTGACGAGCTGACTTGATATAGCCATGTCCGCCTGTTTCTCCTTCAGTTTTAAAGCGATCTTAACCAAACTTTTGCACGAAGTCTTTTGGTACAAAGACGCACATATGTCGAAATCGGACGGATCGGATGTCAATAGCTGCCATAGGGACGACCGGTCAAAAAACTAGTTTTAGTAAAACAACAATTTTTTTTCAATGTACTTTACTTTTTCATAATTTTAAAAAGTTTGAAGAAAGTCGGACAACTATTTAGTATAGCAGTCATACAAAAGATAGGTCTGAAAAAAGTCCGAGAAAGAAAAACTATCGAAGTTTAAAGAAAGCAAATGAATTTAAAATCGTGAAACAGCAACGCCAAACACACACACGTTCATACTCTGATGAAATTCCCACACACAAACATACTTTCAAGCTCTGCCAGCAATTCCCAGTCGGACTTGGCGGAACGTGGTTCCCAAAAGAATGCCATCTGGCACTGTTCTTTTTACAAGGAAGATTGCACTATCAATTTTTTCAGTATGAAAGACGGCATACAATCAGTATGGGTTAAAAGCGAAGAAGTTTGCATAACATGCAAACGTCCCTTCTAATAGCACGCATGCAGCACGCAGGCTATTGGAACGCAAAATGGGAAGTGGGACCCGAACGATAAATGATTATTGGTTTTTTGCATGCACGTTTCTTTTGCAGTATGTAAAAAAATCTGCATAATATGCAACCGTCCCTCTAATGGCACGAATGCAGCATCCGTGCTTTTGGAAACCAAACTGCGAAATGAGACCCGAACAGAGAATTACCGAAAAGCAATGTGTAACAATTAAGAAAACAAAGGGGAACACGCAAAAAACAGATGGTTTTTCAGTGTCACAGTTTTTATTTGACTTTAGTTAGAAGTGGCGGGTACGTACCTTTGAAACTTCCTTTGAACGTTCCTTCTATTAGAATAATTCCTGCTGCGTACCGCCCCTGTACAATAGCGAATGGAATATTGCATGTCTTTGGAACTACTTTTTGTGACAAAAGAACTAAACCAGATGTGCTTCTGGCATGCAGTCAAGTCCGACTGGGGCTGCCAGCAAGGCCAATGCACACACACATAAATTCAAACGGCAAAGGGTGTTTTTTTTTTGTGCAAATGACGCCGACCATAAGCTCGCTCTCAGTCGCTGACCGGACACGACTGTCGCCCTGTTTACATTCGGCTGCTGCCCATGCATTCCACCGAAAACATTCCGCGCCCTGCTGCAGACCAATTTACACGATATCACACTGCACTTAGCCGACTCTATAGCTCCATGTAACCGATCTTACTTACAATTTTTCAGATCTTACATTGTACGCAGCCTGCCAGACGATCGTTCCTACTTATGAAAGTACGTCGCGCAGCTGAATATGGATCTTCATCGCATCCCCATACCTGACCGACCACAAGCAACCTGCTACAACTCCAAACGCTCTTTCTTTGGCAATTGATGCCAGCCTGAGTCTACCTACAAGTTCTCAATCTCAAACAAAGCCCACAACAAGTGGCAAACAAAGTCCCCAACGCGTGGCAAGCAAAGTCCACAGCGAGTGGCGCTCGAAAATCTCTACTCAGGGTACAATACCCAGTACTATGGACTCTGCAACCTCAACCCTGGCGAACTTGCCTATCGACGCCCACTCAAAGCAACGGCCTCAACGTGAGGTTACCATCGACGCAACTACGTAAATCTGTACTCGGTGCACATGCTCAGTACTACGGATTCATTAGTTTCTACACTCAACAACGAAAAAAACATCCCAGCTATACTCAAAACTTTAAGATCATTCGTTCCCACTGGGTCTCCAGAGGGGGAGTACTGTGGCAGCCCTGGTCACGCTATTCATGGTGATAGCGCATCAGCAGCACGACAAACCGTGCACCATCCCTAACGCGCGGAGTCTGGCTTGGCTTTCGCCTCGGCTGGCGGCTGTACAATCATAGAATAATTGTAAGCATTTAAGTTATATTCAATAAAGTTAGGTACACCTATTAAACCAAGTAACTAAATGATCAAAACAGTGGCGCCATTAGTTGTTCAGTTTGGGATATCACTCTACTTAGATTGTTCAACGCTAAAATGAAATTGTGGAAAGGAAATCATTTCGAAACCTTTATTCATATAAATCAGGAGTGCCCAAGCCCATTCCGCAAGCCACGCATTCGTTGTTGTTTGGCGCAAAGGAATAGCTGGCGCGTATACGGTCCATGCGTGCCATAAGCCTACACAACAAATTCAAATGCGTGCTCTCCTCTCTTTCTTTCCGAATGAAGGTTTTGAAACAGCAATTTCTCTCTCTCTCTCCTATGTCTCCGACAAACTCCAAAACAACAACAATGTTGCTTATGCGTAGTCAGTGCTCGCCTCGCGGGTGTGCTTGAGACAGCAACAACACAAAAATAAAAATCGAGTTTCTCTTTCTATTATTTGCGGTTGTTCTTGCTTGAGATGCATTTGAATTTGTTTTCACGCGGCCGTAAGCTCATTCTGGGCACCCTTAATATAAATTATACGAACTGCAAGGGTATAAGGGTATATAAACTTCGGCACAGACGAAGTTACCTTGGCCATCTCGTTTTTATGTTAATTGCTTACTACTTTGCATTTTAAAAGGTGTTTATCTGCCTTAGCAATTTGAAAACCCTTTTCATTTCCTCAAAGGGAAAGTTTTTTTGGGGTTAACGAACCCATTCGCTAGCCTTTTAATAAAATGTCCTCTCATTATATCGTTTTACAGTCACTCCTTCAAATTTTCTTTTCAAATATTTATTAATTACCCTCCGTCCGTCAATTGTTCCTTATGTTTAAATAATTTTAGTTTTCTGTTTTCGTGCTGCGCAATTTGTTTAGGCAATTATTCATGCCAAACGCAGAATGTCACAAAACCATTTTGAGGAGGCATCGGCATTTTGAATGTGTTAGGCAAACAAATATTTTGTACTCTACATGAATAGAACATTAGCTTTAAGCACGTTTATAATTGACAAAGAAACAAATAATACAATTCACAGCCACAACAATTAGGAAGTTGACTCTCAAACTGTAACAGCTTCCTCGCTAAAATCACTTGCTAATTGTTCGACTTTGTTTTTGTATTTTTTCACCTAGCATTTAGCTGCTAAATGACAACTAAACATCAATTTAATGGGCTTAGCAATATTTACTTTCCATTTTGTTGGGGTTCAACAACACAACCAACTGACGCTGCACTTTTACCAAAATAAAACTAACGAGACACCACAAAATGTAACAGTTTTTGTTTGGACAGACAAATTACAACATGCGGCACTTCAACATGGAGTTGCTGGCTGGCAAATTGAGTCACAGCTCAAGGTTGTAAGCTTCGACTCAGTCTCGGGTTGGCTGAGAGGTGGCCCTCTCAGTGTGGACATAACGGTTCATTATGTCAAAGTGATTTAATAATCCAAATGGGCGCCCAGCCAAGTGGTCTCTCGTTGTAGACTCAGGTGACTCTCGGGTGCACTGGACAATATTCGTGTGTTGAAAATTGGTGTGAAACTTTTAAACTGAAAACTAATGAGTTCAATAGGTTCAATTTGGTGTTTAAGTGCTCACAAAATTGAAACTCTCGTAAGTTCTTAGTTTGGAGTTTTACAAGAAAAAAATCCAAGCGCACACAAAGAGGGCGTATCAGGTGCAATGTGCGCGATCGAGACTCGCTGATACGGTTTGTTATTTTAAGTTTGTGCAAAAGTATATAACAGATAGAAGAAATCATTTCAGATCCTATAAAGTCAGTCTAGCCAAGCTCGTCTGTCCGTATGAAGAAACAGATCTCAGAGTTGGTAATAGATAGAGGTTTGACATGTATGGGACATATATTTCTTATACTATCAAGTTTCTTTTAAATTTTAGACACGTCTCCTCCCGCCCCGCTATATAATATTTTTAAATAACTCCTACAATTTGTAAGATATTGTGATCATATTTTACACTATAGTGTGAATGCCTAATACCAATAATCTGGGAAACTTTCAGAAAGATCGGTTAAAAATTAACGAATATTTCCACAAATCAACTTTTGTCATATACCTCAGTGCAGTAAGTATATTTTCTCAGGTCTGCAAACCCAAAACATTATTCGGAACCTCCGGTTTGCAGGCTTGAACCAAAATTTACCAACGGTTAAGGTTCGAGGTTTTTGGGCTTTGGTTTTGGTTCGATCCTTGGTCCGTTGCACGTTTTACCCAGTATATACAAAATTACAATACTATAGGTATACACCTGACGCATAAATGCATTGTAAGACTGTAAGGCGTAGATTATAATTGATGTGAGATTGGCGCTCGATTGCTGGATATGGACTTCTTTTATTGCTAGTGTATAAATATTCAGTCCGATTGATTATGCTTTCTCGTATGCACTTTAATCAGTCTTTCACTTACAAAATTGAGCATCGATTGGTGTTTATTCGCCACACTTGGAAGTTTTTCTCACAATGATTTGATCAAAAACGACTTTGTCTTCTTTTGAAGGTGCCGTATTAAATTTGCTGCATGTCCGTCGGTCATATTTAGTTTGCATTCGTGACATTCTGATTTATCAGTGCTTACATTCTATGTAAATTTCGTAAATATTAAATTTGTCGTCATTGCCTCACACCTTCTCAGTCAAAACATCTCAAACGAAATGAAATGCGCGTTTTTATTGTTCGGACTTGTGTGTTTTCTGTCTCTTTTTGTTTCGATTCTTCTTTGCGCCCAATTTTTGGCACTTGGCTAGTGTTGCCAATTTAGCTATTTTTCCCACCAAATATCGACTGTTGAAAATGCTAAAACTTAAAAGAGAGTAATTTAAAATAGCTAAACAATGTCAAGTAATTATGCAAGTAATAAATGCTTTGGCAAAACTGAATAGTTTTCGGCTTTCGAGCTTACAAAATAGCTATATCTGGTGGGAAAAATTGCTAAATTGGCAACGCTGCGTGTGGCACACACTACTGTTAGTATTCATCGGGTTCATCTATTTTCGTCCTCGTGGTTCGGTTCAGGGTTTGGTTCACAGTAAAAAATAAAAAATAAGCCGGAATTCCGGGTTCGAACCGGTTCGGTTCAAAGCCGGTTTGCAGCCTTGGTTTTTTCTCCGTCTTTTCAATAATAGCAACAGTACATTTATTGTTGTGGTATTCTATGTCGATGTCTATGCAAAATTCTTCGTTGGTAACCATTCTTAGTACCGTTATCATGAATTTTGTGCGGTGTGATCGCATTTTCTTAGGAAATAAGAATATGTGCGAGCTAAGTTTGATGTGCATTTGGCGGTGAGCGTCCCGTTAAACTTTATTAAAAAACTGAAGGCCAAGCTAACTTCGTCTGTGCCGAAGTTTTTATACCCTTCCAAATGCTGTTTTAGAAATGTCAGAGTTTAAGAACGCTTACATAAAAATCTAAACAATTTTTAACTAAAACTCATTTTCCGACAGATAAACATCTGATTTCGACCAAATTTTGCGAATCTTTCTGAAAACATATCAAATTAACAATCGCGGAGATTAAGAAAGATAAAATTGAAAACAGAAAAGTTTTTCTCACTAAGACTCTTTTTCCGACCGATCGGTCCTATGGCAACCATAAGATATAGTCACCCGATGTCGATCAACTTTTTCAAATTAGTTTGAAAGCGTTTAATATTAAGAATCACCGACTTTAAGAACGATTTACTTGAAAACAAAAAAGTTTTTTTCACTAAGACCAATTTTCCGACCGATCGGTCCTATGGCAGCTATAAGATAAGTCATCCGATTTTGACAAAAATTTGTAAATCTGTTTGAAAGCATATAATATTTATTATCGCCGAGTTTTATGAAGCTAGCATTGAAAACAAAAAATTTTTTTCTACTAAGACCCATTTTCCGACCTATTGTTCCTATGACAGCTATAAGATATAGTCATCCGATCTTGACCAAAATTTGCAAATCTGTTTGAAAGCATATAATATTAACAATGGCCGAGTTTAAGGCCGCTAACATTGAAAACAAAAAAGTTTTTCTCACTAAGACCCATTTTTTGACCGATGGTTCCTCTGGCAGCTATAAGATATAGTCATCCGATCCGGTCGGTTCCGACATATTAGCAGCGTGCAGTAAAAAGAAGACTCTGTGCAAAATTTCAGCTCGTTAGCTTTAAAACTGAGAGACTAGTTTGCGTAGAAACAGACGGACAGACAGACAGACGGACGGACAAAGCTCAATCGACTCAGCTCGTCGCCCTGATCAAGAATATATATAGTTTATGGGGTCGGAAATGAATATTTCTATGCGTTGCAAACTTCTGGGCAAAATTATAATACCCTTTGAAGGGTATAATAAAGAAAAGTAACTTGTGTATGCATTTATAACATTAAAAAATTACTCTATGAGTGGTTTTTAACCTAGCATGCAAAGTGGTGTGCATTTGTCAACTAAAGAGAGTGGATTTATAATGGGGCTCAAGAAAAGTGACACTAAAACTGCTGATATAGAAGCTAGTGTCGACCGGCATAGGAAACCGATATCAAACTATTTAAAAAACCTCGATTATAATGGTGAGATAAAACGCTGTGGCAGACCAACCAGCATTGACGCACGCAGTAAACTGGAAATTCATCGTTCAGAAAGACATTTGTTGTAGCGAGAAAAAGTGTCATTTAGACGTTAATGTAACTGGACGACGTGTTCATCAAGTTTTAATTGAAAAAAATAGAGGAAAGCTAACTTCGGCTCGACCGAAGTTTATATACCCTTGTAGCTTGTATAATTTATATAAATTAAGCTTGTAAATGATTTTCGTAGAACATTCTTAGCTGAGTTATTTCCCAAACTCAGAAAAAGATGGCGCCACTACTTTGCCCATGTGCTTGCCTGTTTGTTATATGGCAACTATACGATGTATGCATCGGATTTTCACCAAACTTCCCAAAATTTTGTGGATACCGATAATATTCATAACTGGAAAGCTTTAAGACGCTACCATTGCAAACAAACAAAAAAGTTTTTCTCACTAAAACTACTTTTTCAACCGATCGATCCTATGGCAGCTATATGCTATAGTCATTCGACTTGGATCAAACTTGGCAGAATTGTGTGGTAGCACATGATATTGATCAGTTATCAGTTTGGGAGCAATAGCATTGAAAACAAAAAAGTTTTTTGTACTAAGACTTTTTTTCAGACCTAACTTTTGTATGGCAGCTATACTATATAGATGACAGATTTTCATTAAACTTGGTGGAATTATGTGAAAGCATAGGAAAATAATATATACGAGGTTTGGGGACGTTTGCGTTGAAGACAAAAAAGATAGTTCCTTTGGCAGCTATATGTTATAGTCATCCGATCTAGCCGGTTCCGACAAATTTGCAGCGTCTTCGTTTCTAAAGACTTCGAGCAAAGTTTGGTTAACATAGCTTTAAAACTGACGGAGGAGATAGCATAGAAACAGACGGACAGACGGACGGACAGACGGACATGACAATATCAACTCAGCTCGTCATGCTGATCAAGAGTATATATACTTTATCTGGTCGGAGATGCTTCTTTCTATGCGTTGGAAATATCTGGACAATTTTAATTAAAAACAAAACAGAAATTTCCACATCCAAGCAGGCTTGTCATATACTTCAAGTCCAAATGCCTATTGTCGAGACTCTTTCTATTCAGTTCCACACTACAATTTGAACGTTGAACACATCAAGTTCGGAGCTTCAAATTATACCTTTTTATATTTCTTTTTTCTTATGTTTGATTTTCTATATATTATTACAATATTATTCACTCCGATTCTCAGGAGTTTTCTCAGGCTGGCCCTTATTCTGTCATTGCGCGGTACCTGTATTTTTCTTTCTTTTATATTTTTTTAATTTTCGGCCTATTAAACTCCTATTAAGTCGTCTCAGCGGCACATGTACTTAATACTAATTTTTGATGCCGCGAAAAAAGTATTTTTCCGTCTAGTTCAAACGAAGCACAGCATTTGTACATCGAACCAGAACGGATTGACAGCTTGCACATATTTCCGCACTTTGGACACCATTTTTTTTTTACTCAATTAACTGATTTGATTTTATGCTCAAAAATACTTGAGCAAGAAGAAGTACAAACGTCCATTTCTTAGCAATAGTCAGCAGACTTTGACAAGTTTTCACGAAATTTATTTTAAATCAACATAATTCGGAAGGCACATGCGATTACACATATATTTGTATGGGCAAAAATGCAAACTTTGAAATTAAACTACAAGAGTCCGCGGGTGACCGCCAACTGTTTTCTGCACGTAAATTCATAACTCGCAGTACATGGACATTTTGTTCAAAATTTTTAGGCCACTATGGACCTATAATAAACATTTACGCTTAGTTTACCGACCAAAAGTACATTCAATTCCTGCTCCATGTTTGTTTGGTGCTCGTTTAAATTCAAATTTGACAACTTTTAAAATGATAAACAGAATTCGTTGACGTAATTTCGATTAGGTGTACGCGTCGTATACGTAATATTTGCGGAAACTTTGAAGGCTTTTCGTAATTTATTATGTAAAGTTGATAGTTAGCGACCTTTCTAAATTGTAGAAATTTGAGTATTGCCGGCTCTAGGTCAAGTGAAACACACAAAAATGTATGATGTTTTCCAATATATTTCGGTCGCTCCTCGGCAACCATCTTCAGGGACAATTATTTTACACGTCTGCTCCGTTCGGCGTGGAGTTGGATACTCAGTACCCAAACAGCAATCATTTATGATGGCATCTGCATAGTATTGATTGCATTGATTTTGTGGTCTCTAAACTATTTGTAAGGGTACAAGGGTCTAAAAAATAATGCAGAAGACACCATAAGAAACTATCTGATAGCAATTAACTGTAAGTTTCTGCTTTATATTGTAACCAAAAACAACATAAATATAATGAGGAAAGTTAAGTAACGGAACGTCAGGTAACGTCACGTCAGAAAATAAAAAATACGAGGGGCAAACATTTTTAAATAAGATAAGGAAAATTAACTTGTATTATTTCAAATCATACTAAAAAAAATTGATTCAAAAAGCTTTGCCCAACTCGCAGAATTTTGAATTTTTCTAAAACAAGTCAAAACCCACTTCCGTTTTATGTAACGTCACGCCAGCATATATGATTGCTTGTATCTTTAATTCCTTATGATCGATTGATGTCATTGTTTTTGCTGATTATAGTGCTACTTAATTGCTACCCAAATATAGAACAATCTTTTTGAAAATCCAAGATTTTCATTTTTTTTCAAAAAGATCTTTTCGTACGAACATAACGTCACGTCAGTTTCGAAATCCCCATATCCGATCTTGTGTCAAAATCAAGGCTACGAACACCGTAAATTTATGAGAACGTTTGGCCCAGAGAGGAAATATAAGATCCCTGAGTTCACACCCCCATCCCTTGGGGGAACTCGGCTGTCTAGGTGTCATTCTAGACTCGAAGCTCTCCTGGCCCTCCAGGCTGCCCTAGCAAGACTCTGGGAAATGAAACTGCTCAAAGCATCTACTACAGGCCACAGCAGCATCCTGCTTGAAGTAGGAATAACTGCAGAGGCAAAGGGAAGTGACAACTGTTTACCAACTCAGAAATGGAACGACAGTTTTAAAACCCGGTTCCCGGAGAGAGAGAAATGGGAGCAAGAAATTGTCATCAGGGAGAACGAGCTTACAGACGGTTCGAAGACGGATGGGAGCACAGGAGCTGGCATCTTCTCCGAAGAACTAGCAACACAGCTTTCACTCCGTTTACCGGACTGGTGCAGCGTTTTTCAGGCAAAGTGACCAAATTAACCTACACCCTGGACGAAACTCCAAGGAACATTTCAATTCTGGTCGACAATCAGGCTACTATTAGAGCTGTCATCAAACGCCATAAAAAGTAACCTAGTCCGCGGCACGGTGACAAATCCAACAACACTCCATCACTCTGGCCACGCCATACCAGGCAACGAGGGAGCGGGGAAGCGAGTGCGCAAGGAACGGTACAAGCGGTAACGGACATACAAAGACGCCTGCAGGACATCCTGACAGAAGTCAGAAATCCAGAATCAGAGCGGTACGTGTGGGACCTCACAAGAAGAGTTCCAAAGAACTTCCCAACTCCTACATTTTAGCAAGAACAGGATTATAACTATGTTTGGAGTCATAGCGGGGCACTGCACCAAAGGCCACATGGCCATCAGGATGCGCGCACCTCACCATGACTTCTGTCGTAGTTGTGGGAATGAGGAAGAGATAAAAAGCATCCAACACCTTCTTTGTGACTGCCCTGCACTTCTTAGGAAGCGGACCCAGCATCTGGGAAAACCATTCTTTAATGACCTGGGCCAGTCTGGCAGATCTGCCCTTGAAGGAACTGGCTCTTTTTGTCGACTCCACAGGATGGTTTAGATAGACATATATTAACGACACGATATTACATGCGTAGTACGGCTCAGTCCTGAATCAGAGCCGAATCAGCCCTGATATGGAAGGGCTGGTACTGAAATCGTGCCTGCATTTCAGCCTACTACGTCATGACCTTCTCTTTTTTCAGGCATGATTTCAGTACTGAACTTATGGGTTAGTTTCATGGGTAGTACTGAAAATAGTACTGAAATCAGTCGTGAATTGGAGCAGTCCCTACTTTTCAGGTCTGAATCAGCACTGAAAAATTCAGTACTGATGCGTAGAACTGCAACCCCACCTACCAAACCATTTCCCTTCACCCAATTAGGCATCACAATGGGCCATAAGGCTTCTGGGTGAACTCGGCCTTAGCCGAGCAGCCTATTTAACCTAACCTTACCTTGGCCCACAGGCTCGAAAGTCAGAGGTTTGGTTCACAGACTGGTTTTTGGGTTTGGTGGTGTTTAGTGTTTACCGCTATTTTGCTATTACTGCAATACAAAAGGCATTGGACTCCTGGATATACAACCTGCTGAGCTGCAGAAGTGTACAAGCCGAGTGGGGTACCACAACCATGACGAAAGAGGCACATGGCGGAAGGACTCAGGGCGGAGTTCTGTCACCTCTTCTATGGAACCTTGTGGTCAACAAACTACTACTAAAATTCCGCTGGAAAGCACCCCAGATAACAACCGCATATGCCGACGACATAAGCATAATTATCATGGGGAAATGTCCATCGACTCTCAGCTCAATCATGGACTCTACTCTCAAAGAGATACTAAAGTGGGCCACAAAAGCCGGACTTGGTATCAATGCGCAGAAGACGGACCTCATTCTCTTCGCCAAGAGATAAAAGGTACCTCAATGGACTCCACCTACGATAAATGAAACACTGCTAGCGCCAAAGAACAACGTAAAATACCTTGGAGTAGTAATCGATAGTAAACTGTCATGGAGACTCAATGTGGAGGAAAGGGTGAAAAAGGCAACCAATGCGCTATATTCATCCCAGAAGATGCTAAGCAGCACTTGGGGCCTATCACCAAGTCTAACGCACTGGCTCTTAATCGATGTAATACGACCGATACTACTAAGTGGCATCTTGGTATGGTGGCAAGCCACGGAGAAGTCCACATATCTATAGCTGATGGAAAATGCCCAGCGGCAGGCAGTAGTCTGCATAACGGGAGCGCTGAGGTCCACTCCAACAAAAGCACTCGAACACATCCTAGGAGTCAACCCCTTGGACATCCAAGCACGCCTCCTTGCGCAAAAGACGGCCCAACGTCTCTGTGCGGCAGGCATCATGGCGCTACAAAGCTATGGACACAGCATGGTGGGTAGAGTGATCAACAGCAGCACGGACTACATGATCCCAAAACCCAACTTCACAGGCGCATCAGCACTACTGGGACCAGAAGCAACGCACCTTTTCACAGACGGTTCAAAGATGGCCTCAGGAGTCGGAGCCGCCGTATATTGCGATGAGCCGGAATTGGGGCTCTCCTATAAACTGCCAGACCACTGCACCATATTCCAGGCGGAAGTCTTTGCAATAAGGAAAGCAGCGGAATTGGCAGAACTATACGCAGGCATTGCCAAGCGGCAATTAAAGCAATGCAGAGACACGCTATTAACAAGCAGGGAAGCAATAGATTCCCTCAGCATCTCTAGAAAGGTGCAAATCTATTGGATTCCCAGCCACCGGGGCATTGATGGAAACGAAATGGCTGACAGTCTTGCAAAAGCCGGAACCTCACTAAGCCAAGAAGCAGAACTAAACATACCTATCTCCGTACAGACGCTATACAGCAAGATGGAAGAGATAGCGGAGAAAGAAGCAGAGGAAAAGTGGAAAAACACAAGCGGCTGCAGAATCTCAAAAATTATGTGCAAGACTACACATGCTATACACTGCTACAGCTCCAAAGAAGACACTGTAGACTGCTTATAGGCATATTAGGGGAGCGCGCGCACACATGCGACGGAAAGATAAATTGACGGCAGAAGTTAAGGCTGATCTTGTCAAATAACCACGCTCCGTGCATGCAAGTGTGGACAACAAGCACAGGTTTGAACTCCAGAATTCAGTTGTAAGCTCAACTTTGGGGAATCAATCAAGCATGTTTGTTTATTTCGGCTTGCTGACGTGCTAAATTATCATGGTCAGCTGTCAGTTCATCTTTCAGCCGCATGTGTGCGTACACCCTTACTGGAGCAGCTGCTCACGCGAAAAAGCTAGGCATCACGACAACGGACATCTGCAGGAAATGTAAGGAACCTGAAACACCTCATCTGCAGCTGCCCAGCGATCGCTAAGACAAGATTAAGACATCTGCACTCCCCAAGTCTAACCTCTCTTGAACAACTATTGGCATTTGCCAGAAAAACCGCCCGGCCTCACTAAGGACTGTAAGGTGTATGTATGGCCAGCCGGAGCTACCTAACCTAACCTTTTACCTCAATGTGGCAATGACTGGAACATTTATGAAAAACGCAACCCTTTTCAGTTCATGGTCGAAATTGCTGGCTCTATCAGCCCTTATCGTAATAAAAAAGAAATGGTTCGTTGCTTCTTAAATAAATATAAGAAATTTTGTTTTGCATAATGTAACTAAAACATTCCTTTCATCATGCCTCCTCATTCAACAAAATCATAATCAAACAAGCAAACTAAAAATAAACTAAACCAAAGCTAAAAATAAATATTGTACAATGTTATTCATAAACACCCCCTCCATTTCACTCCCCACCCCACTCGCCATCTGCCTTGAACAATTTTATTAATGAACTTTACAATTATGGCGCAAGTCTGGGTCTGGGTCGTCGTTCCCATTTTCATAACCACTTCGCGTCTAACTATCAGAGATTAAATGTCAAAAATAAATGCGTTTTTTAGCTCATCGGCTGTGACTAAGCCAAATGTGGAAATCAAATCACTACTAAACAGACTTTATTTGACATCAACAGGCCGCGCAAATACCTTGAGAAATTCCCATTGCGTGCCAAGAAAACTGAATGCAAAATTTTGTATCGGCAAAAACTGGCAAGTTAGTTTTATTTACAAAAGATGTGGGTAACCATTTTTGGGTCAAGCTGGAATTTAGAAAACCATTTCTACACTAAATTTTTATATGATGCAAATTTGTATCGAAAATATTCTTGAGAAAGTCTTTTGGCTTGGCCGAAACATAAAAGGTTTGTCGCTTAAGTCTTTTGTTTCTTTTTTTTTGTCAGACAATTTGACGTTTTATTGTTAATGGTTGGAGACGGGTGAGTGTTTTTTTAAAAAATTAATTTCTTTTGAAGAATTTTTATTTTGGTGTGCCAAAATGTGGCCGTTTCTGCATATTTGGGTCAATGACTTTCCGTAAAACTCTTTAAAGGAATTTGTGTATGCGAATTTACTTTTATATTTGACGCTTCGTGGTTCTCATCCAAAGTCCAGAGCTTCCAGTGCCTTTACATAATCCCTCTGCGGCTCCAGCAAAACACAATTTCAGCCAGTTTTTCTTGCTATTTTTCTTGCCATTTGCCAAATCATTAAGTCAACAAACTTTCACTTTTTTGAAACCACATCAATACTTCCCAAATACCAAAGAAATTGCGCAAAAATAATAATTTAAATAATTGTTTAAACATATTTTTGTAAAAATACTTTTCCATAAATTTGGGTCAAGTCATTCAAGTAGAACAGCCAAAACTTTGATTCGACCTTAGCACGTGGGTGGAGCTTAAAAACAAAATTGATAATTACGCTTAAATTATTGTCCAAAAGTGATTCATTTTGGCCAACAACCTCAAAAAGGTCTCTTTCAATTCAAACAAACAGCAAAATATTCATGTTGCCACACACAAAATGTTTGCAATGAATTTTAATTAGTTTTCGAGGCTGACAAATCAACATTGAGGGGGCCTTAACAGTATTTTTGTTTTTTTGTTAAATGTTTATTTTTTCTTGAAAATATTCAAGTGTGTTCTGTTTGCCGAAGACCGAAGGAGAAGTAGGAGGGCAAAGCTAAAATCACTTTCTACTTTTTCCTAAGACACATGCGTGCGGGCCGGGTTCGAACTGGGTCACTACGCTTTCAATTTGAATACAAGCGGGTTGTTTTTTTGTTCGATTTGTATTTGTTAGATCTTGCATTAATTAGGCATTTACTTTGGCTACTTTTATTGACAAGCGTTTGTTACTGCTTTAGGTCAGTGGATCAAAGTTAAGCTAATAAAATTGAGCTAAATCATTAAATAGGAAGGGAATTAATCATATAATGAATAGATGTTAAGTGTGATAGCTCGACATTTCCGGTAAGGGTTTGATTTCGATTTAATTATGTGAAGAAAAGAAGATTGCAACACAATGAACCTTCATTAATTGGTATACTCAGGATATCATGCAATCAATCTGATGTGAAATTCGATGGGCACTCGCTTAGAGCTTTAAACTCTTAACCTAACCGCACAGGGAAAAAACGTCAGGATATTTTCAATCTTTTTATTCTTTGAGTAAGCCCGGCATGAACTGGAAAATTCAATCTCGATTTACAGGATATTCGACACAATTCAAGTTTTCTTGTATCATTCCAAATGTGCTTACTTCAATCCCCTTTGAGATCACATGTTTATAATTAAGAGAGAGAGAGAGAGAGAGCGACAAAGTTTAAGTAGCATTTATGACATGCGGCAACAAACGATGGCGATGGTCGTAAGTGATGAGATGCCATTCCATTCGTGTTCAGTGTGTATGGTCGTGGGTTTGAATCCCAGTTGAGCCCAATAAATTTTTATATTTCTATGTTTTTCAGAAGTTTTAAATAAACCGAAACTGGTGTGGGTCTTGAAGTGTATAAGGATGTACTATGGAATATGGCGAAGGAAAGGAAGAAAAAGGTTTCTCTTCTGGGATCAAATCAATATTACATTTCGAGCTCAAAAACAATATCGAACATTGAGATTAAATTGTTATCGAATAATTTGCTTAATTCAATCTTTTTTAAGATTACCCCGGAATAAATGTAATCCTTTTCAGGATCAAAAAAGTCGGATCAACTCAATCCTTTTTCGGAACGGGTCAAGAATATCCGGGATTACGTTGTTTTCATTACCGATTGGGAATGATTTGATCCCGTATGGATTGATTCTTTTTTTGAGTGCGGGTTCTTTTAAGTTAAGTTATCATTTTCAATGGCTTATGTACACAGAGGGCTGTAATTTGTACACAGAGGGAGAAAACTGAGACTCAAGATGAGCACAAGCGTTACCAAAAACAGCGCATGAACGGTTTTTGTCATTTGTAGTACAATGATCTCACTTCAAGAATCATTTTTTGATCTCGCAAAAACTTAAGTCGAGTTGATATTGTTTCGTTTTTAAGAACATAGTTTAAGTTGATATTGTTCCGCTTTCAAGAACATATTATACTCTCGACTGGGTAGAAAATTTGATTCATTTTGAACAGTGGTGTCCAAACTCACACAATCAAGCATTGACATAAACGTGTTTGACATTACAACATAATCAACAAGCAAACGAACAAATGCCTCATGAGAGAACAAAAATCCGAATCAGAACCGGCCAGCCATAGCCACCAGCAGCCGAAGTCAGTCGTGTTTTTGCACAAACGCGAGCTGAACTCATGATTGTGTGAATCGGTGAACACTGAATTGCATGTAAAGCGGCTGTAGTCTGGAGAGTGCTCTCTTGCCTCTCCATTTGGCCGGCACTGACAGAACACACTTATTCTCTCTCTATATTCTCTCTCTCTCTGCGACGCCGCCCGAGTTATGAGTTAGCCTTTTGGCATTTTGAACACCACTGATTTAGGATCAAAAGTGTGAGCGGGTTTCTTACATTTGGGAGGAATAGGGAACGTGGACATATGAACCTCTTTGGAGTGGAAGAGAAGAGAGTCAGAGGCGCCTGGATAAGCTCTTTTGCTGCTTCTTCTCCACCACATCATATATAATATATTCCCCATAGGATCAAAGACATAGACATCGCTGTACAACCAAACTCCAAAACTCCAACTGATTCGTTTCATTTAAGTTTTTTAGAAAAACAGAAAAATTTGTTCTGGCTTGACTGGGAAAATTTGAACCCGGTACCTGGAATGACGCGCCAGCACATTCAGCCGTTGCACACTTATGAGCTGACAAAAAGTTGCGTTGAAAAAAAACAAAAGAGAGAGATGGAAAATTGCTCTCTTTCTCTCGTCCAAATTAAGATTTCACATACATCAGAAATCAATATCGGAATTTTCAAGTGATTCAAAGAAAATTTAAATAAAAAACTGCCTAAAATAATAAAATTTTTCACAATCTAAATCGCGAGCTCGACTATAATTTAGTCCAACGTTTTCATAAGAAAATTTTCTAAGAATTATCCCTAAACTACCTTTTCGCTGTATGCTAAGTTTGGAATTTTGGACACAACAATTTCAGCCAATATGTGTCAACCTATCGGAAGATACTCGGTGGTGACACAGAAGTTTCTTGAACTTTTGAAAACGCACATTTAGCGTTGCAAAAATCATGCATACATACATGGCTAGCTAAATATTTGTATGTATGAATTCACTTGCATATATACATATGTATATATGTATGTACATACCAGAATTGCCAATTCAGCTATTTTTCCCACCAGACATAGCTATTTTGTAAGCTCGAAAACTGGAGCCTGCAATTCTAGCTAATTATTTGACATTGTTTAGCTATTTAACAGTCGATATCTGGTGGGAAAAATATCTAAATTCTCACTGCTGATACATATGTATGTACATATGCCGAAAATCGACGTACATGTTTATGCATTCATGTGTATGTATATATTGTGGCGGGTGTGATGTACTCGTGATATATATGTATGTAGTATTTGAAAGCCAATAAATGAATTGACAATCAATAAAGCCTAATATTTTCTGTGTTATTATAGATTGATATCCATCAAAGCCGATTGTGGTAGTCGTTTAGACCGGTCGATAGTTGGCATAAATGAGCAAATTATTTTAGAGGGCGAACTGAAGATCTATACACTAGCAATGAAAGAAGTCCATAACCAGCACACGAGCGCCAATCTCACATCAATTATAGTCGACGTCTTACAGACTTACAATGTATCTATGCGTCAGGTGTACACCTATACAGTTGACAACGGAGCCAACATGGTTCGTGTGGGCGATATAATGGAAAACATTTGCAAAGCTGAACTGGATGATGCTGAGGGTGAATGCAGTTGCGACGCACTCAGTATGGTAGATATGGACTTACAGGATAATCAGATAACTACAATACGTTGTGCAGCTCATACGCTTAATTTAGTTGCCTTGGATTTCTTTAAAGAATTACATATTGATATGTCCAGAATTAGATTAGTTTGCAAAAAACTACGAACTCCCACATGCCTTAATTTGTTGCTTGCAAGCAATTTAAAGAAACCAATTCTCGACTGTCTAACAAGATGGAACTCTACATTTAAAATGTGCGAACGCCTACTCGATCTCAAAGATTTTTGCATTGAGCATTCGAGCGATATAAAATCGTTACATTTAAGCCAAGCAGAATGGCAAAAAGTAGATGCCGTTTTTTCAGTACTACGTCCACTGTATGACGCTTCCTTAAAACTTCCGAAATCTGATCTCCTGCCTAGCGGCTTTTTTGTTATCTGGTCGATGTTGTCCGACAGAGTCTCAAAATCACCAGGCAGGTTTAATGCCATTTTGTTAAAAATTGTAGAAAGACGTTCCGAATTTGTCATAAAATCTCCACCCATACTAGCCTCTGTGTTTCTAGACCCTCGATTCCAAAGTCTATTAAGTGATTCGCAAAAGCTAGAAGCCAAACAACACATTGGTAATATTTTTCATAGACTTCAAAGCTTAAACAGTGTTGAGGTTCCGAATTTGGCTTTGTCATTATCTATTTCAGAAGATGACGATGTAGAAAGTTATCTCCGCAATGTTAACGAACAGCAAAGTGTTTCAAAAAATAAAACGATTAATGACATAATTAGAGCCTTCGATGGCATTGATAGAGAACCGTCTAAGTCCAACATTTTAAAGTTTTGGACATCTCATCAATGTAATCAGCTTAAAGCTGTTGCGCTAAATGTCTTATCAGTGCCATCCACTCAAGTCTCAGTTGAAAGAGCTTTTTCCACCTTAAAATTTATAATATTTTGTCTGATCAAAGAAGTACCATAGACAGTCAACTACTCGAAGACATACTTCTCTTAAATTTAAATTAAAGATTAATATTACACTTAAGTAAACAAAAATAAAAAAAACTGAATATTTTTTTGTATATTAATAAAATTTATTGTGAATTTAAATATATTGGGTAAAACGTGTAACGAACCAAGGTTCGAACCAAAACCAAAGCCCGAAAACATCGAACCTCAAATCTTCGAACCTTAACCGTTGGTAAATTTTGGTTCGAACCTGCCAACCGGAGGTTCCGAAAATTTTATTGGGTTTGCAGCCCTGGTTCAAATCAATTTGGTTCTCAGGATTTTTCTAGTTTAGAAAAATTGCCCTGAAATTTAGAACACAATTTCAATTTTTTTATAGAAAAATTTTCTTAAGAATAAGGCGCGTCGCCCTTGGCCCTTTTTTAAGGGCGATTTTCTAAAAATTAGGGCGAAAATGGCACTTTTTAGGGTGAGTTGTTTTTTGAGTGTCGATAGTGACAGATAAGTATGTAACTTCATTTGACATATAGTGCTATCTAGAAGATGGGAAATGGGAAGTAGGGATGCCCACATAATGCCTATAATAAGGCAGAGATGAGAAAATAATTTGTCTAATAACAACAACCCAAAGAAAGAAATGGAGAAACCCCGGGTGCTCTATGTGCCTATAGCAGCGCGGTTTACAACCGTCTTAAGGCTTTTATGATGCTGTAGGTAACCTCTATTCAGTGTTGTGCTTATTCTGGTCTTGTTGGGCCCCCTACCATTTGAATACTTAATGTGAAGTGGCAATAGACCGAGAAGTAAGTACATTCAGAGCATAGCCACTGAAGCTGGCCCAGTTGGTTTGCTGTCTAGCTGAGTGGCCCACCATTGGTCTGATCATCGTCGAGTAAATCCAAAACATAGCCTGGGTGAGAGGCGCCAGTTGTTCCCCGCTAGCACTCTACAATGCATTATTGACAGCATGGCCTTGCAGTTTCCATGAGAGTCTTGTATCTAGGGTGACCCCTGGGTACTTCAAATCAATAAGCCACCTTTTGCTTGCAACGATTAGTGAAGGGAACTAAAGCACACAGGGTGTGTTCATAATAAGTATTGCAATGTCATTGGCATTAACATTGTCTGTCTGTAACACTTTTAAGAATGGGGAATGTGCTCATTGTTTTAGTTTCGAATTTTCATATATTTAGTTAATCTAAGAATTACAGGTGTTACAGCTTAAAAAATTGTTGATAATATCAAATTAGTGGTATGAATGAATGCTGAATGAATACTGAAAAAAGAAGGCAGTGCTAACTTCAGCAGAGTTAAAGACTTAATACCTTTGAGTGTATTATATACAAGGGAGAGTTGTTCTATTCTGCAGCTTATCTTCAACCATATTCCAACCTGTTTTAGATTTCATTAATGAAATTCATTTCTCAGGTACAGCTGTGCTCAATTGAATGTAGTTTTTTTTTCCCCTACACAATTCAAACCACAAAAGCAGGTAGTTGCTTCTTCAAATTTAAGACCCTTCAGATTTTTCCAACCTCCTAAATCCCTTCTCACATCAGGTAACCGGCAAGCAGTCTTTCCCAGCGACTGGGAAAGTCAATTAGCTCATAATTTTCAATGTTTAACTAAATCATTAACAAAAAAATTTCAAACGCAAATTGAAGTATTTCAGCTAATAACGTTATAATTTACACTGACAGTGTGGACGGTGGAGCCCTCAAGGTGTTAAGTAAGGCAAAAGTTGTACAAAAATGGCAAACAATTAGCAGAAAGACGCGTGCAACTTGAAAGGAAAAGTGGCTAAAGCGAATTGCCTCAAGCTTTTTTTTGAAGTGCAATGTCTCTGCACTGACAGAAAGATCTGCGGCTCAGAAGAGTACCGTTACAGTTACACACACACACAGACACACTTGAATGCATACATATGTATGTATATGTACCTATATAGACACTCGTATGAGTTCAGCCTTGCACTTTCTTTTTTTTTATTTTCTACACCATTTCTTCTCAACTCTTTTATTGTCTTGTTGTTGTTGTTTTTTCTTTCTTTCACATATCTGGACTGAGTTTTTTTTGCTGTTGTTGTTGTATTTTTATTGTCGTCTGTCAATTGGTAGATTTATTAACTCAGATACTAAGGCAGGAAAAAGTGAGTTTAGGAAAAAAAACGTTGTCGTCATAATTGACTATTTTCTAAGGAAAGTGTAGAGACTGAGAGTAAAAGTTGTGCGACAAAGAAAGTGCAAGTTAAGTGCAAGCAAATTTGCATCGTTCTAGTTTTTATTAATTTTTACAAACATTTTTCTGACAGTCACAGTGGCAAATCGCAGAAATACTGAAGAAGATTTCCAAGGGAAGTTTAGTTCTTAACTTATTGTATAGGTGAGAAATAAAATCATAATTTATTTTGGACCTCAGACGCTTGAAATCTCAAATCTCAATACCAAAAGCAATAAATTTTTATATTCGATTATCGTGGTGTTGCGCATTATAAACATCTTTTGCCGGACTAAAGTATCAGCAATGAATATTATTTACGTGAATTCGCAAAAAAAAAGCTTTATTTATGATCTCTCGATGCTACGCCATTGCCTTTACGTGATTTTTTCGACAGAAACTCAAGTCATATCGTTCCATATGTATTATTTACGGGCTTTGTGCCCTGTGGATATAGAGTCGGTTAACGAGATTCAACGACTTTAGTGCTCTCTGAAGAATTTGGCTTGCTTCTAGGATTAACAAGCAGTTGGCAATAATAAAGATGCTTAGAACTAGATGAAATTTTAAAAAAAAGGAAAACTGGTCTTAAATTACATTTTGCGTGTCTTCCCCCAAAACCCCGCCTAAAGCACTGTCTTTTTTAGGATACCACCAGAATATATTAAGTTTATCATTATCGTATTGATATTTGTGCTTGCCGAAATACAATTCCGACCGTTTTCAAAAAGTAAAAACGAAACGAAAACGATCGTTTTACATTTTGCTGTTCCGAATTCCGAACGATTTGGTTACGTTTTGACTTTTTGAACTCGGTGTCGAAACCGGTTTAATCAATAGCTGGCTGGATAGCCAGCGCACGTGTTTGTGTATATCGAAAGCAACCAGAGTTGTCACCAAGTCTATGATTTGAATTTACAAAGCCATTTTGTACGTTTTAAATCCATTTAACTTCTTTTTAAACAGTATTTTAATATTACATTTGAATATGTCATATCAAATACGGTTAAATATAGCTAAACAAAATGGAAACAGTGTTATCCGAATACTTTAATTCAAATGAAGATTGCTCCTGAATTATTCTCAATTAAGATATGATTTTCAAAAGGCATCTTTGCTAATTAATGCATAAAAAATTAATCGGAAGTGTCCCTGCAATCTTCTTGTCTTTTACTTGTAAGTTCACATATAAAGTCATCGAAGTTTCGGTTGACTTGAGGAGTAGGCAGAAACTACATAGCAAGCCTGAGGGACTCTGAGAGGTTGGAGAATGAAATCCCTACAATCCTTCAACTCAGAGACGAGATGGTGGCAGAGTTACACTTCGACAGGAACTTCACTGTACACACAAAAAAAAACGTTGGTAAATGCAACATTTTTCATTGGTAGATTTCACCGATTTCCCGGCTTTGATTTTTGTGTATTATAATATTGGGAAATGGAAAAACAATAGTTTTTCTATTTAAAATCAAAATTGTCTGCACTTTTGATTTTTTTTGATTTTTTATTAAGTGAAAAAAAAGTTTTTCTTACTCTGCGGAGGTTCGAACTCACGGCTCTTGGGACTGAAGAAACACAATTAGAACTTCGCATTAGACGACTGAGCCACGCCTCGCATCTGAGGCGACACATCAAATTGGATATTTGTATTGAATAAGATGCACTTTTATTGAAAACATTCACGAATATTTGCTTGCTTGTAATTCTCAAGAATGAACTCCATAATCAGCCAATATAAATAGCACAAATGAAATTTGTTAGCGGTTTGAAATCAAAGGGACGCACATTTGATTTGAAATAACTTGTATTTTATTTGTACGTTTAAATGGGTAAAATCAACAAGAAAAATTATTAAATCAAAAATATTTGGCCAAAAACGAAAAATGTCGGATTCACAATTTATTGTTTGTTTTGTGTGTAACACAAAAGTAATAAGAGAGATTGGATCTCACTAGAAGAGACATATAAAATGCAACCACACACAATTCAGTGATACACAGACGGGTCTTTAACACCCCAAGGAGCTGGACCTGGAAAGAAAAGGTTAAAGTCAATTGGAAAATTTGCAAGCATATTTCAAGCCGAAGTATGTGCTATCTCCCTTAGCGCAGACCTCAATATGGGGGAAAACTACCATAATAGAGAAATTGCTGTCCTTTCGGATAGCCAAGCAGAGCTCAATGCACCTCTAAGCTAGTTTTAGAGACAAAGAACAAATTGGACCAACTAGGCAGCAGGAATAACATGTCCCTACGCGGGATACTGGAACACAAAAACATGCCCGTAAACGAAATGGCCGACGAACTGACACGCAAGGGCGCAACCATTGCAATGGTAGGACCAGAACTGTGGCATAGGCACACCACTGCAGGCTGTACAAGTAGGCAATAGTAAACACCCAACTATGTAGATACTGTAAAGAGAAGGAGGAGTCTTCAGAACATATACTAGCCCACTGCTAAGCTCTAGCGAGGCGCAGTTTCAACAGCTTACGCCCCAACAAGATTAGTAACCTAGAACCCACGAAAATCCTGACATTCGTACAGGAAATAGGGCTGTTAGGAGAGTTGTAAACTAAGTATGGGGGCATAATAGATCAGTATTGGTCGCAGTGCGCTATTCCCCCCACAACAAACTATACTTAGCTTGACTTGCAATCGCTGAACGATAATCTCTAGAGATTTCCAGGACATCCCCGAGTTAGCTCCTTTCTCTTAATTTATGTTTCGGAACGAACCTTTTCAAAGTAGATCTGGTTCGGGTTTAGTTCGGGCCATAAGTCAAAAAATTTGAGGGACTCAAAATACCCGAACCGAGTCCATGAAACAGCAGCTACATAGTAGCTCAACCAAAAGTGCCAGCTCTGTGAAATTAGACCGAATTAAGCCAAAGAATTTGGAGAGTTTAATGTTCCTTAATAAAAATTTGGATAATGAAGCTACATTACCAGACTCTCAAAATTTGAAATAATCATCGATGAAACATCTGAAACATCGAAAACATGGATGTACTTACATGTCCAACAACATCCATGTTTCTCCAGCTCTAATTTTGTATGGCGGTCTAATTTCATTCTTCAAAATGAACTAGACCGCGCGGCCTTATTGCAGGGCTGTAATTTCAGAATGAAATTAGGCCGCGAGACCCTAACAGCGCCCAAAATGCACCTGCTTTTTTATCATGATTATTGATGATTTACTAGATTAACCTTAGCTAATTTTAAGCGATATTAAAATAATTTTTATATTTTAAAATCGAATCAAAACAATATTGCAATATTTAAGCTGAACCAAAGGAACTACGCTGGACAAACCACAAATTGCATATGCAATTCTTATCAGATCTTAATAGTCTTTGGAATTTATAATTTATCATTTATGTCAAAGTTTGAGAAAAATGCAAGATCTGTTCAATAAATTAATTTTTCCTTTTATTAATAAGCTCCAACAATGCTCAGTTGTAATAATTTAATTAAAGACGTTCAAAATTTGGCAAACTTGGCATTTCGCTTTAAAATGTTACATTACCTCATTTAGCCTTAAGCGTGCACTTTTTCACTTAGTTACCCATTGCTGGACCATTCCAATTTTATGATTTCCACATTTCATTTGGCCTTGAACATAATTGGGTTTATCTTACACCGACCAAAAAATTGATTAAAGAAACAAAAACCAAAACGTGACCCAATCAACCGGTTTTAGTTTTCGGCAAATTTCACTTGAACTTTCATTAACTGGGCTGCTGCAACTCCTTCTTTTTGGTCGGTTATGTGTACGTATTAATTATGGGAGTTCACATGCGGGTCTCTCTCAGTGTTAAACCGGATCACCACCAACTCGCTGGACACTTTATGTAATCCAAAAATGCAAACATATGAAAATGATTTTCTGTTGGCCAATGTTTGCTATTGAATATACAATATTATTTATTTTTTTCTTTTTTTTGCCTTTTGCTTTTGCCGTTGGACTTTTTCCGCTTAAATTTTAATGTCAATTTGCTTGGCTCAGGTGTTGCGACTTGGCAATGGATGTGGTTGATGATATGGCATGGAAAAAAGTTGCTGGGTAATTGTGAGCTGTTGCTCCAATTCGGATTGCATTCATTAAACTGTCAAAAGTTTTGAGCTGCAAGTGAAACTTTTGGTGCCTGAGGCCTTGCAATTCAAGTGTTTGGACTTGGCACCCAATTAAAAGTGGAGTAGTGCAGATAATTGTAGCCAGTTTTTCTTAATTAGTTGATGCTAAATGAGTAGAAACAGTATTAGAATTCGAATAATTGAAAAATTAGATTTTTAACTGACCATGAAATTGCCAAATGCTTACAAAATTTGTCGACACTTAAGTCTGTGCAAGTAAACAAAATTATACTAATTTTCTAATTTTCCTCTCGTCGTTTCCTTTCTTAAACTCGTATCTCATTCTGGTTGTCGTCGTAGTGCAAAGTCATTTGCCCAAATGTTTTGTTTTGAAATTCCAATACGCAATTGTCCACAAATTGAACCATAAATTTCATCCCCCTAACTTCAACCCTCAGGCTGAAAGTCATATTATTGCGCATTTTGTGCTGAAACGACAATTTGGGCAATAGAAAAGGAAAGTTTTTTAAAACGATTACGTTCACATGTTTTTGGATTTAAATATACTAGAGAATGCACAAAGGCTGAAGTCCGACCAATGAACATTATTGGGATGGTATTTTAAACTGTAGTTTTGGCTATCTTGAAATATTACAATTTAAAACGGAACCACCTGCAATAATGATTTGAATGATACTAAACTGTTTGGCTTATAAGTATTTATATATTTATCTATCTCCTTTTATTTACGTATATATATATATATATATATTTAAAGTCTCTATACAAAATTTAAAGGTAAACAGATTTCTATTGCTCCCTTTTACGGCTATACATACATATATTTTGTTATTGTTTTTTTGTTCGGGGTAATCAGTAAAAGTTACCATTAAAATACACATTTCATTTGCTTCTTTTATACTCATCATGCTTGGAATTCCAATTTGAGAATTACGAGAGGTCAAATTTATGCGAAGTGCAAGAAATTATTATTGGCAATAAGACGACATTCCAATAATGTTCAGTGCAAGGAACCCGAGTTCGTGTAAAAATTTATAAACACATATAAAATAATTCGTTGTTTTTCAGAACCAATCTAACTCTACCACAAAATTGTCAATTTACTTATTCAATAAATTTAATACTGCTACGTGATATTTGTACTGCTGCTGTGATTAACTGTAAACTTATGAGTTTACAGTAAAACAATGCTCAAATTAGCTATATTTTACTAATTTTGTCGGTTGGAGCATTTTCAACCATTATTTTTGGTTGAAATCTACTGCGCTACCGTTATCATTACGTTATGTGTTACGTCACTTTTACTGTACCTGACGGTAAGTTCAAAAAACAATTATAGGTTGGAGCGTTTTTAACCACAATATTGCTTGAATTTACCAATAATGAATAGCAAATGCTATTCGATGTGCAGCTTTTAAAGGAGCTGCTCTTCCCGCAGTTCATTCACATTCAGAAGTTATATGTTAACTTCAATGGAGTGCAGACAGACTTAAAGTGACTTGAAGAAAACCGAGAAACAATTGTATATTTTTCATTTCTACTTTAAGCTGATTTGATCAATATCAAATTGATTATGTGTATCAAGTAAAATCAAGACTATCAAAAAATTGGAGGAACGGATCTTTTTAACATATCGTTAATTCATTTTTAGTATCATTTTGAAACTATTTAATATCAATTCTATTAAATGATTTTATTGTGAGTCAAAAAAATGTATGAAAAATTTATTATTTGTGATAAGTTCATTTTAAAGGCTTGATTCCAGATGACATAAAAATTTATTTCGCCACAATACTTCAAACAAATAAGACTGCTCAAAAGTGTTTCTACTCATGTGAAGTTCGACATAAAAATTTATTTTCGTGCGTTCTGGAAATAGGAATTAACCAGTTGAAAGCAAAATGAATTAATAGTTTTTTTTTCTCTGTGAAGGATGTAGATAGAAAAGCTTGAAACATTGGAAAACTATCGGAAATCTCTAAGCTATGGCCAGAAATTATTATCGGTGTAACACAAATCAAACTGAGATATAAGGATCCAAGAAAACTTTGTTGAAAGAAAACACATATTCAAACATTCCTAATAGAGGGTCCAGCGGAACAGTCTCTAAAAACGCTGGGAATGGGAAGTAATTACTACGATGAGTTGTATCAAAACTCTTGAAAATTTCATGAAAATCAGTTAAAATGGGGAGCAAAGAAACGAACTTGAGGCCGATTTCTCATAATATGGATACCTGTGTTACTTGTAAGTTTAAGCTCTCCCGAACCAATATAAAAGGATTTCCGTCATATTTATAAGAATTTTTTATAGTTTTCAGATCAGTTTTTTAAGGAAAAATGCGTTTTTTATTTCGTATCTAAGTTCGGTATACCCATAATCTTACTAATATTATAAATGTGACAGTTTGTATGGTGATGTTTTTGTATGTTTGCCCGTTTGTTACTCAATCACGCACAAATGGCTTAACGGATTCGCCTGGACTTAAACAAAGGCTATCAGGGGTGACACAGAAATCACCAGAGATTTTGGTATAAACATTTGCATTTGCAATTTCAATTGTACAACTTCATATGTAAAGTGAAAAATATATCTTCAGTTGCTAGATCAGATGATGAATTTCAGCGATTTGGAACCAACTGCTCAAATCTGCTGGGCTTTGAACAGTCGGCTTCAATTCGCTTTACTTTCGACATCTGATCTAGTAACCGAGCTGTTTTGTGCCACTTCACATATAAATTCAAGCAGTTTCAATTTGAAATACAAGCGCTTATACGAAAATCACTAGTGATTTCTGTGTCACCCCCGTATATAACTTTTATTTAAATGGTCAAAAACAACGTGAACTTTGCAAAATTATTATAAGAGTATTTATGAAAGCGGTTTCACACACAAATGGCTGAATGGATTCGGATGAAACTTGGCACACAGATAGTTTATAACCTGTAGTTGAACATAGGCTATATAACTCTTATTTAAATGGTCAAAAAAAACGTGAAATTTTCAAAATTTTTATAGGACCAAAGATTATTATGAAGATTGGATAAATGACAATTGAAGACGCATCTTTAAGAAAAGTGTAGACCAAAAACAGCGAAATTTGCAAAATTTTCTTTTGAATATTTAAGAAAGCGCAGATGTTGGTACAATAGAGGCGTAGATTAAACATTCCAAAATATTGCGAAATTTGCCAGTTTTTCGTATGACCTAAGATTTGATGGATGGCAATGTAGACGGATAAATACGAGGTGTAGATCACGAGAGGAGAACTGTTAAAAGAATCGCGAAATTCGCAAATTTTTCATATGACCATAATCTTTTATTAAGAAGTCTTAATGGACGGCAGTTGTAGACGGAAGTGAATATATATAGAAAAAACTGTCAAAAAAGCCGCGAAATTTGCAAAATTTTCAATTAAGCTCAGATTTTTCGCGAAATTTTGCAAAATTTTATGAATTTTGCGAATTATTAAGATTTGATAGATGGCAATTGTAGACGCGTAAACGGTTAGATCAAACGGTAGTGAAAAAGTGAAATTTTCAAAATTGTTGTATGAGTTAGACTATAATGTAGACGGGTAATACAAATACAAAATCCGGAACAAAACATTTTATCATTAGTTCAGATTATCATGAAGATTCAATAGTTAGAAATTAAAGACAGGTAAATAGGAGGTCTCGGACAATCGGCTTAAAGAAATTTTAACATTTACAATATTGTAGATCAAACGTTCCAAAATAAGCAAAATTTAATAAAAAAGTTCTAATGCGTTTAGATCAGTGGTGTCCACACTCACACAACCAAACATTGCGCTTGTGTGCTTAGCAGCGAAACACGAAGTAGACGTCACAACAAACAAATGCCACGTGACCACTGCCTCTAAACCACTGGTTTAGATTATCATGAAAATTGAATAGATGGCAATTGACAAGTAAACTTCACTTCTTCGTTTTGTGCCGCACGCCGGGTACATGCTAGTATATTAATATATTATAAATTTAATTATATATATAAAAAGATAATTAACATATTAAGAGTTCGAAAAGGAAATTTAAGCTAGAAATAGCTATTTACGATAATATAAAAAAAAAAAAGTCAAAACAAAACTATCGGTTCCCCACATAACGCGTCTAAAAAGTATCAAAAAATACATTTTTTTTTAACTTTAAGCTCAAATTAATAAAAATCTCACGAAAATCATCTAGAATCACCACAAACCCTTCAATATACTGGAAAAAGTCGAATTTTGTTGACTTTAGTAATTGTCCCTTTGACCTCACTTTTTCCGTTTCATTCATATTCACCAAAAATATAGCGAAAATTCGTAAGGGGGGATTCTTCATGTGCACAAATTTGTTTTCGGTTTTTTTAAATTCGAAATACTTTAGAAGATATAGCCTTTTTTGTCGAACAATGTCTTCGTTAAAACGAGTCATTTTTGTGTTGTTTAATTTTTGAATGCAACGACATGAAGTAACCACCGAATTCCGTTGAATATGTTTATTGATAGCTAAAATCAAGGTTTTTTACCTATCCTAAAAAAAATGACTTCATGGGCATTTCGATTAACAACCAAGCGTACAATTACCGACTAAACCGCTTAGAAACTAGAGCTGCGGCCGCATCTAAAGAAGGCAGAATGGCTCGCAGAGCAGAGAGAGCTGCTGCTGAAAACTCCTTATTTGAAGATGAGAAAGATCCGCTGTATGCAGATGGCAACGCCGACTAATATCTGTAAAATTTTTGGTTACTTTCGAAACCATTTTTTTGAACTGCAAAGCCACTACTCAGTTCTACAGAATTCGAACTGCATTTTTACCTTTTTGATTTATTTTTTTTGTTAAAAAATTACTTCAAACTTTAAACGCATTTATCTCAAAACCATGATTTTCGAACTGGCGGCCATGATATCTCCAGTTACACTGAACTGATTTTGATGAAACTAAGTGAAATCGACACAGAATTGTCAAAATTTTGGTCTGAACCTCAATCATAATTTTAAAAAAATTTTTACTATTTTTTTACAATACAAAAAAAAAAGCGCCCAAAATTTCGGTTTTTATTTTTCAATGGCTGCCATTTTGTCGAAAAAAAATCACAAAAATTATTTCGAGTTACTGAGTACTGATTATAGCCCCGTTTTTACTTTTCATTTCTGACAAACTGGAGACGAGAAATCGTGGCAGCCAGCACTATACCTTTTTATGCCGAGAACTTTTTGAGCAGCACTCATATCGAAGCAGAAAAATTTTTTTGTTTGCTTTAATCTGTTTGTAACACAATAAAAAGAATTGGAAAAACTCTTTGCGTTTTCAAATAAGATTTTTTTTTTAAAAAGGTCCAAAAACAGCCTCGACATTAGGAATCCCCCCTTAAACGAACCCAGGATCGAAACCTTAGAAACCGTTTCGCGAACCGAACTATAGACTTCACGATTGGTTTGAACTCCCGGACCGAACCTTCTACAGAATTTTATAGGTTTGTTATAAATGATTTTAATTTGTTACTGTTTTCAAGGACATTTCTGAAGCTGATTATTTGCTGAGCTAGAAGTTTGTTTATTTTACAATGAAGATTACACTTCAAAAAATAAGTTCTGTAAGTATTTTTTGGGCTCTGAGCTCAAATCAATTTTAAGCAAAAATCAAAATAAAATAACTTTTAAACGTCTACTATTTTTTACAAAAAGATTGCTTTGCTATTCTCAAATTTCAAAAAATTTTGGTTTCAAATATTATGCAAAAAAAAATCCTAATTGTTTTTAAAAAAGTAATTAGTTAGTTTAGATAGCTTAAGATGCATTTCCAGATTCTTCATTTTAAAAAGATTGGAAAAAAGTGTTAAGGGTGATTCTGAATTTATGCTGATTGAAATTGTCAAAGTCGGCGGCAGTGGAAAATTCCGATACGTTAATATATGAATAAGCAGAAACCTTTTTAGGGCCTGGTATCAATTCCCTAGGCACTTTTAAAAAGGAAACGCTCACCATTAAAATGTACCAAATCTTTGTACATCTTCGGAGCGGCGGTATTTATAAGACAAATAAATCAATTTCCCTGGGGAAAAAATATATTTATATAATTTTGTTATATTTTTTTCAATCTTGCCTTTAAAATTAATATTTCACAGTAATACCAACTTGAACAAAACTTTAAGTTGTACAATTTTTAACAAGTTTAAAACTTTTGCCAAGTTCCAACCAAGCAATTTAGCAAGTTTTTTCATATCTAAGGCCTGAATTAAATCAGAGCAAATTGAGCCTGCTTCTAGATTATGTTCTTCGTATGATTCACTTGGCAATTCATCATAAAGTCAGTGCTCCCCAAATTTATACTAGACACTTCAATTCCATTTGATTGAGCGAATTATCTTTAATTTTTCAATCTCTGGTATATTCCAGCAAATCCGTTGCCTGCTTGGAAAAAAAACACTTACCTTGTCGTTGTTTATTTGAAAATTCGTTCGTTAAATATCCACAAAAATAAAGGTATCTATGTAAATTTCAAAGTTGGTCGTTTTGTTTAAGCCTTTTTTCTCTCAGGAAACCAAAAACAAATTGCACTTTTTTCGTATTTATAACTAAATTTCCATTTCTCTGGCATAGAATATTAAACAACACCAAATATATGCACTTTCCACAGCATTTTGAATTTCGCACTTGTTGAACGATTTTGGCCGCTTCGAATTTAAACTCGACGACGACGACGACAACAACAACCGTTGGCTTTGAGACCGACTCTCGGACTGAGCGCCAAGTAAAGCTCGACTTTTGTCCGCACTTTGTAAATTGGCTTTGATTGTGTTGTTGTGGTTGTGCGACTGATTTGGGGACACTTATGTACGTGGCCAGCCCCGCCGTAACGAAAGAAAGTTGCACACACACACAACCGCCACGCACCACGTAGCGGAATCGAATGAAGTTAACGTCTCATTTGGGCATCTCAACGGGTAGCTGCGCTCAGCTCTGCTCTCCGCGCTCAACTCACGCTCACCTGTTGCAAGTGCTCTCACAGTTTCTCTCCGCCGCTCTTGTTGCATCTCGCAGCGGTTTACAAAATTTTTGGGAAAAATCAAGATTTTTCTTTTTATACCTGTTTTCATCTACAGGTGTCTGGTGCCTGTTGCCTGTTGCTGTTCACTCACGTGTACTTTGCCTTTACCAACTCACCGCCGAAGTCTGAAGGTCGCATTTTCGCTCATTAATCGCCACTTTCTTTAGCCGGCTGCGTCGGTGCCATATGGGAATGGGAATGTACCATCGTTGTGTGTCTCTGTGTGTGTGTGTGTGAGGTGCGCGTTCAGGTGTCTTTCGAATGAACCATAAATGATAAGAATCCAAATTCGTTGGAAGCAAGTGCCATAATTGAATGGATGCGTATGTAAATGCAAATGCAGACACTTTTCAAAAGATATTTGTAAATGTTTGTAATTTTTAGAGCTACCGGAACGCCCTTCCTTCAGAGTTATACCACCTACCTCCCCAGCTCGTCGCGAGATAGTAGATCCTTCACTACTCAGGATGAAGTCCCGGGCTCCACTAATTAATATAATATCAGATTCAAATTTCAGATTTCTCTTTTAGAACGCTTCTTGCAGGATTCTTGACCTGTATTTGTGAGCATCCAGCAGGTATTTTGCCACCGCACTCCAAGATTTCCCGTTTAGGATTGCTACAAGCTCTTACAATGTGAGATATGCTCTGCCCCATGACCGGATCCTCAGCTCCTTCAAGATTGGACAGACTGCTAAGAAGTTATTCACATCTCCGCGTGCTCTCATGCTGCAAAAGCTGCACAGCTCATTTTCATCGCGTCTATGTGGTGAATAGTTAAGCGCCAGTACCTCTGTTCTTACTCTGGAAATATAGGAAATGGGTAAAGTGTAATAGTCTTCCCTAAAGTAATTATTTTTTCCGAGCTCGTAACTTAATCGCTTGTAAATCTCTCGAGAAGTGCTTTCATCGGCTCGCCTAGCATTTGCCTTACGCGTTCTCTCGTACATTAAAGCCAGTAGTGTGGTCTGACTCTCTTTCCAGGTGGGTCGGTTAGGTCTAAATTTACATCGTGTTCCGAGGCCAGTTCTGATCATTTTTGGAAGCACTGCGATGACGACGCTATCAGTGCCGACGCTACCATTTTCGGGTACCTGTCAGCTGATAAAGACATGATTTTATTCATATATTTAAAATGCGCTTGTATTGTGTGATGGAAAATCTCAGGTAGGCCTGTCTCCAAGTGTATCGCATATGTCGGCGTAATGTTTGAGAGGTAGAATATATTTTTCAGAAAGAATCGTAACAATTTTTCGGCATCTTTGTATGACTCCTGCAGACTTCTGGAGCATAGCACATAATAGATCTTGCCGTTGCCTGAAACATTGGGCGTGTTCAGCAGAATAATTGATCCCTGAGCAGGTATCAGAAAAAAATGTTGTATCGAATAGTTTCTGCTGTTGGAGGGAGCAGTATCACTTTAAAGTAGCGTACTATTTCTTTGATACATGCTCCTGTATCATGATATCTCAAATTGGCTATTATGACGCCGCATCTCTCGAGTTCAGTATTAAGATAATTGCAAATTTATGCTTGATCAGGGAGCAAGTTGTTCTGCTGAACACGGCCATTCTGTACTTTGTTCTCGCGCTTACATTTTTCTTATACATTAAGGCTTTCTATGTGCTGTTCAGTGCTCTTTTGGACTCGCTTAATTTTTAATTAATCTGCTGTTTGAATGACATGTTTGAAGATAATTTTAACAGTTTTACCGTTTCTTGTTCAATATTGTCGTGTCCATTTCTCATCTCCCGCCAGCCTACCTCGGCCATCTTAAATTACCATTGTTTTCGCCAATAATATTGACCAATAACAAGTTTGGGAGCGATAGCATTGAAAACAAAAAAGTTTTTCCTACTAAGATTTTCTTTCAGACCTATCTTTTGTATGGCAGCTATACTACATACACTTCTTTTACAAAACATTATGTCTACTAACCTAGTCATATTTTATTGCTGTTATCCAAATTACATTCATTTAACATTTTACTTCTTAATATAGTTTTATCTGTTTTTAATTTTTTCTTCAGCCTGCAAACGTGCCCAAACCTGTTATTGACCAGTTTTCTATGCTTTCACATAATGGTGGAATTATGTGTTTGATGAAAATCGCACAAAATGTAGTCCTGAAAAAAGTCTTAGTAGTAAAAACTTTTCGCTCTCAAACCTGTAACTGATCAATATTATATGATACCACACAATCCTGCCAAGTATGATCCAAATCGGATGACTATAGCATAAAGCTGCCATAGAAACGATCGGTCGAAAAAGTAGTTTTAGTGAAAAAAACGTTTTTGTCTTCAACGCGAACGTCCCCAAACCTCATATTTATTAGTTTTCTATGCTTTTATATAATTTAACGGACAACAATATAGTACAACTACCATACAAAAGATAGTTCTGAAAAAGTAGAAAAAACTTTTTTGTTTTCGACGCAATCGCTCCCAAACTTGTTACTGGTCAATATTATTTGCTTCCACACAATTCTGCTAATTTTGATCCAAATCGGATGACTATAGAGTATGTAGTTCTAGTGAGAAAAACTTTTTTGTTTTCAACGCAAACGCCACCAAATCTCGTATTTATCAGTTTTCTATGCTTTTACATAATTCTACCAAGTTTAATGAAAATCAGACATCTATATAGTATAGCTGTCATACAAAAGTTAGGTCTGAAAAAAAGTCTTAGTAGGAAAACCATTTTTGTTTTCAATCACAAACTTGTTATTGATCAATATTATATGCTACCACTCAATTCTGCCAATTTTGATCGAAATCAAATGACTATAGACTTTGGCTGCCATTGGAACTATCGGTCGAAAAAGTAGTTCTGGTGAGAAAAACTTTATACTTCATATTATTTTTAAGCGTCTTTATACTTTCCAGTTATGAATATTATTGGTTTCCACGCAATTGTGGGGAGTTTGATCAAAATCTGATGAATATATCGTGAAGCTGTCATATAACAAACTGATAAGTAAATGATCAAAGTAGTGGTTCCATCTGTTGTTTAGTTTGGGAAATCCCTCAGCTAAGAATGTTCGACGAAAATCATTTAAAACCATAAATTATAAATTATAGAATCTGCAAGGGTATATAAACTTCGGTCGAGCCGAAGTTAGCTTTCCTCTATTTTGTATTCGTCTTCGATTCATCTTTCTTTTTTCTCATAATTCTTCTTTCCTGCGCCTGTTTGCTTCCAAATGTAAATGTATTAAAAATCTGATCCGTGGTAAACATTTTTTTAAAAGAATTTTTGATGTTTTTGAATTTTTAATTAAGAAATTATGCATTTTTTTACTCCACTTTAATTGTATTCTGAGTAAAAGCACTCGATGAAAATTCAATTAGGATATGAGCTTAAGCCCCGCCACTGAACACTTGTCGTAAATTCGCTCGCAGCTTTGATTTCAAAGTCAACTAAATGTTCTTCCGTGACTTTTCCGATTGAAGGCTACCCCTTCTAAAAATAGATCACCTTGCAGCCCAGTTATATGTAGACTCCCCAGGGGATAGCGCACTCTAAAAACTGACCGTCTTATGCGTCATCACAGTCAAGTAAAACTATGCGCCTAAACTAAATGGTTTTAATCAAAGCGACTAACCATTTTCGCTAAAGAATTTGAAAACATACAAAACCTAGAAAGAACTGCGAAAACCTAGAAAAGAACACGAGCGAGAGAGAGAAAGAGAGACACAGATATTTAAGCGGAAATTTTAATCAAAATCATTTACAATTTATTTCAAACAGAGACTACGACTACAGACCGTGGATTGTGTGATGATGATGATGATGATGATGATTGTGTTAAAAATATATACACAAACAATGAACTATTGGAAGTATTATGGTACAAACGTAGCATAACCGTAGTATAATGTCAGTCGAGCACGTTCAACTCGGCTGAGGCAATTGAGTAGGAGGAGGAGGAGGCATCAGTTTCATACAAATGTTGAATTCAATTCTGTGCAATCAAAATCTCGAATGAAGCCGTGTGATTGTCGTCGGGCATGTGTATCTGAGTGTATATATAGCCAGGCATTAACACTGGACATTCATTATTAACAAGAAGACCAGAGACACTGCTACAAATTTGGTCTTTCTTTAATCTCCTCCAGATGTAAGCCACGGGCCCGCAATTCATTCATGAATTCCCTCTCCTGCCGGAACAGAGTCTCATATTCGCGCTGCTGTTGCAAATGCTGCAATTTCTTGTACCGTAGATGTTCGCGCAGTCTGTTGAGCACATAAAAGAGCGCCAGAAATAGAATCAATAACAGATTTAACACTCGATATCCGTATTGGAAAGATAATTCTTGTCGATAAACCCGCCAGTTGAAATAAAAATACCTATCTTCGAAATGTAGCAAGGCCACAAGGATGACGATACTGGCAGTTAGGAGTATGTCCACATTGCTCCACAAGATGAAAGTCATTTTGTTTCTTGGTAAAATATACCAACTTGAGAGATACAGAACAGAATAAATCAGATAAGAGATATCAAATGTGAAGTGAAGACTTTTTCGACAGTGTATGACACAAGATGATTGAATTTAATGCTCATTTCAAAGCCTTCTTAGATGCGTACATATGTATATGTCGGCATGTGGGAGTAAATGCGTTGGAATGTTAGCTAATTGTATTTATGTGACATTTTTTTGGGGAATTTTATTAAGGTTCAAGTTCATATTTAAAAAGAAATTGAAATAACTGAAAGACCAACTATATAGGTTAAATCTGATCTGCTAAACCCATTAATTCTATATCCTGTAAGGAAAAAATCCCATCGAATCGGATTGGTTAAAATATTTTTTAATCACTTTTGAAATACTTTTAAAATATTCCTAATATTTTCACTTGCATAGAATTCTAAATAATAAAGGCTGGAAAAAAATTCAGTTCAAAAAATTAACTTTAATCAAAATTTCACTGCCAAATCAAAATAATTAAAACGCTTAATATCGGTGAATCATTTGGAAAATACCTAATCAGAGAACAAAGTGGCCTAAATCACCACAAATAGTGACCCCTTCTGAAAGAACAATTAACAATTTATCATTAAAGTGGTTGTAACTCGCGAAAAAAAATCAGAAGCTTCCTTTACAGATAAGCAGGGTACTGCCCCCGTCAGTGTGGCTAGCGCCCACATATAAGCGAACCTCAGCAAAAACATGCAAAAGACATTAAGCAAATTTAAATAATAAAATACGAACAATCCAACGCCAACAATTAACATACATGTATGTACATTAGGGTGTCCCAAAAAATATTTTGGTTTTTGCTCAGGCATTTTCTGAAAGCTTATAGGGGTAAATATTTTTGAGTTTTTTTCCAGATTTTTTAGAAAACGTTTAGAGGTCGCGCAAGTCGATTTTTCCCCAAAAATCGGGTATTCCGTACTGTTTTTGAATTTAACTTCTAACTTGGTCAATAACCACGATTTTCTTAGTTTTCAAATTAACATTTTTAAAGAAAAATGTCCAAATTGTACTTTTATGAGCATAAACGATAAGTTTCGGCTATGCTTTTGCTTATTTAGGTACCACATTTTAAATTTTTTCGTAAATTTTGCATAAATTTAGTAAAAAGCGCATTATAACTCTTAAAATTTCTATGAAAATCAAAAAATCTAGTGATGCAGTTTAAAAGATGGGTAAATTTTAAAATGAATGCAAAAATTTTAATTTGCAATCACCGTTGCAGAGTTATACTCTTTTAAAGCTTTGTATATCATCATTAATTACAATTTCATATTTATTGCTATCATAACCAAACTTTGTACGAAGCCTTTAGTTTACCTAAAGAGTTGGATGATGATCTAGATTGTCCCATAACTGGGGAAGAAGTTCAACGGGCAATATCCAAGTCAAAGTCAAACAAAGCACCCGAAGAAGACCGTATTCCAGTCGAATCCCTCAAAGGAACACCTGATTCTTTTATACAGCCGGCTTATTACATCTAAAATCATCCCTGACAGCTTTAATAGGAGCAATTTTTTTTCCTATTTTTAAAAAAGGTAATCCCAAGGACGCTACGAACTATCGAGGAATCTCCTGCATAAACGCAATTTCAAAAATATTCGCATCGGTGCTTCTTTCCAGTCTTGAAAGATGGGTAATAAAACACAACAAGCTAAGCAAATTTCAGTTTGGATTCAGACGAGACTACTCAACGGTGGACAGCATGTTCGTACTCAAAAACATAGCAACATCGTTTCTGGCAGCAAAGAAAAAACTATACTTATGTTTTGCGGATTTCAAAGCTGCTTTTTATACAGAAGAAGCCTTATATATAATATAAATTAGGCAATGCTGCTTATGGGGGCTAACTGTCAGCACGGATAAATCGATAATCCATCCAATAAGAGACAATAGAGGCCGGATCTGCAAAGAAGAAATCTGGTACCTGAACACATCCGAAATCGAACGAGTTACATTTTTTTACATACTTGGGAGTTGCAGTCATGTCCAACATGTCATTTAAAACTCATCTTCAGCTGAAACTTCGTGATGCTATCAAGGCTCTCAACTGTACTATTCCAAAACTGGGCAAACAAAATGTACTACCAATAGAAATATAGAATGTTTAAAGATACTGACGGTCAATCATGCTATATGCTGCACAGGTTTGGGGCTTTTTGACGAAGTGGAGAAGCTTCTTCTATTTTTTCTAAAGAAAATATTTAGGTTACCTCGCAATACTCCGAACTATGAACCCGAACCTCTATACCCAAACGCTTGGGTTACATTTCTCCTACGTGAAAAAGATTTTTCCACTGCCGGAAACCCGCTTAGCTTCTGTTGTTGCCAAATCACTGCTGTTGAGGCGATCCCAGTGTTTTAAATCATGGAGAACTCTTGCAGAACAATATAATGTAAATTTGGAGTTGAATAATCCGAATACGTGGGAGAGATAGCATCAACAAATTTTGGAAGGAACTGTTCAAAAATCTCACTCAGATTTTATGCAGCAAGCTAGGAGCAGACCGGGGGAAAATCACTATTTTCACGACAAAAATAGCTTCAGCCTAATATCATTTGTATTCAAAGCTAGATGTGAAATGCTGAACCTACGTTAAACGCCAGAGAAGACACGTTTCACTTTATTGCAGTTTGCCCAATTTTACAGGAAATTAGAAAGGTATATTGGCAGCAAGGAGAATTAAGCCAACAACGAACCATTGAAATTTTAAACGGAGAAAATTGGAGTAGTCTTTTCAAATTTCTAACAGAAGCATACATACACATATAGAAATCATATAATGTCAGAAGATTTTTAGTATATTCATAAATTGCATATATAAATAAATTGAGCGAGGAATCCGGTATGAGTAGTATAAGTGTGTGGCTATAAGGATTTTAGGTCTCCTACTATGTACATTTTGAAACCAAATTATATGAATTAAATAAACCACTACTACTACTATTATTACTAATCTATTTGTTAAGTCATAGTTGGAGATGATGAAGCAACATTGCACTTATTACAGCAGCTTTCGATTAAAAGTAATGTCATACTATGATATTCTAGAATGATGCCAATAGTTTTGCGAGTTCTTCCAAATAGCTAAAATTTCGGCCAGCCGCCAAAAAACTCCAGATCTGTGGGGAAAATAGCTAAATCGCCAACACTGCCCCTGACGGTGGATGCACAGTGGTTGCTGCCGTAGGCCAAAAATCAAAAATTAATTTCAAAATTTTCAAACCGTAACTGCTGCAATTAACAGCTAATTGATCAAGCTTCACAATGCCTTACTTGTTTTGCTTTGATTCCAACGGTGCTTTCTAAAAATACCACCGAAAGTGTGACCATTTGTCCATTTGCATTGTCTATCGCCACACAGCTCGCTGCAACATGCTAATTTGGTTTAATTAAATTTTTGCATGAAATCTATATTAATTCAAGTTATGTAAAATGAATATTGTACATAAAGGTATTGACTTAACTTCTACAATCAAAGTTAAAGATAATTCGTGTTTATTTTTGTGTAAATCGTTGTTTTAGACAAGTCTCTTTTTATACCCGTTACTCGTAGAGTAAAAGGGTCTACTAAAGTCGTGCAAATGTATGTAACAGGCAGAAGGAATCATTTCCGACCATATAAAGTATATATATTCTTGATCAGCATCAACAGCCGAGTCGATATAGCCATGTCCGTCTGTCCGTCTGTCCGTCTGTCCGTCTGTCCGTCCGTCCGTCCGTCCGTCCGTCTGTATGAACACCTAGATCTCAGAGACTAGAAGAGCTAGAGCAACCAAATTTGAAATGTAGACTCCTATTGTCTGCACGCAGATCAAGTTTATTTTCAATTTTTGCCACGCCCCCTCACGCCCCCGCAATTTGGAAAAAACGTCATATCTCCTACAGTTTTTATGATAGATGGTTCGTACTTTCTAGAGATATCTAGTACTTAAAATTATTTATCGATTTGCTGAAGGAATGATAAAGATCGGATGAACGATACTCAAGTTATGAGCAAAAAACGATCAGTTAACACCCACCACCCACCCCACCCATAACCTAAGCAATCCGTTCAGCAGCAATCTTAGTGAGAGAGAGAGAGAGAGAGAGAGAGAGAGACTTAGAGAGCGCACTGTGTTGTGCGGATAATAAATAGCCGAGTTAAAAAATGTTGCATACTTTTCGGCTGACCCACCTCAGGCATACAGGAAGGCTATTAAACATTTGTTTCCATGAGTAACGGGTATATCGAAGTCGGTTAGAGCCGACTTTAACTTACGCTCTCGTTGTGTTTGTTTTTGGTTCGAGTGTCAGATGTTTAGTTAAAGTTTTAAATGTTGTGCCCTCATCTGCCCTCACTATTATTTATTACATCTTGTTTCTTAATACTTTAAGATTAAAAAAATATTTAGTCTAGCTGCCACCACCAGCCGCTGCTCGTGTAGTAATTCATAAAGTATAATCGTAAGATCTCAGAGATGGAAAGAGATGGAGATTTGACATGTATGGGACATAAACTTCTTATACTTGCAGGCAGATCAAGTTTATTTTAACTTTTCGCCACGCCCCCTCCCGCCCCCGCAATTTTGAAAAAACATCATATCTCCCTCAATTTAGTAGATAGATGGTTCGTACCTTTTAAAGATATTTAGTAATCAAGATTATTTATCGATTTGCGGAAGGAATGATAAAGATCGGATGAACAATACTTAAGTTATGAGCAAAAGAATGTTCACTGCTGCAGCGAAGTGGGCGTGGACACATCCAACCACGCCCATTCTTGCTTATTACAATTTTTACTCATCATAGATCTTACAGTATAAATTTTAGACCGATATTTTCACATATAAGCGCAACCACTGTAGGATGGTGAGAAATCCATCTCTGAGTGGGACGATCTAGCAGGTCACCTAGGCATAATTTCTATGAAGAAGGTGAAGGCAACTTAGGCTTGCAACTTTTCTGCTTGCAACTTTTTCCGCGAGGTATCGTGAAATCAGGAAATTTGATAAAAAATTTTCAAGCTTGGCGCTTAATTTCAAGCTCATTGCTATGAAATAGTGTTTGACTGGGCAAGAGATCGTTATACAGCACTGCCATCAGCGTGCTCATTTTCACTTACTTAACAACACTCCCCAGCATTGACGCACGTGGCCTGTATTTATACAAATACAATTTATTTTATTCAATTTGTTGATTTCGTGCTGTAAAGAAATGTCGCTTGCCAATTTCAATCTACGTGCCAAGGTACATGTGCAGCCGATGGTGTTATTCCATATCATAGATTCTTATGAACGCCGTCCGAAGGACGCTACTCAGGTAAGTTAAACAATTTTTGGTGGTATGGAGAGCTTATGAACTTAAACTGGCTGAAGAAATGGAGGCAAGAAATGGATGAATCGCTTAACAAGTGTTCCCAATTCATATACCCAATTCGAAGACTGTACTGATGCTTTCACACCCTGGATTGATAAGCTAGGTTAGGTTGAGTTTGGGCTGTCCACTCACATACAAGGAGAGACCGATTGTGTAGTGCCTTAAGTGAGCTCAGGAAACTTTCCAGATTTTTGTGCCTGGTCATGAACGATTACTTTCCCCTTCGCTAATTACTTAAAATTGGATTTTCTTCTTTTTATTTTCAACTCAGATAATGGGCACTCTTCTGGGTCGCAGGGAGAGCAAGGATGGACACATTGAAATCACCAACTGTTTTACTATCATGCACAAGGAACATCCGGACAGTGATCAAATCGATTTGGATCTCCAAAATGCCACCAAAATGTACGAGTTAAATAAACTAGCCTATCCGCAGGAGAAAATTGTTGGCTGGTATGGTACTGGCAAATCGGTATCCAAATCAGCTGTCCATCTGCATGAATACTATGCCCGTGAGATGGGCGATACGCAGCAACCGTTGCATTTGCTGGTGGACACCACACTACGTGTTCAACGCATGATGATCCGTCTATATTGCGCCGTGGAAATGGGTGTCCCCGGTGGCACTAAGGGTTTGATGTTCTCCATTGTGCCCTTTGAGATTACTACTGCAAATGCCGATGCGGTGGCCTTAAATCTCATGCAGAAGCAATGCTTCCAACCCTCCAAGCTATTGGGGGGACGTATGCTACCCGAATTGGTGCAAGTGGTGGAGGCTTCACGTGATCTGCAAGGGAAATTGGATTTGGTGCTGCGCTACATCAATGACGTGTTGGCCCGTAAACGTCGTCCCGATAATGTGATCGGCAGATCTCTACATGATGCTTTAACTTCAGTGCCCATGGTGGATGCCGAAACCTTTCGTTTGATGTTCAATACGAATGTACGCGATATGTTGATGTCCATCACTTTATCTACTATGATCAAGACTCAGTTGCAGATAAGTGAGAAATTGTCCACCATGAATGATCACTAAATGAATTGTAAATCAAATAAATCACAATTAGAAGATCGAATAGGGGGGTATACCAAATTCTATTAGTTAGCTCTATTCAATATGTATACTAGGCACCCACTTCGAAATGTTTTAATACACGCCTAGAGACTGTTATCAGTGCTCAACGAGACCCTAGGCTCACTTTCAATTGTAGACATGAAGAAACTGTTACTTAGTAGAAAATATTGCTTACATAAGTATTATATATACGGTTCATCTATATTGATAGAGGCAGGCAATAATATACTGGCGAGAACTAGCTATGACTACGAGGGTTGTCCCTTAATTAGTCCGCGTTTTATTAAATAACTTTCATTTGTTGTTAACAAATGGCAACTCTAATAATCATTTCAGAGAATTTCGATAGGGAACACAAATTGGTAATCGTTATTTGAAAGGACTAGGAGTCCCACCAATTCGAAAGAGGAACTGAATTCTGCTTTGAGGACTTATCTCCTTCTCAGAGTTCAAGCTAGGACGTGGGGAATGCCATATATTGGATTATTGCACGAAATAGCAATTATCAGCAGGTTAAGCTAGCTTTGAGATAGGGCCGTCCGAGTTACCCTAACTCAGCTCTGATATCTATCGTCCCCCAGGACCTAACCAAATTTTCAGGGCACAGGGAAATTTCAGAATAAACAATTATTCCCGTCCTTGGTGTTGGTTGTCCCAAAACTAAACACTTAGTTCCTATTTATTTGGCTTGTAGAGTTTTAAGAACGAGTTTTATTTAGATCACACCTTTGCTCCCATTGCCCCGAGAATTCTGATTTTTCGCAATTGGCAATTGGCGTCGGTCAATTGTGTCGCAATTAATTCGCTTCAAAGTGTGAACATCAACAAAGCAGGGTTTCAGCAATCGGATGAAAAAATTTTTCCATACAAAATATTCCGTATATTTTTCTAGCAATCGAATTTGTCGAATTCGGGAACCCGAGTTTAAAGTCAACCGGATGAAAATTAGTATTTAAAAATTTTCCGGGCGTTTTCCCACTCAAATCGGAACTTCACTTGTTAATTTATTTTTCATAATATGCTTACAAAACAAGTTTGAAATAAAAAGAACAGTTCTATACATTTTCCGGGCATTCTCCTTGCAGGCGGATTTTCCGAAATCTGGATAATGTGGCTAATTTGCCTACAAACCGGTTTTAAAGTCCATCGGATAAAAAAACGAGAAAGCAAAGCTTTTAAAACACTTGAAATAGGTAGCCTCAACGGTTAGCGATTTCGACCAACTGCACTAAATAATTGATCGAGTCGAGACCAAAAAATTCTTAAAGTGTATAATGGTAGTACAAAAACCGTCGTTGGGTTTGGTCTGGATAGTTGCCGTTTTCTTTTTAGCGCACTTTGAAGTTTTTAGCTTCTGATTGGGACTTGCAACTCCATATCTCGTTAACTATTTGGAATTTCGCTTTGACGTCTGAGAGAAAGTTGTGGCTCTTGGCTTGGTTTACAAAACACTTCTAAGTAACAAGTCAAAAAAGTCCCATCTTTATACTTAAACTTACAAAAATTTCGTTAAATCATCATGTTTTCCCTCATTTTGTACTGTTTGTCAACTTTGTCCTGAAAACTGTAACGAATTTGACTAAGCAATGCAGGACAAAAACATAACTAAGACTTAAATAAACAAACGGTTGGAACATACCAACTTCATTTGATTGGTCTTTACGACAGTTACGAGCCCTTAAGCATGTAGAATTGTAAGCAAACCTCGAAAAATGGCAGTTTTTGGTACCAATTGGCTGGCACAATCAGAGATTTCGATTGTTTTGTATTAAATCAATAAAATAGTAAAAAAAAACATAACTTAAAAATTATATTTAAAAAAATTAATTTTTTGCCGAAAATATTCGTTTTTTCGAGTTTTTATGACAGTTGTTCGTGCTTGTGGGCCTATTACTGTATGAAAGAGTTATTAAATGAAGTTAGTTTGCTTTAACGGTTTGTTTATTTTGGTCTAAACTACAGCTTTTTACTGTATTACTTGTCCAAATTTGTAACGGGTATCAAGATGAATCTGAAAAACTGAAAAAAGTAGTCAAAACTTGTTTTTTTGGGCAACTTTTGTAATTTTGAGTATGAAGAAGTAATTTTTTTGATTTGCTACTAAGAAATGTTTTGTAGGCCAAGCCAAGAGCAATCTTTATCTCTTACCAATTCTGAGATCTGTTTGTTCATACGAACAGACGGACATGGCTAAGACGACTCTACTGTTGAGGCCGATCAAGAATATATATACTTCATAGGGTCGGAGATGCTTCTTTTTGGCTGTTACACACATTTGCACAAACATAATATAGTCTGTTTAGCTTTGGTACAGATTATAAAAACATTTATGTGACTTTAAAATATTAATATTCATGAACGTTTCAGGATTGTCGTGGAGAGCGGGAATGCAGTAAGGACCCTCACAACTGCGCGCATTCCGTATATCCTAGCAAAAAACTTGCCTGCCAATTAATAAACATAGAAGAACACTTTTAAGGAAAGAATGCAAGAATAATTAGAAAAGAAACTACAGTTGAATACACTGGCCACCGACTGTAACCCGACAGATTGCTGCTCTTGCAGTGTTTGTTAGAATAACTCTTTGTCTCTAGAACGATGTAGGCTTTTAAAACAGCTGAGTTTCCTAAAACAATTTTCTTAATTTTTCCCTCGTTTCCCTCAATGAAATGAACCGAACTGAATCGTTTTCTTTTGCGGTTTTCGGTCCGTTGCAGCATTTTCAAACAAATGCTGGATCGGTTCGTGGTTCGATGATTTTATAAAAAGTCCAAAACAAAATGCAGGTTTCTCACAAAAAAAACCTTAAATTGTCAAAATGTTTCAGCGTTTTACGAAACAGATTCGTATCTATGAACTGGACCTCCTTGCTCAGTGTAATGTAGGAGATTGGGAGCGAATCTGCTTAAAACTCTAAAAACAAGGTCCAAACCATTACGACTTCGGCGTCAAAGCAACAGCGAAACCAAAATTTTAAAATATTTTGACTACTTAGTAGTTGAAAAGTACCTGGTTATGTAATATCTAGTCCTATCCTATTGATGAAATCATTCAAATTATGCGAAATAGAAATTATACCTGTTTCGTTCTCAAATCCCTATATTTCTATTCCCTTTTTGTATCATAGCTCGTAAATAATTCTCAACCCTTTTTTCAGTTTGCTCTGCTCACGTCACTGACCGTAAAACCAAAGAAAAAACGGGTTCGGGCTTCCCTCAACCGAATGTATTCTGTATGTATTATCGCGCTCACTGTTAAGTGGCTGTGGTTGACCACACAGCACTGATTGGTCTGACAGCAACCGAATAACAGGCCCAATTCAGTCAATTGGTCTTAAATTGCGTGCTTCTCGAAGACCAAACTGTCAAAATGTTATTTGAAAAGGTTGCACTCTCAAGAGTTGCGCCAGAGTTTAACATAAGCAGAGAGACAGTCAATGCGAGAGAGAACGAGAGAGCGTAAATAGTTCCTCGCTTACATTCATATCGTTAGTCGAGCCTTACACACCAATGCATACATAAGTAGAAGACCTTTTGCATGCGGGAATTTTGACAAACGGGTCCAAGACCTAAGAGGAAAAAAAAAACAAAAAAATGTGTTTCTCTCCTCTCACAACCAAATAGAAGCAAGGTTGTTTAAAGGTTGTTTCGGTACCTCTTTTCAATGTGGTCGCACGAAAGCTGTCGTTTTCTGACAAAGGCAAACGGGGGACCGATTTTTTCGACCTCTGCTTTTTATTCAACGATGAAAGCTTTAAATCAGAAGGAATGAAGAAATGACGGTGCAGTTTCATAAAAACACTCGATAACAAAAACTGACACAACCAGCATTCTCTATCCTCTCACCCGATAGCGAAAACAGGCTAAGGTTAGAGCTTGCTTAGGAGGACCCTGGATTATGGGAAGGCAATTCCAAAATTATAGAATAAGCTCGATGCTTCATTCTGACTCTATATTGAAGAACGAACTGGTATGTGGAATATACCGGGAGGCCGAGGCCGAGTTGTGGTCTTACCGACACGGAAAGGATTCTGCTAACTTGTAATCTACTAATGATAGAACCAAGAGACTCTTGAAACAGCTTATCCCTTTGATGTTTGCAGTAATAGAACTAAAAATTGTTTAATTACTCTAGGCAACAAGGTGCAGTATATTCAAGGGTTGTTTGTGATACTGGAAAAAGTCTAATTTTGTTGCCTTGTGTGTTATTTGCACATTGTAGTGTGGGTTCCTTTCTTCCTCTAGTGCCTATAGAAAAATGGATGGGCGAAATGTACATTTTGCTCAAAATGCAATATAAAAAAGCAGTTGTAGTGAGGACAGCGCATAATATTCTTCTTTACATCAAATAATAATTTAATTATTTATTTAAATAAAGAACTGTTGATTCCAAAAAATATCACAAATTCAGCTCTTTTCATAATCTGAATTCATTGTTGTTATCACATGTTCTCAGACCCCACCCAAAAACCTACTGCACACGTATCCAGAATGACTGCGTGACTCTGGGATGTCCCAGACACAAAGGAGATAAAGCCAATTCTTATTGTTTTGGGTCAACGTCTGGAAAGTAAATTTACCCTCGGCTTGAAGCACGTCTTGAAAGATGAGTAAATATATATGAGTCCTATGGGGTGCTCTGATGACTAGTCCGGAAATGCCATACTAAAAATGTTGGAAAAAGATTTTTAGCCAAGGCTTTAGATACAAAAATCTTTGACCCAAGGGGTCTAAAGCTTCACTTACTTCCATGTAGTTTTATGCAAGTTAATTTAATTAACACTTTCTTTTCAAGTGCATAATTATGACATATCTCCTGGCATCTCATTCATTTGACTGCGGTCATTTTGTAATTGAAGCAAATGCCTACGAAGCGCAATCAAAAATTGTCTTGTGTTGTGTTGTGGGATGCTCATCGTTTGGTTGTTTACTGACAGACTGACGGACAGACACAGAGGCACTTGTTTTGATGGAGGGCGTTGATAGTGCCGGCTGGACATAACACTGATCATAAAACAAACAGAGGGAGTTCAGAATTGAATTGAGATAGGTCGCAGTGTGGATACTCTATAGATGAAGGGATACAATTTTTGACATTTATCAATTAAGATAATTAAAGATAAGAAACAAGTTTCGAAAGAGAAAGCAAATCGAAATCTACCTCTGAAGATAAACATACCTATATATGCCTTTCAGAATCTTTTCTGGACATAAATATTATCAGCCATGTTCTCAATTCCACTTCCACTAACGTTTTGTGATTTAGAGTCAAAATCTAGTACTAAATCCGTTTTTAAATTCCAAAATTTTTGTGGAAGTATAATTTTCTTCACATTTCTTCGTATCAATAAGACAATTGTTCAAAATCATTCAGCTTGCTAAACTGTTCAAAATTGTTTTGTATTCAATTGAAAGGCCTTTAGAAATTGTGAAAATAATAAAAGTTTGTGTAAACAATGACTGATTAGGTATACCTTTACAAATATTTAGTATAGAGTATTATATTGCCTACTTAGTAAAAGATTAAAAAGAAATTCACCGGAATGTACTGGTCAATTTACTTGCGCTTTCTCGACCTTCCCAGCGACGCTAGAGCACATACATACATACATACTATAAATTTGTAATGATTTATGTACACATTTGATTGTTGGATTTAATACATGAAAATAACAAATACAAAACTTAGTACATACATATTTACGAGCATGTTTGTATGTGCGATAAGCCAAATTTGAGGAAATTTTTTATAAACTTTAATCTAGCTTTTAATATTATGAAAGCAAGAGAGAAGATCAAAGACTAAAGTTATCCAAAGGTACTAAGTTTTAGTTTGAAGATTTAGTGAAATAAAGCAAATGACTCTAGATTGCCTCTAATGAACCGAACCTTTCAAATATTTAAGCTCCCGAACCGAACCCCCGGTATACAAAGAAAAGTTTCGGTTCAAACAATCATTTAAGTTAATTTAATAACTTTCTCAATATTAAGACCGCAACAAACTATGTTATAGGTCAGAATCGCTTAACTTGATAATTACACAAGGCAACAAAATCCAACTATTTTTTGGCCTCCATGTATGTTTGTCATTTTTCCATAAAAATTGGGTCCACCTGATTCCAAATTTGTTACCAGTTTTGCTACATCGCCATCAGTTTCCAAGATATAGTGAAAAATGTGAATTTTTCATATCTGGTGACATTTTTAATTACGCGGCCCATATATACGCAACAATCTGTCTACTTACCAGTTAAAGCCGTACTCCTTACATCAATGTTTCGTACAAAAAAAATTGCACGTTCCTAACATCGCCCAATACCGTAATATAAGTCCCCAAATTTAAAATCTCCAAGTTTGTACAAAAGTTTCTCTGCTAAAAAAATTTTAAAAATGTAATCTTCAACTAAAGTATTTTCGTATTTTGATTTATAGTGAAACCCATTAATTTCGGTTTTTGTCATATAAGGGTAGCTACTAAAATGTTAAAGTTATAGCCACATACCTTCACATTTTTCACTTACATATATTCATAAATAACACAAAAACCGAAATTACTAAATATAATGGGCTACAGTTTTAAGCAAAATAAAAAATAGAGGAAACCCTTGTACCCTTGTAGCTTGTATAATTTATATAAGTTAAGGTTTTAAATAATTTGCGTCGAACATTCTTAGCTGAATTATTTCCCAAACTCAGCAACAGATGGTTTTTTATTTGGCAGCTATACGATATATTCATCCGATTTCGACCAAATTCCCCAAAACTGTGTGGGAACCGATAATATTCATAACTGGAAAGTAAAAAGAGTCTACCATTGAAAACAAACCAGTTTTTCTCCCTAGAACTTCATTTTTCGACCGATCGTTCCTATGGCAGCTATATGCTATAGTCATCCGATTTGGACTTGGCAGTCTTGTGTGTAATCATATAATATTGACCAGTAACAAGCTTGGAAGCTATAGCAATGGAAATAAAAGAGTTTTTCCCACTAAGACTTTTTTTCTGAACTATTTTTTGTATGGCAGCTTTACTATATAGTTGTCCGATTTTAATAAAATTTGGTGGAATTACGTGAAAGCATCGAAAACTAATAAATACGAGGTTTGCGTTGAAGACAAAACAGTTTTTCCTACTAAAACTTCTTTTTCGAACTATAGTTCCTATGGCAGCTTTATGCTATAGTCATCCGATCTGGCAGTTTCCGATAAATGTGCAGCGTCTTTGTATTAAAAGACTTCGTGCAAAGTTTGGTTAGTATGGATAAACTCGAAAAAGACTCGAAATATGATTCGAAACTGATCAGAAAAGCTGTCTATTAACGACTCTTCAAGAACAGTCTCGGCTGGGGTACCATATTCTGCCCAGCCAGCATTTTATGAAATTTCTGATCACATTCGAGTTTTTTTCGAACCCTCAGTCTGACTTAAATAGACATAAATGCGGTCGTTTTCTGATCATAAATGATACTTTTGCCGGGAGAAAATGGTACCCTAGCCGCGACTGACTTTTCATGAAGAGTTGTTTATACCCCGTTTTTTGCTGATCAGTTTCGACTCATTTTCGATTCATTTGCTAGTATTTTGCGAGTCGTTTTTCAATGAATCACATTTTGAGCAAATGCATAAGTAATTTCTACTATTTCTTTTTTAATATTTAATATTTGCTGGTAATTAAAATGGTAAACTAAAATTATGCCTTAAGTTTGAATTTTTGTGTTATGCTGTAACATTTATAAAATTATTTGTTGTCTACTATCTATGTTTTGATTTTTATTTTGGCTTGAAATTTTTGCACGATTTCTTTTTAATTGGTTTTTATATATTTTTTTTGTTTACGCTGACGCTTTCACCTCTTCACAATTTAATCACAAATGTTTGGGAGGCTTTCGTGCATATTTTTAGCCAGCGACATTGAAACAGATCATCATGATATTTAAATATATTTATATGTATGCTTATATAATAGTTGTTGCCTTTGCGCTCCTCTAATACTTTAAGTAACTTCCCTCAACACTCATTGACACCCATTTCCAGCTCGGCCTCGATAATATCCGCATGCTGACGCATCATGTGATTATTTAAATTTCCAACACTTTGGTAACATTTATCGCAGAAATCACAGGCAAACGGTTTCTCCCCGGTATGCACCAAAATGTGCGAATTGAGATGACCACGCGTAAAGAAAGCCTTCTCGCAACGATCACACTTGAAGGGTCTCTCCATATCGGGATTGTGTGAGCGCATATGTGTACGTAAATCGGATTTAGTGGGCCAACTTTTGGTGCATTTGCTGCAAGCATAAATCCGGGGCTTCGACTCTCCCGAATGTGTTCTTAAGTGGGACCCCAGTTGCGTGCGTAAGACAAATTTCTTTTCACACTTGTCACAGCTAAAGGGACGCTCGGTGGAGTGCAGCGATTTAAAATGATAGCGCAGACTGTGTCGTGAGGCAAAACTTTTGTGACACACCTCGCACTGATAACGCATATCGCCCAACCCATGCACAGCGATCATATGCAGATTGAGTTGAAAATTGCGAGTGAATTTCTTTTCGCACTCGGAGCAGGGATGTAGGGAACGATGCGTAGAGGTGGTAGTTGTGGAATGCTTTAGTTTTACATTTGGCATTGATTTATTTGTTGAAGTAGAGTCCGCAGATAGAGCAGCACTACTGATTATGGGCGGGAGATTAGCCTCTAGATGCTCTTCCAGTATGGCGGGCAGATGAATGGGTGTGTTTAAAGTACCCGAATCCCACTGAGTGGTGGTAGGAGGTGGCAAGGAGCTATTGTTGGGACATTGAAGAGTCTCCTGAAAGCCCAGTGCATCTGAAATAAAGAGATATTTTATTGTAGTTAAAAGGTTAACAAAGGCAGGAAATTAGAAAGTTGGGGAAAAGTACTTTTGCAGCAGAAAACCATGTCGCTTCGATACTGGTCCTGATCCATTAAAATATCCAACTCTACCAACTCTAACCTACAGTCTAAAATTCACGTTCATATCTTAAATAACTCTGAACCGCTTTTGAACCGGTTATCAACAAGTTCCATACCGAACCTGAACCAGTTAAATATCCAAATCTACAATACCAAAACAAAGTCTAAATTTCAAGTTAATACCTTAAATAAATTCTGATATATGGTTTTGAACCACTTTTGAGTCGGTTCGAAACCGGTTCGATACCGGCCCTGAACTAGTAAAATATCCAACTATCCAACAACCTGCAGATCAGATTTCAAGTTTATAGCTTAAATAACTTGTAAGATATGGCTCGGAACCACTTCGAAACCATTTTGATAACGGTTGAATACTGGTTCAATACCGGTCACGATCCAGTGAAATATCCTACTTTATTTTACCAACCTACACACCAAATTTAAAAGCTTTTAATCTTGTAAAAACCTTTATCAATGGGCAAATGACCATTTGAAAACCACCAAATTATTTTTTTGGATCACAAAAGATCACAAACAATGTACAGGTTTGAAAATTGCGAAACCATCAAAGGGACACTTGGAATTCATCTTGCGGCTTCTGTGAATTATTCCGCTCTCAAAGTTAAGACGACATCAAGAATAGTTCGAGTCTAGTTTATGTTTTATTATATTATTAAAATTATATTAAATTGCTACTATTAATGCGAATTGCTTTAGTTTTTCTTTTCAATTAGACCCTGTGTCAGCACACGTCGCTGCTTGAATTCTCTACCGATTAACTAATTTGAAATCGTTCAACCGTATTAAAGCTCTTTGTTAGATCTTTTACTGTAAGCTTTAAGGCCAACGCTATCTTTTCTGGGTCCTAAAATTTAATTCAATAGCTCTAAAAAAATGTTTTGCTCTAAAAAGTTGTTTGGGCGAATTAAGAACCAAAAAAAAATTTGTTCGAAATTTTAACAAATTTTCTATACTGATATTTTTAAGATTACATGACAAAAATAGCCGTAACTTCCTTAATTTTTGAGCTACCGACATGTTTAGCCACTCAAAATGTTTGGAAAAAATGCGGCTTTAACATATAATTTTTGGAAAATTTTTGAAGGATGGGTCTTTTTTGCTAAACTAAGTTTTTTGAAGAAAATAGTAGTAGTAGTAGTAGAAAATAGTGTTTGAAAAAAATAGTATTTCAAAATTGTTTTCCAAAGGGCTTTTTATACCTGAACATTTGAAAAAAAATTCAAAACTCTATCTTAAACCGTTTTCGAGTTATTTAAAATTTTGAAAATTCACAATTTTAAAGCTCAAAAAAATCTCACATTTCGGGGTTAAGCTTTTCTCATAATAAGCTTCCTTTGGGCCAATTATCATCCAATTCGGAGACATCACCTCAGAAAATATCTTGTTTTGCTTGAAATGCCCCCATAAATATAAAATATAAAATATTGGTCTAAATTGAGTGAATCTTTGCACGTCGTCTATGGGGTCCAAAATATGCGTACAAACCAAATTTGGGGTCAATATCTCAACAACTATAGCCAATTTTCCGACCAACCGGTCCTAGGGCAGCTATAAGGTATAGTCACTCATTTTGGACCAAATTTTGCAGAGCTATTTGACAGCATATAATATTTAGAATTCCCCAGTTCAAGAACGGTAATATTGAAAACCAAAAAGTTTTTCTCACTAACATAAATTTTTGAACCGACCGTTCCTATGGCAGCTATAGGATATAGTTATCCGATTTCGAAATTTTTTACAAATCTATTTGAGATAGTTTAAAATATTAATAATGGCCGAGTTTATGAACACTTACATTGAATATAAAAAAGTTGTTCTCACTAAGACTCATGTTCAGACTCATTTTACCTTTTGCATCAAAAAACCCGTCTTAACGAAACAGTTCTGACAGTTCGTTTCCGTAAATTCCCCTGTGGTCGGTGAAATAATGGATACAGGGGTGCCCAGAATGAGCTTACGGCCGCGTGAAAACAAATACAACTACACAAAATATATCTCAAGCAATAACAACAACAAGAAATGGAAAGAGAAGAGCGAGCGGTAACTACGCATAAGCAACATTGTTGTTGCTTTTTAATTTGCCAGAGACATAGGAGAGAGAGAGTTGATGATGTTGTTGCAGGTCTGCATGCGCCAACAACAAAACCTTAGCTCGGAAAGAAACAAAGAGAAGCGCGCATCTGAATTTGTTGTTGCTTTATGTAGGCTTATGGCGCGCGTGCCTTTCCGTGAATTGCGTGAATCCACTTGGCGTTGAGCTGTCGGTTTCAAAAACTGATTTTATTTAAACCAGATCTAGTAATCGTAGATATGAATGTCATTCGTTTAACCTTACTGACTCACTGACATGTACGAAAACCGAGCTCTACGACAACAATTCGTTTTTTTAATTTTTCAATATAAAATCAATCGAGTAGCAGAGTCCCGGTGCTTGTATTTTGTGGTTTTGATTTAATTTCATTTTGAAAGGATTGAGGGGCCAGGCATCGATAGCGCAACGGACCTAATTTCGAAAATAACGGCTAAAAAAACAAAAATTGAGAGTGAGCCGAACACAAACCGAGTTTTGGTTTGCTCCCAAAACCATTTTATAAGACAAACCGGTGGTTTAAAACCTCAACAAATCTAATGAACCGAACCAGTCGCTGATATTCTAAATACAACACAAGTTTGTCACAAACATTTTCCAAATTCGTTAAGCTTCTTCCTACCAAAATTTCGTACAATATTATGTCGCTCTTAACTTAAAGCGACAATCGTCCGATGAGATTACTTTCAGGCCACCTTTCCTCAAACAAAAGGTAAACACGATTTGAAAACTGTAATTAAAATATATAATTTTACTTACCAAAATCCACATACTCCATTAGTGGGGCCACCCAGGCTATGGGCTTACCACTTGCTTTTGCCTGCTCCTCCTCATCTTCTTGCTGATGCTGCTGCTGCAAGCTACCCACTTCTCTCTCCAGACACTCCAAGACATCATCCAAAGCCAAAGCCTCTCCCTCGGCCACAGTACGTTTCCATTGCTCATATCTCTCCTGCAACACCTGCTCCGACACCATACATTTCTTTTGAAAGTCCAAAGCCTGCTTTAGCGAGCTTAAGCATAGATCACAAATCACATCGGTGAGCCCATCATTGGGTGCCACTTTCAGTTGAGGCGTCAGCGTCTTCAGTTCGGCACTTAGTTCATCCTCATAGATGTTATGGTAGAGCGGCGGTTGCTCCAGCAGACAACACCGACAGATTAAGGGATGATTCAGCAGCGAGAACATAATACTTTTTTTATTAGGGGGGGAAAAGCGTCCGCTCGGCTAGCCGGTTGCTGGCCTTCTGAGTAGCTGCTGCAGCGGCTGCTGGACCCGGTGATGACTATCAGGAATGTACTCAGGGCGTGCGATAGCCCTTGGCTTGGAAATTGATAAGCAGAGTGACCGGCCAGAGGCGGCCGGGGTGGCAGGGAGAAACTACTGTCGCCGCTGGGACTGTCAACGTTTGCTAATTTGCTAATTGATTACCATAGAGAAGAGGCAACTGCGTCCCTGAACCCCAGATAAGAGATTCCCAGTAAAAGTATTATCTCATCCATTACATTTGGGTGGTCCCAAAGATTCCGTTCCAATGTTTACCCGGCTCGAAATAGATTAAAGCCCTTATCAATGTAAAGCTTGAGTTTTGTTTTGAAAGCGGGTTTCCCGGTATCAATATGTACCAATTTTGATATTGTAGTTGTATTCACTCTAGACTTTTGGCAGCCAAAATGGGCAGAAGGATCTAAAGAAAAGGGGGGCTATGAATGGATTCGTGAAGAGAGTGTAAAGTCGAATCGGGTGATGTAGAAAAATTATGAATCTGTACTCAATATTCAAGTTTTTTTTACTTTTCGATACGGAATTAGTATTTTTAAAGATTCCAGCTTTCACGAATCGACTGTCATATTCGACTCTTTGACTTCAAATTTTCAACCGAATTTTCGAATTCGAGCGAATTGTAAAATAGATTTCCTGTTTGTAAACTTGATTCCCATTGTTTACCCTCATTAGTCTATTGATCGCTAAGTCCTGATTACTTAAACAGAAGAGTTCTATGACACCACAACTTTCTAAACTATTTGACAATCTTATCACTTCTCATCTACATCGCCCCTTTCAGCCTATTGTTTTGCCAGCTCAGCATGGGTTAATGAACCACTTTTGATTCTGAAGCTGTTTCTTCATAAGATCGGTCTTCTTAAGATTTCCTGAGACTTACTGTTATGGATATCGCAATGCTTTATTATAGGTACTCAACGGGCAGTGATTGGAAAGGTACTCAATTTTCTTATTTAGGTAAGGTACAAGGTAAATGTCAAAAAATACACCTAGGTAAGGTAAAAGGTATACGGAATTTTCAGTACCTAGGTAAAGGTAAGTAAAGATTCAAAAGATTTGCTATTATCGGCAAGATAAGTTAAGGCTTCCATTTCAGTATTAGAATTTTCATAACAGTTCTCAGTTTCATTCAATCTTCCATTACTGGTATCTTAACGGTCTTCAGAATGCTTTATATTTGAACTCTCATTGACAACAGTTTCAAAATTTTCCGTAATTTCTTCAACAATCCAATCCTTAAAAAACTTTACATACTAATATCGTAGCAAGTATTTCATGTGTGTGGGAAAATCGCACACGTTTATATGCGAGCACAAGAGAATGACGATGTAGATTGCTTCTATATAGTTAACATCAAAGTAGCTTTTGTTATTGCAACTCCAGATATCGACAGTCGTATAAATAAAATTAGTAGTTTGAAAAATACCAGCGATATTTTTCTTATACTATTCTATTTTCACTTTCGTAAAAATTTCTCGATTTAAAACCGGGTTTCACCACAATTTTTGGGAAAGTGAAAATGAGAGCACGGCTCTAATAGTCCTCCTTCCTCTTATCTAGCAAGGATCGTATAGTTTTTAAACAGGGAATGTTTACTGGACGTCCTGTGATAGCCACAAACAACTTTTCCCTGAAACTTTTTTCTTCAAGGTCCTTTTTTCTCCTAGGTATTTGTACCTAGGTACTTTCAAACACTGCCAACGGGTTCTATTTATAAACGATCTTTCTTTGGCGTGAACTCACCCAACCGTATAATGATTTTCAATTCTACTACTGTGAGCAAAAAATAGCGGAAAATTTGAATTTAAATTTTTTGAGATTCCGATAGCGACAAATGTTTTTATTTGCAAACATAATTTGTTGGCTAATTTTTTTTTGCTTATAACTTGTGTATCGTTCATCCGATCTTTATCATTTCTTCAGCAATTCGATAAAACATTTCGATTACTCGATATCTCTAGAAGGTACGAACAATCTATCATAAAAACTGTGGGAGATATGACGTTTTTTCCAAATTGTGTGGCGGGAGGGGGCGTCGCAAAAATTAAAAATAAACTTGATCTGCCTGCAAGTATAAGAAGTATATGTCCCATACATGTCAAATCTCGATCTCTTACCATCTCTGAGATCTGTGCGTTCATATAGACAGACAGACGGACATGGCTATATCCACTCGGCTGTTAATGATGATCAAGAATATATATACTTTATAGGGTTGGAAACGATTCCTTCTCCCTGTTACACACTTTTGCACAAACTTAACATACTCTGTGTACCTTTGGTACAGAGTATAAAAATTATTTATTGCCTTTTCTTCTATATATAGCTTTTTAAAATCGGTTATGCTGTTGGGAAGTTCTGGAGAAATATATAAGCTCACCTCTCGAAAATGTGAAAATAAATAATGTCAAACTTTAATATTAAAAAACCAATTTTCACCACAGAAAAATTTGTAACAAACTATTTCTTTATATGGGACACCCCAACGAATCAGAAAAAAAAACGAAATTCTGCATGTTTCAAAGTGTTATCTTACCAATACGACAGAAAGTTTTCAACCAAGGCTGCAAACCTATGAAATTCTGCTGAATGTCGCTTCTAAAGTCTAAGGTACGATTCGCGGACTTGTTCTTGTAGGTTTTGGTTTAAGACTTGGTTAATAGATTCATAGATAGTTGACAGACTTTTGACTCTATTTTTGGTAAAAGTATTAACATATTTTTATTTAGGAGGACACATCCAATTTAACAAGCTCTTCAAAACCTCAATCGCTACTCTAATGGGCCACATTCATTATTTGGTATTATTTATACGTCCTCTACAAGGGCTTCCAAAAGTGTTTGGTTTAGCCTCACCTACGATTTTTCTTTTGTCGTTTTTCAACTTGACTTATGCTTTATTTCCATCTCGAATACGCAACATGCCGATTTTGGATATGATTTCTTAAATTTTGTTACCTATTTTATTTATTTTGAGAAAGTTTAAAGTCGAAGCTCTTTTCATATATAGGGGGTCCGGTTCGTGTTCAGGTTCGGTAAGTTACAAACTTGGAAGGTTCGGTTCATGGTCTGGTGCGAGGGACACAAAAAGCCCGAATCGGCTCTTCAGATTTCGGGTTGGGACCGATTTGCAGCCTTGGTTTTAGCATACGAAAACAGGACAGTGTGAAGCTCCCAAAAATACATATGGAAAGTTTCTTTATTCTCTGATGCAAAAGCTTGTTGAACTGTGTAATTCCTTTTTTTATGAACGCTGATGATGACAAAATTATTAAGGTTTTTGTCAACAGACATTACTTAAAAAAAACCTTAATAATTTTAAAAAGACTTCGTAAGTAGTTTCTGATCTAGAACCCTATAGGGAGAAAAGTTTTATAATTTGTTTCGATTTTAGACACATTCTGTACTATTTGAATACGTGATAGCCAGAATTTTAACGTTTGAGAAAACAACGATGTTTCATCGATATTTTACTTTCCAAACATCGATGTACCTAGACATCGATGTTTTTCCAGCTCTACTATCTAGTTCAATGAAACAATTTTTCATATACGCTAGCAGTCTACTTGTTGCACTCAGAACCGAAACTGTACCGGTACAATGTTTAGCACCTCGAGTACCGGAACAAAAAAAATTTTTAATTATATTCCGGTCCCGGTTCTGGTTCTAAGTTTTAATCGGTTCTTTTCGGTATACAGTTCCGGGTTGATTTCCTGTTTAACATTAATGTTAAAGCTCTGTTAATAAACATAAGCAAGGGCTTTTAAACATTTCTTTTCCTGAGTAACTCGTATATTGAAACCGGGCAGAACTGACTTTAACTTACTCTCTCGTTGTTTCTGTGGACGCAACGGGATTCTGAAATAATGTTTGGAAAACTATTTTCCAAAATGGGTGAAAATGCCCAGAAAAGTAATTGAAGAAGATCCGTCAACTTTTTGATAGCCCTGATTGATTTCAATTTCCCTAAGCTATGACTCTTTCTTGACAGGTAAGGGCCCCCATGTTATCGGATTCATTAGCTCATAGTAGCACGAGTTCAAACTGATTTCTGTCAGTTGGAATTGATCTGTCCATGAATTACTTACAAAGTAAAGTCCAAATAGAAAAACAAACAATCTACTATATTAATCAATTGAAAAAGTTGCATCGATCATTTTGGTTCTAAAAATATGAAATGGGTTCTAGTTCTGATTGGTGAGTTTTCTATCCGATCTATTCTTGTAATTGACATTTATTTACACACACGATAACAACAAATTGTACAACTGAATAGCATAGACCTTTTGATCCATTTCTACTATTTACAATAATTTTTCGTTCCTCAATTGTCCCTTCTTTGGGGACGTTCAAACAACAGCCCAGCCAATTGCACCTGCTGTTGGGCATAGTAACTGATCGGTTGCTGCTGGACTCCTCCTGCCGGCGAAATGCGTACATCTCCTTCGGGTGTCACCGATTGCCGCACCAACTCCCTGAGACTAGCCGATATTTTGGCCGTGCGAAAGCGTGCCTCATGCTTACGTTGGCGACCCTCCACAAAACGTTGAGATTGCCTTCTCTTACGCTGTATATCCTCCTTAAGTTGCTCTCGTTTTAAGCGCTCCAATTGCTGACGTTCCCGCCAGTGTTCCTCATGTTGTGCCTGTTCCACATAATTGTCGTGCTGCAATCGCCTCAGATAGGATTCCAAAAGTTGAGTACGCAACTCGTCGGCTCGGCGCAGGCGCTGAGTAAGCCGCATACAGATATCCCGTTTACGTAAAGTGGCGTCCAGATGTTGTTCCTCCTGTTGAACGGTAATTGCCTCATTGCGTTTCAATTCCTCACAACGTCGCTGGCACAAAGACATGTCCCGCTCCAAACGCAGGGCTGTCAATCTTTGTTTGACCGCCTCATCTTTGGCATCAAGGGCACCGCGCAAACGCCGCAGTTCTGCCAAATCGCGCTCGGCCAAGGTTTGCAGACGAGCCTTGGTCACCAGATAGTCTTGGAATTGTTTGTCATGAACGGCTCGCTTATATTCCTCAACTTGCTCACACTTGAGCAATTCACGTTCGAGTCGTTCGTTCTCCCAGTATTTCCGTGCCAGCCAGGCATGCTCTTTATCCGTGGCCTGTTGGCTACGTTTGGAGGCCATACGATTTAGAATCTTCTGATCATGTGCGGGAATCTGTTGATAGGCGGCTTGAATAGTGGGAGCTAGGCAGAGATTCGCCATGGAAGCGCATAGGGAAGTGCAAGACATTTTGGAGTTTTGAACTGGATTGGAGGGCACCAATGACATGTTGTCTTGCGACTTGGATTTGCCCTTGCCGGTTATGGAAAGAGCCGGAGCATCGGTGGACAGTGGGCCAAGGACAGTCTGTAAGGGAAGAGAAAAAAAAAGAGATGAGCAGGAGAAGTCTTAAAATGTTTGGGTGTTAAACCCCCCCTTGAACATATTATATATTTATATGCAAAATTCAAAGATAAGAAACTAGGACTATAGAAAATTTTTTAAAACATTCACTTATGTTTTTTGCAAAATAATAAAAGAGTTTCAAATAAGGATTCACCAAGTGTAGGGTAAATTTTATGCTGTAGTATTAAACGAGTCGGCTCTAACAGACTTCGATATACCCGATACTCATAGAAAGAAATGTTAAATAGCCTTCCTCTGTGCCTGAGGTGGGACAGCTTAAAGTTGCCAAAAATAGCTTTTTACCCTTATTAGATACGTTTTGTGGAGAACCTACACTTTTATTCTGACTTTTTTTTTGATATTATCGTAAATGACTATTTCTTAACTTTAAAATAAACTATCCCAAGGAATTGTACGATTATTTTTAGAGAAGATATACCATTTTGAATACATATCTACTGCCCAAAGTTATGCCTTGCAAAAACAGTACAACAGGCTAGTAATTTCTATAGAATTTCAATGAAAATTTTTATTAAAACTAATTTCATACTTTGAAGCAATATACACGATTTTTTGTGAAAACGTATACCATTACTAAAAATAGAATATCTTTATTGGAAAAAATCGTAGAAATATTTGATATAGTTTATATCAAAGTTAAGGACTAGTACATGAAAAAGAGTCAAAACAAAAATATAGGTTGCTCCCAATACTCGTCTCAAAAGGGTAAAAATAGGCATTTTTCAACTTTAAGCTTAAATTACTAAAAACGTGATAAACCATTTCTGAAAACAGATTCGTGTTCAGCACTCGAAAATCATCTAGAATCACCACCAGCCCCTCAATATACTGGAAAAAGGCTGTTGCGTGTTATTTTTGGAATTATTTTTATAAATTTGTATTTAATCAAAGGAAATTTTTGAACAAAAAAAATGTTTTTAGTTTTAAATTTGAATGTTAATGTTTAATAATTACTTAAAAAAGATTTTTTTTTAATTTTAAATATTTCAAAATGGTTTCATAAATTATTTACATTGATTTAAGTAGAAATCAAATTTTAATTAAAACAAGAAGGCCAAGCAAACTTGTCTGTACCCTTGCAAATGCTGTTTATGAAATGTCAGTTTAAAAACGCTTACATAAAAATCAAAAATTTTTGTAACTAAAGCCCATTTTCCGACAGATAAAAATCTGATTTCGACCAAATTTCGCGAAACATTTTGAAAACATATCAAATTAACAATCGCAGAGTTTAAGAAAGATAAAATGGAAAACAAAAAAGTTTTTCTCACAAAGACTCATTTTCGACCGATTGGTTCTATGGCAACCATAAGATATAGTCACCCGATGTCGGTCAACTTTTCAAAATTAGTTTGAAAGCGTTTAATATTAAGAATCACCTACCTTTGAACGATTTACTTGAAAACAAAAAAGTTTTTTCACGAATCCTATGACAGCTATAAGAAATAGTCATCTGACTTTGACCAAAGATTGCAAATCTGTTTGAAAGCGTATAATATTTATAATGGCCGAGTTTAAGGACGCTAACATTGAAAACCAAAAAGTTTTTCTCCCTAAGACCGATTTTTTGACCGTATATATAATACCCTTTGAAAGGCTTTGTATGGCTCGTATTAAGCTAACATATAATAAGGCAGGACAACGTTTGAAAAGAAAGTTAGCTTCCGAACCCATAATTCTGTCTCCTAGTGAAGCGTTAGAATTTATGATTAGAAATTCTTTGAGCAAAAAACAATATAATTCAATGCGAAATCTAAACAAAATTCGGACACACATCCTAGCTACAAAAGATTTCAGGAAGCCAAATTACAATTGAAACTTGCAGGAATAACTGCTACTGAAACATTGGCTGAAGTTTCATTGCAATAAATTAATAAAATTGCATAAATATGTTTGCACATCATTTATATTACATGAATGTTGTTTTTATTTTAACTATTGTATAACCGTATTCTGGTAATATTGCATAACGGAATTATGGTAATATTTCGTTTAAATTTAACATTTTTATAGAGCTATGTGTAGGGGAAATCAAATAATCAAAATTACGGTACGTATGCGCAATGCATTCTTATATGGGCAGTAAGGGTAGGCGTGTCCAGAATCATACAAATTTTTTTCCATATATTATGCATTATATTATTATCATAAATACCAAGTTTCAGCTCTGCAGCATCAATATTAGACTTTATGCCAAAAAATCGGCAATTGGGCCCAATGTGCAAGGGTATAAAAATAAATGTTATTCACCTTCTGAGTTGCTGAAATCGAAGTTACTTTCTGAAGTCCTCTTTATCGAGTTAAATGTAATTTTTTGAGCACTATAAAGTACTTTTCGATATTGACGATATTAGAGTGTATGACGACAGTAAGAGAGCGTGCACCAAATCTTCTATCGTATTCGTACGCTTATTTTTTCGGTTGTTGTTCATCCAAGATAAGGTTGTGCTTCTCAAGACTGACATTTTACCTATAAAATGTAATAGACTAATAAGTTACTAACGACTAACGATTCACAATGAACCATTTTCACAAACACATAAAGATTTAAGACCAATACCAAAAACTCTACTCCACGAAAGTCGCGGGTATATGTGTTACAATCAGGGCTGCAAACCGGTTTTGAACCGAACCGGTTCGAACCCGGAATTCCGGCTGTTTTCCTACTGTGAACCAAACCCTGAACCGAACCACGGGGACGAAAATAGATGGACCCGAACCCGTTCCGAACTCAAGCTTTTGGTTCGGTTCAAAAAAAAATGCGTGCTAATGTATTGTATGTAGTACTTCTTTGCCTACCTATGTACATATCTATACACATAGACCACAATACTTCCAGTCAGAGATATTAATTTGTAATATACTTCAAATTCAATGTAAACTTCTTTTTAGCCAGTAACTATTTGACATTGTTTAGCTATTATAAATTAATCCCTGTAACAGTCGATATTGGGTGGGAAAAATAGCTAAATTGGCAGCACTAGCCACGCGCCAAAAATTGGGCGCAAAGAAGAATCGAAACAGAAAGAGACAGAAAACACACAATTCAGAACAATAAAAACGCTCATTTCATTTCGTTTGATAAGAACAAAAGAAGACAAAGCCATTTTTGATCAAATCATTGTGAAAAAAAGTTCCAAGTGTGGCGAATAAACACCAATTGATGCTCAATTTTATAAGCGAAAGACTGATTAAAGGGCATACATAATTAATCATACTGAAGATTTATACATTAGCAATGAAGGAAGTCCATATCCAGCAACCGAGGGCCAATCTCATGTCAATTATACGTCAATCTACGTCTTACAGTCTTACCAACAACAACCACAGCAACATACCCTAACCGTTCAACACAGGCAATCTTAGTGCGAGAGAGAGAGAGAGAAACTTAGAGAGCGCACCGCGTTGTGCGCGGGGTGTTAACTGGCCGTTTGACTCCTGAGCAAATGCGAGTGTAAGGGTACAGAGTATGTTATAGTCGGGCTTGACCGACTTTCTTTCTTGTTTATTAAATACATACCAATTATGGTCAAATTAAAGTCTTACTTCACAACAAATCCCAAAACTTTAACTTTCTCAGCGCAAAACCAAACACCTTAAAAGGCGCGAAAATGTTTTAGGTATGGGCACGACATCGTGACTATCGAATAAAAAAATATTTCAAAATCTGAATAAATATTGGCGTGATGTTAGATTTCAAGAAAATTAAAAACATCAACAAGATTCGAGTTTTGAAATTTGAATTTATGGCCTGCCAGGTTGACAGAATCGACCACAGAGCGAGGTCGTACCTCGCGAAGTTTTCCTGTTTCTCAAATAGTTCAAAATATTGCTTCCTGTTATAGTTCTGAGTTTTAGTCGGACTTTTCGGTAAACCGTTCCGGTTCGAGAACTGGTTGAATCCCCGGGTTTGGGCTTAAGAATATTATGTTCTTGGCAGGGTATCCAACCGAAACAACAACCGTTATTTTTAACAACCGAAACCGTAACTGAAATATGGACAATTTTTTTAAGTGACCGTAACCGAAACCGAAGTGGATTTTATTTTGCTCAACCATAACCGATACAAAATAGCCGGTTCCATTACGGTTTTTAAAATATTATAAGACAAACTAATTTTTTTTTTAATATTGTAAATATTTAATTATCGTCTGTGGCCGTCCCGAAAATTCATTTAAGCAAAACACATGTAGACATGTAGATATCAATTAGTCGAGATATATCAATTAACAAAGATATTTTCAAGATTAAGCGTGGCGATGATAAAAGAAGGTATTTTGCTCAGTCTTTTCTTTTCAGTACTTTAATAAAACTAAGTTAATATAATGTTCATTTCAGGTGTTTTCAACGGTCCGGATACTAGATAGCTGATGAAAAACATTGAATTTGTTTCCTTACTAAAAACAAAAGAAAGAATTGCCTGTGATTCCGTAAAGGCAGTCATTAACAACTGTTTGGGAGTGCAGAGTCAGATAAGCATGGAGAAAGAAGGTGTTTACTGGCCGTTTTTTGCTCATAACTTGAGTATCGTTTATCCGATCTTTATCATTCCTTTAGCAAATCGATTTTGTGTACAAGGTATCTCTAGAAGGTACGAAAGATCTATCTTCAAAACTGTAGGAGATATGACGTTTTTTCCAAATTGCGGGGCGGGAGGGGGCGTGGCAAAAATTGAAAATAAACTTGATCTGCCTGCAAGTATAAGAAATATATGCCCCATACATGTCAAACCTCTATCTCTTACCATCTCTGAGATCTCTTCGTTCATACGGACGGACGGACAGACGGACAGACAGACAGACAGACAGACAGACGGACAGACGGACATGGCTATATCGAACCGGCTGTTGATGCTGATCAAGAATATATATACTTTATAGGGTCGGAAACGATTCCTTCTCCCTGTTACATACTTTTGCACAAACTTAATATACTCTGTGTACCTTTGGTAAAAGTAAAATTGGCTCAAACAGCACCTCCAGGAGGGCCAGGGCCAAGCTTCTCTCAATCTCTTGGCGTGTGTGCTTATAATTTTTCGCACAAGAGAAAGGGACCTACAGTTAGTTTAACGCCGAATCCGAACGGCAATAGTTAGAGAATTTTTGCTTTTTCATGGCTAGTTATTACTTCACAGCTGGCGCCAGTAGCTGGTGAAGGTGATCGGGTGTGTAAAAGCTTTTTTCTAAAGAAAGAAAAAACTTTTCCTATTAGATGGTCCGAGGCGGGATCGAACCCACAACCTCCCGCACCAGCAGCCACACATACAACTGATACGCCACGTATCAGTACCTTTGGTACAGAGTATAAAAAATCGTATGAAGTAATGTAATGCAGTGTAATGCAAAAAAGTAACGATGCAGTTCGATTCCTGTGACCCGAAATAGGGGGAAACCGTTGAGACTGATGTCTTTTTTTTCGACTTGCACAGTGTTGTTTATACATATGTAGATAAAAACACACATACATAGGTGTTGTCAGGCCTGTTCTCGTTCCCAAGTTCGATCTATCTGAATTTATGAAAGTTCATTTGTCGCTAGCAACAAAATCGACAATCACATGCAAAAATGATATTGTTTCAGTTTAGCGACAAGCACAAATTCACCCCTGGCTTAAACGTTTCTCTATCAAGACATTGAAAATGGGAAGATACAGCCATTTTAGGAAACTCCGATTCGTTTCGGTAACAGAAGAATTAGCTGATATTAACACGAGTTTAAATACAAGTGTGTCAGATGAAAGATTCGAAGTTATGTTCAGCGGGCCAAATGTAAAAAAACAATCTATTGAATATCAAGTGAGAAAGTCGGTTTAAAATCCTTATGTAAGTGCTCCTTACAAACATTACAGGATACGGAGAATATCGTGCCGTAGAGGAAATGGGATACTCACACAAATCAATTGGCAAATTTTCAAAGAATAAATGTAGTTTGATGACAGGTATATTAAGTAGTCGGTGAACAAGAGAAGCTACATCGATCCTGCATCGTAAAGGATTAATTCGGTCTATAAGTCTCCCTCCCATCAGCAAAACTTAATTTAACCTAAATTTGGATAAAACTTATATAAGGGAATCGATTAAAATTCCCCAATTTAAATGTATCATTGTCCGTAGGTAAGCGCTATGAAGTGAACAAAACCGAACCGTTTTTTCTTTATGGTTTTCGGTTCGGTTCCGCATTTTCGAAAGTGCGCCGGTTTCATTTGCGGTTCGGTTTATCGGCTGAAAATGCGGTTCGCTTACGGTTTGGTTCGGTTCGTATATTCGTATATATGTAGCCAACCTATGCTATTTTGACTGAGACAGACTTTTTCCAATAGGTACTCAGAGAGAGACTATGATGGTAAACCAGGACTGAACAGTTTTTTAAAAGAAAATGTGTCGAAGCAGCAAACTTGGCACTCTAACTATACTTCGTTAATGCTTTTTGATTGGTTAGCAGATCTGGAAATATATGGTACGGAATGCTGATAGGAAAACAATTACAACAAAAGATCTGATACTGATCCTGCCTTTTCGGTTCGATGAATTTCAGTTATCGAAAAAGTGACTTTTGGTACCAATTCTGTTTCTAAACTAAGCTGCTTAAAAACAAAAATAATTACCATTAATGACAGTTTAAGGTCGTCAACTTACCTGCAACAGCTTGCAATCTCTTAATGCACCGCGTCCTTGCTTTTGTCGAGTTATATTCTTCTGTTTCGACTCGATTTTCTCATCTTCTTTTAGCTCTTCCGGCTGTTTGGACTCGCTACGTTGACTGCCCGCACTTTTCGAGCGTCTGCTTTTGCCCGCTGTGGAACCTCGACTCAAAACCTCCACTGATCCCCGCCTGCTGTGTGTTGATTTCACTTGCTCAGGTGACTGGGAAGCTCTGCTGTGACTTCTCTTTCTTTCTCGAATCTGCAACTTCTCCAACACTTGGATTTCCTCATCCAGTTGACGTAACTCATCGCCACGACCACTCCCATTGCTGCTGCTGCTATTGGTATGTGAGCTATAGCAATCACAATGACAGATATCACAACAACTAGCCACCAAATCCAATTCCTCCAGCAGCTGTAAATGTTCTGCCTCCAATTTTGCTTTACTTTTACTACGACCACGCCGCTTACGCTTGGGCGTCATTCTGTTGCTCACATTTAACGGTTTTTCAACTGACACAATTTCTAAATATTTTTAACAATTTATTTTGGAGACTTCCATTTAGGCACGACGTTGCAACTCGGAATAATAAACCCAAATTCCTAAGCAAAAACATAATTTTTGTTGTTTACTTTTTTATTGATTGGCCCAGACGTTGCGTTGCCCAGGACAACGGGCTCGTAGCTATTCTGTCTAGCATTTAGAGGTTTTTGTGTTGCTGAAGGTATTTTTGGATTTTGTGTTTTGGTTAGGCAGCGGAAATTAGCATGTCAATTAGTAGGGAAAAGTGAAAGGACCAATAAGGAATCTTTTTATCACAGATTTCCCCCCTTTTTAATGGTGAAACTTTTACCCATGGCCCTGTGTTGTGCATTGAGAAGTTTGTTTGGAGGTTTTGTATTTTTTGCAACATTGAGGAAGCATTTAGAGATTTCAGACCAGTTAGGTGGCAAACACTAGAGTGTCAGGGACCTTAATATAGGTATTAAGGCCGCAATTTACGAGGTCGAACCCAAAAGTTACGTGACTCAAGCCGAGTATAAATGGAAACACTTTCGCTTTGCTTTGATACTCAACAGCTGTTCAATATTTGTTTTATTTATATGAAGTACTAGCTACATTTCTCTTCTTCCAGATAGCTGCTATGTGTCAGATGAGCTCACAATTTACTCTGCTATTTGTAAGTTTATGTGACATATAGGCCCTTAGGGTATTCACCAGGGCTTGTGAAAACGTAATCGGTAAACTTACCACACATGAGCTAGTGAGCGACCGCGACCCCTAGTAATTGTTGTGGTAAACCAAAGAAAATTTAACATAGAAGCACAATTTGCTGCGTCGACAACTTTTCACTCAGATATTTGTCAGCTGTTCGCTGTCATTTTGGCTCTTTGAGTTATTTTTTGACTATGTCCGTCCGCTCCCTCTAAACACCGTGTTTTCCTATGTCGACAATAAATTTGAGTAACAAATGGAGTTAACATCACTCAAAAAAGAGAGGCGTTTCAAATTGTGCTGCTATGTTAAATTTTCTTTGGGTAAACCTGTTTTTGACAGACTGGGAATTTTGCTCTTACTTGAGATTCAACGCTTCAGTGGCGTAGAGCACTTTGTGCCTAACTCATAAACGGGATGTCGTGTGTTCGAACCATGGAGCTGACTTTCCCTTTTTATTTTAAAAAATCGTGTGTGATTGAACATTTTTTCTGACCTCGATTATAGTTTGGGACATGTATCTAAATTTCTATATAAGATAAGCACGATACCAAGTATTTTTAGCCGATACTTTGAACACTTCATGTTTTTACACTTTACACATTTAGACTGATTTTTGTAAACATACCCCTCATAACCCGCATAAAAAGGTAGTAGTTTTCTTCTCATGTATTTTGTTGTTGTGGCGTAAACTTTTGGCGTTTTCTATTTTCTATTTACCATTTTACGAGGACTGGCATGGAATCTTTATTGATTCTCGAGTACTGCACAAAAACTAATGCGATCCTACCTAACCAACAGGCGTCAAGCTGTTGTTACATCGTCCGCGTCTTTATCATTTCTGTCCCTTAAGCGTGGAGTCCCTCAGGGATCAGTTCTCCATTGTTGTATTCTATTTATGTAAATGATCTCCCAGATGTTTCGTCAGAATGTGAAGACCATATGTACGCTGATGATGTTCAAATGTATGTTTGTCGTCCATTGTCTAAAATTAATGAATGTGTTACTGTGTCTAACCGAGAGCTGTCTAAAATTAGTGAGTGGTCAAACAAGAATATTCTAGGATTAGATTCGATAAAATTGAAATGTATTGTATTTTACAAAAAAGCAATAGATACAGGAAATTTACCAAAATTACCACATGCAGAAAAAGTATGCAACCTAGGTATCACGCTCAATCAAACTCTTTCCTGGAGTGATCATATAAATAAGGCTGTAGGTAACATTTACGGATCCCTTAGACTACTGTAGCTCCCACAGCACTTTCTCCCTATGTCTATTCGACTCTTAATAGCTTAGACTTGTTTAGCACCCTGTCTTTACTGTGGAGTGAAAATATTTGGCAACAGTGATGCAGCTAGCAAACATTAACTAAATGTTGCCTTTAACAATATAGCTAGATACGTTTTTGACCTAAAGCCAACTGACCACATTTCAAATTACACCAAAAAGATTTTCGACCTTAATTTAGATAGATCTACATAAGCTTATAAGCACCAAAGAACCAAAGTATCTTTATGAAAAACTTAAATTCTCTACATCTCGACGTACTAATAAAATAGTCTGCATAAGACATCGACTATCCTCATCCTAAAAACATTTCTACATATATGCAGTTCTCATATGGAACAATCTGCCGCATGATTTAAAGTCAATTAGAAGCGCACCTCAATACACTTTCAACACTTTCAAAATCAACTCAATAGACATTAAAAGCTTAGCACATTAGAATAGATTACTTTCAATATTATTTATTAAATTAAAATTTTTGTGAATTTTTTATTTATGTGACTAGCGCCCTAATCATAAGTTTCAATCAACTTGTAGCACTGGGAAGTAAGTAATAATAAATAAAAATTATCTCTGAAGACTTAAAATAATTTCATACCTTGTTTCCCGAAGCGATAGCACAATGTTTATTAGCTTCCTTATCATCTTTAATGAAGTAAACTTGTTAAGATTTGTGTTAATTGTAGTTCGAACCCTCGGAAATTTTTTGATTCGGGTTCACGGAGCGGGTTCAGAAGGTCGCTGAACCTAAGCTCGGGTTCGAACCGGGTTTTAGGAATAATTTTGTTTTTTGCTAATTCAGAAATCATGTTGAATATTTTTAAACATGATATTTATTTAAATATTGACTTTTTCAATTTTATATTTGGGCATGTGGCTAAATTTCAGAATCAAATTTACAAGGTACTACACGAAGTGAGAATCCAAAAGAATAATAAACACACAAATCTTATTTGATTGATGGGATTTTCGAATAATAACTTGTAAAAGAAAGATCCTAGGTGGGTGAAATGTTTAGGCCACCCCACTTACTTTTCCGATTTGCAACTTTCGTCTATACGGCAAAATGCTCTACGACAACTTTTTGACCCGATCTCCATACAAAAGTTGATTCATATTGAATTGTCGTTTCTTTTCTTTTATTATGTTGGCAAATGTTTATTCCTGTGACTTACATCTAATGTTATTTGTTGATGTTTTTAATCCATTCAATATCCAAAAATTAAAATACGATGGAAAAATTACAATTCTCCAGTACCCATAAATCCTAGATTTCAGACTTTGACTTGATTGATGCGTTTTAATTCATTAGTCCCTTATCAGAGGTGTTCCAGAAATCTTTAAAGATTTTCGTATGATCTATTGAACTTCGAACTAAACCTGAACTACTCTATTTGAAAAGTGACTAGAAAAAGCGAGGCTACTAGATCATATGAAAGAAAAACGTACTCCTTAAATCTACTTGGCTTTGAAAAGGGGTTTTCCAATCGCTCAACTTTCGTCATCTAATCTAGTAGCCGGGCAGATTTGTGCCCCTTAACATATAAAGTCAAACAAATTTGAATTTGAAATGCTAATGTTTACACGAAAACCTCTACGGCAGCGATGCCCAGCCGTATACTCTTTGGGTACGTTTTGTTATTGTAATTGCAGCGAACATAGGAAATGAATGATCGTATACATGCAGGGCGCGAGGCATACAAAACGACACACATGCTAACGATTTCGTTTCGTGTTCTCTTCTTTGATTGGTGTTTGCGAGCGCAAGCAAACTGACCAACAACAATTTCATTATTGGTATTGGTGTTTTTCTTTGTGAGTATTGTTGAACGCTCTGTCGTATGCTGCTTTTGGGCATGCCTGCTCTACGGACACACTGGTATATGTACAATTCAGCAATATGTCTCTTTGCAAGCTCTTTTTGTTCTAAGGAAAAAAATTTGCAGCCCTGGTTCATTGGGTATATTTTGTACTTTAAAAGTGGGCATAAATTCTAAATTACTTACTACTTATTTTGCTCTAAAAGAAGTCTTTTGAAGCAGGAATTGTACTTTCTAATACTCTACAGAAAGTGTTCTGACAAAGCAGTAATTCCCTCTAAGTATGATCTAAGCTGCTCTGGTGGGTCTTCTAGTAAAGGTAATTTTACTGATCCATGTGAGCGGTTCATTACGAAATTTAAAAGCATTACCATAAGAACAAATATCTGTCGTCTCTCCAACGATAATGTTCGGGTTGACGGAATACTAAACGTCTTTGTTATAGTTAAAGAATTCCTTTTTCTATTACCTGCATTACGTTCTATCGTTTGTTCTAGTGGAAGTTTGAGTTTAGACACCTCGGAGACGTTCTTCTCGCTTCTCGGCTGTTTCAGTTGCTCAGAGTCCACTCTCTGCTCAAGTTCCGAGAACCAAAAAAAATTTCTGTGGCACCTAAGAATTGGAATTCTGTTGAAAGAGGTCACTGTAAGCGAACTAAAATGAGTTACATTTATTTTAAAGCTCTGTTAATTAACTTAAGGGAAGGCTAATAAATGTTTTAAACCACTTTACCGTGACTAACGAATCATAAAATCGTGAAAAAGTACATAAAAGAACCCAACTTGGCAAAAAATGCAAAGAGATTGACATCAAGTCCACCATTTTCGCTTCTAACTACGTACAGGAGTCTGAAAATTGCTTTAGAAATGCGTAATTTCATATTTCTACGCAAACGATCGCGTTTTAAAAATAAAACATTAATTCTCTGGGTGGGAAATGAATGGCAAGTGGGCGAGATGTGGGTGGGAAGTGGATGGGAAGTGGGTGGGTATGTAGGTGGGAAGTGGGTGGAAAGTGGATGGGAACTGGGTGTGTTAGGACTTCTAATAACACCCTAGTACTATGCTAAATGGCTCTCTCTCATTTAATTCTACAGATTTGGCGAGGGTTGAAAGTCATTTTTTTTGGGTGTCGATTAGTTTTAATACGCACCTTAAGTCTGCAATCCTCGGTATTTGTGGACCATTATGAAAGTAATAAGATTATAATTCTACAACAAACTCACTTGAGAAGGTTCTTAGTAAATTCGTTTTTTGTTTTTGTTAGGCTGCAATTAGTTGTGTTTCTTCTTTAAATTTCCATCAATTCGATAGGTCTTTAGAGTGCTGGCTATAAAGGTTACTTCTCGAGGGGTTTCTTTGCTAGTCTACCCTTCATTTCATTATAGTAGATGCAATTTTCAATAGGAAACCTTCAAATCTAAAACCAGAATTAATCATCTTTGCTTTTGGATCGTCTCATTTCAGCGTTAGCAGGCAGTTTAGTTTGTTTCCAACCCCCTCTCCCTTCAACAATATACAAATATTTCAATTATTTGATATAATAGGTGTATATATATGTATATTTAAATGTTAAGTTATATGCAATAAATAACATACCATACAATTCCAATAACAAGTTTCCTAGATAGATGTCATTTTTGAGAGTTACGTTTTGTTTTTTAAGAGTTTGGGAACGGGTAAAGAATTAATCTTTGAGACCGAGGATAACAATGCTGCTGCTTAAGTTTTTTGTGGTTGGCTTTAGGTATATACAACTAGCTAATAATTTACACACAAATTTACAATACATACAATATACTTTTGTTGTTAATACTGACAACAAATCGAATTCAATTGGATTTTTCAACGTGTTTTATGTCCTAAGTAAGTAATATTGCTGTTCACTTTGAGGTTAGTTTGAGGTTTTCTACGAACAAAAACGATAAACAATTGTCTAATCAAAAACTAAAGGTATCGAGGTAAACGGAAGAACTGGACATGACGGCTCCAGTTGCAACGAAGTGCCAAAACAATCCGCCGAGGCATGAAAATCGCCCAATGTTTCCATAACTTTGCCCAGAGCAAACCTAAAAATATGAACAATATTAAAGAAAAGAAAATTGGTACATATTTTATTTTTAGCTTTACCAAATTTTTGGACAATTGGGATCCAATTTGGCTGCATCTTTAAGCATTTTCTCTGCCAGTCGCGGCTCGCCTAATATTAAATGTGTTTCGCCCAAAGCACGCAAAGCCTCGGTATGATTGGGATTGGCGGCCACGGCATTAAGGAAACATTGCTTGGCATCACGCCATTGCTCTAGATAAACATGCACCTGACCGCGCTGAGAGAGAAACACTTTGTTAGTCAACAAGTTCCTTGGGGCAATTCTGATTAGCTTACCATAAACATGATTTGATGCGACAGCGGATAGATCTGGGAAGCCTCGTGTATGCAATTTAAAGCCTCATTGGGCTGATCTATGCGTAAATAAACATCTGCCAGCAAAAGCCAAATCTGAAAGAAGTGAATCATTCAATGATTGAACTGTTATCTCCTCTCCACATACACTCACCTCTATCTGCAGCATCCAGGGTCGCCGCGGTCCGGGTCTTTGGGTAAATGAGCTCAGCGAACTGGCCGCTTCGCTTAAAGCCTGCTCTACACGAGATACTGCAGCCAAGGAGGCAGCATAGACAGAATCTTAAGAAGGTCAACACATTAAATGAGTGCGATATGAAAAATTGAATAAAAGGAATAAAGTGCACGGTGTTAACTAAAGGCATATCAGTAGAAATAGATGATAAAAAGGGATGCACAAAGGAACAAAAAAAAACTACAAATTATTACGATTTTAAACAGGCAACATGCCCATTCAGATTCTCAGTTTTCATTCTTAGGATTCTCAAGTTGGTGCCAGGGATCGGCAATGGAAGCAGACACATCGGCAGAATAGTATTTGTGAGTTAGCAGATATTTTTAAAACATTCTGCGCTCCAATTCTGTTTCCTGTGCCAACTTCTGTGCTCCCATTTACGACCTCTGATCTAGAGAATTGGAAAATAACTGAAGAAACTGTTGTATAACTATGTGTACGAAGGTGGATAAGTAAATACCCGCGTTGGTAATATTTTTCAAAAGCCCGGTCAAGCCCGACAGTAATATACTCTGTACCTAAACAATAGATGGCGCCACTGCTTGCATTGAACAATTGGGGATTTTCATAACTGACCAATCGATGACGCCACTACAGCTAGGGCGGCTTAAGTAACTTTCTTTTGGTCATAGCTTGAGTATCGTTCATCTAATCTTTGTTATTTCTTCAGTAAATCATTAAATAATCTCGATTACTAAATTTCTCTAGAGGGTACGAAACATCTATCTACAAAACTGTGTGAGATATGACTTTTTTTCTAAATTACGGGGGCGGGACGGGGGTCCCATACATGTCAAACCTCTACCTCTTACCATCTCTGACAGACAGACGGACATGGCTATATTGACTCGGCTGTTTATAAATTTTTGGCACACCTTCATTTTCAAAGTTTGTTCCTAAATATCTTTGTTTATATTTAACTTAACGAAATTATAAAGATGCAACATTCATTGTTCAACATTTAATTTCATTTTCCAAAAAAAATATTTAATTTTCCTTATAGTTAAGTTGCAAATTGTAAATAACTAAAAAAAAGCACGACTTTTATGTCAAAAAAGTGCCACACCCGGTCTGTATTTGTATTGTCTTTGGTAACTTAATGGTAATCTTCAAATTTCTTTGCACAATTTTGTTTCTCAATGCATTTTCATTGGTGATGCATTTCCAGTTAGGATTGGACTGAATTTCGTCACAGATTGGACAAAATGGGCAGAGGTACGGAGATTTCTCTAAAATTCCGGAAATTGATCGTAAATCAACACGTTCAGCAAAAGTCGTATCGCGAAAGCAGAACTATAGTTAAGAGGTCATATACAAGTGTTCAAAACATTATAAAACATTACATAAATACCGGAAATATAGAGCAAGAGACGACGGGCTATAGATGATGCAGTGGCGCAAAACCCAAAAATTTCGGCTGTGAAATTATGCACTCAAATTCAGAAATATTTTGAAGCAACTTTTCATTCACAAACTGGGAGGAATGCGCATTCATTTCAATGGTTAATAAGCAAAAAAGCTTACAGTTCGCCAAACTTCATGTTAATAAGCCGGAATCATTTTGAAATGGCTTAAATTTTAGTAACGAATCAAAGTTTAACCTATTTGGTTCAGATGAATCACAAAAAGATTGCTGCAATCAAATAATGTCATTAAAACAGCTAAGCACGGCGGAGGAAATGTTATGGTATGGAGGTGCTTAGCTGCCTCTGGAGTTGAAAATTTGGATTTTTGTATAGGTGAAAATGTAGAATATATATTATATGAACCTTTTACGTGGTGCCCAGTTGGGAAAAATTGGGCTTAAATGGACAACAGTGGTTGTTTCAACAAAATAACGACCCAAAACATTCGTTAGGAATGGCTAATCTATCATTGCAAGCAAATAAAAACGCCTGCACAGTCGCCAGACATGAGTCTCCTTGAACATACTGGAAAGGAAAATTCGGAAACATCACACAACATCAAAGGATTCATTAAAGCAAGCTCTACTGACAGAATGAGCAATTATAACCCCAGCAGAGACTGCCAACTTAGTAGAAAGTATGCGTAGACGCTGTTATTAAGGCCAAGGGAGTCTTAACCAAGTATTAAGAGCTCCAAAATCTGACATAAACCATTTAAATTTATATGTGTGCCAAAACTTTTTGACATAAAAATCGTGCTTTTGACTCGTGAGCAAATGCGAGGGTAGTAAGGCTACAGAGTATGTTATAGTCGGGCTTGGCCGACTTTCTTTCTTGTTTAGTTATTATCAATTTGCAACTAAACTATAAAAAAAATTAAATATTTGTTTTTGGAAAATGAAATCAAATGTTGATGAAATGAATATTGCATCTATATAATTTCGTTAAAATAAATGTAAACAAAGATATTTAGGAACAAACTTTGAAAATGAAGGTGTGCCAATACTTTATTGATGCACCGTATATACTTTACAGAGATCTGCAAGAGTGCCTTTTTTCTTGACTGCTTCAACTTTTTTACAGACACCAAAAATTTGCAGTCAAATCAAACACACTCGTTCTGTTATTGGTATTTTTGAGACTGAATGTCTGGGTTGATCGTCTGTCAAAGTGGTTGTTTCTGTATTGAGCGGCAGACCATGTTTTTTTCGTATGCGATTTCCAGTCGGACACACATAAGTAAAGCATGGGTAGGCATAACTTTTATTGCTCTCGATCTCTTTTTCGAAAAAGCAACGGAAAACGCCGTTAAGTTGTTGTTGTTATCTCAAGAGAGAGAGAGAGAGAAATAGAAAGAGGGTTTTGTGGTGATTCTATCAACACATGCGCTTGTACAAGTATAAAAATTTAGCCGCACTAGCGAAAGCAGCTATTATTGGCATTCATACACGAAGCACAAATGTGACGAGTGTTGTACATTTTTGCACTGGTTGGAGACACTCGAGTGTGAAAAATATCAAATACGAATGCAGTACACTTGAAGTTGCGGTGCACTCGTGAAGATCTCTGTTGCGTTATATGGTCGAAAATGATTCCTCCTGTCTATTACTTACTTTTGCACGACTTTAGTATACCATTTTTTACTCCACGAGTGACGGCTATAAAAATATTGGGCTTTACAGCCACAAAACCAAAGCCGAGCTCCTCTTAATCTCTCTTTGTGTGCCGACCTAAAATTTAAAGAAGGTTTTTTATGGCTAACTATTTTACAGCTGGTGCTAACAGCTGGTAAAGGTGCCCGGTTTTGTAATCGTTGTTAAAGAAAATCAGTTTATTCTTCTAAAAGAGGACGGACTCGGTGTTAAATAAAAAAGATGAAGAATAACTCGCGTGTTAATGACTAACGTCTATGACTAACGTTATTTATCCACCTTCGTATGTTGAGAAAGTAAAAAGATTTAAAGCAAAAATTTACGAAGATAGAAAAATGTTTATATCCTTGCATGTTTGTTGTATAATTAACGGCATCCGTTCATTTGATGTCTATACATTAATTTACAGTTACTTCTCTCGCACACATTATGTACACGATTCTCAAAGAGATTGTAATTTTGCCCTCACCCCTTTTTGACTTCTTTCTTCCCAATTTTTTATTATATGATTTGAATACCATTGATTTTAAATAAAGAAATGCGTTAAAACATCCGTTGCAAACATTCGGGAAAATATTTAAAAGCGAAATAAGCGAATAGACGTGTGATTTGCTGATTTTGGAAAATCGCCATCAGGTGGAAAAAATCGATTTCAAAGCTCTCAGCTTGCAAAAAAAAAGGTAATGAAGTTTTTAGTTTTTTTCCGCCTGACGGAAGAAAAACCTGTGACACTTAAACTAAGCGCCAAGACTCTATATTAATTAATATAGAGTATATTAATACTTTGGTGAGATTGTAATTGAAGATCGGTAATGGCTCTATCGTAGTGTTTTTTTGTTTATTTGAGATATTCTTTGTAATTTGTGTTAAGGTTATGTTCGAAGAATATTTCGACATGAGTTTTGAAAATCCGTTTTTAAGCTTAGAATATTACAAATTCAAGATAAAATCGTTAAGCTTGTTGTATATAAGTCAACTAAAAATTATGAAGATCTGCAAAGAAAGAAAACTTTTTGGAACGTGTGTTTTACATCATAAAATTAACTAGCTGTAATTGCTTTATCCAACGATTTGAAGTCGCTCGAGAAAGTCCCCTTTGCATTACCTTAAAACTTAATTTTTTGCAACTCAATTTCAATTAATTTCATCTATTTTTAAAGTAGGTTTGAGAGCTACCAATAATTTTTAAATTAGCTTAAAATGCGACTAAGGTCTGTCCACTTTTTCATAAATTCTCGATCTTTTCTTAACTCTGTCAAGTTGATATGTGCGTTTATTAACTAGCTTAGAATTCTGAAAAGATGTATTGCATAGCTCAAAATCAGGGGTGCCGAGAATGAGGTTAGGGCTGCGTGGACCACCAAAACATATGAAGATAATATATCTCAAGCAAAAACAACCACAAGAAATAGAAACCCGAATTTTGTTTGTGTGTGTTTGCGCTACTGCTGTCTGATGCACACGCAGCCAACAACAAAGCTTTCGCTCGGAGTGAACGAGAAGAGAAAACACATTTAAAGTTGTTGTTGCTCTACGCAGCCAGTTGCTTTGCGTGACGGGCTGTACGCGCGGGAAGCAACAAAACTTTCGCTCGGAAAGAAAGAGAAGAGAGAACGCATATGAATTTGTTGGAGCTCTATGCAGTGACTACATTTTAGTCTTAGGGCAGGCGTAAAAAACTAATTCTGAAGTTTACCAATTTAAAAAATTTGAATAGACAATAAAATACACAGGCTGTGGCAGGTAGCCGTTAGCCTAACAAATGTGACTCGATGCTTTCCTGGTCGCCAGATCACATATCACCGTAGTCCATAAGGAAGCTTCAGCGATATTGCAGGCTCTTCCGCAAGTAGGAAGTAAGGGAGCGCTAATTGCTTTCGTTCAGCAGTGCGTGTGATTCCTGGCGCGACAGGGTTGATTTTCCCAAGTGCAGAATCCTGAGTTCGTTCAGTATAGGGCACCGGGCAAGAAAGTGTTTAGTGTCCTCCCTCTCTCCGGTATTGCAGAGTGTGCATTGGTTGGGCGTGGTACTGTACGGGGTATAGTTTAAGATCATCAGTTCGGTTCTTGCTCGGGAAATAACTGATATGGTTGCGGCTTCGAGGTCATCTTGAAAGTAGTTCCTAGTCGTAATGTTGCACTGCAGTTGACTGAAGGTAATGCGGAACTGACTAACTCGAGCTTCATCTTCAAAACTGACTCTCTGTGTTGTCAATACTTCATAGAAGTTGACCTTGCCAAACGCTCCATGTGTTGTAATCGTTCAGATTGCATTCGATGTTGTGTTCCAGTGCCATGGATTCCCAAGTGCGGAAAACTGCGATTTGGTCTCAAGCAAATACGTTGTAACAACTCTAGGGAGACGAGTGGATGACATTCGCATGGTCTTGGTAATGTAGTCGAAATGTATTTGCATGGTATACTGTAACATGGTGGGAAGTCCTGCTTCTACGTTTGAAAAAAAATCTAAGGAGCTTTTCTATGTCTTCAATTTGATCAACGCCCCAGCCTTGAGCAGAATTGCACATAATTGCTCTTGAAGTGGCTAAAAATAGAGCATAGCTGGTGCTGTGGCTTACGTTCATTTTTCTAAGCAGCTCTTTCCATGTCGAATTTATGGAAATTTTGGAGTCGCTGAGTTTTTCTTTAAGATGCTTATGAAATGTCATGCCTGGGGCTAGATTCACTCCTAGGTATCGATATTTGTTGACCACTTCAAGATTCGTTCCGTTTATTTTCCATGCATCTGCTATAGCTCTGCGGCCTCTACTATCTCGAATTACCATAACCCTTGATTTTGCGCAGTTGACTTGTAGGCTCCACTTTTGGCAATGTTCATATAAGGCGTCTATCATTTGTTGCATTAGTATAGGGCTCTCGGATTGTAACACCATGTCTTTGCTATTCCTTTGCGTAAAACAACAACGAATGCGCGGCTTGCGGAATGTGCTCGGGCACCCCTGCTCTAAAGTTTTCTTAGGGCAACTATGTATTTAAAGAAATTTCTACCTTCTCTAAAAGTTGCCAACTTGCTTTAAGCGTTTCGTGCGCTGCCACCTTCTTTGAAAAAAGCTTAAAGAGCTGAAAATTTGTCTTAATAGTTATACGTTGACTGAGGCTGGGAACTTGATTCAAGCGCTGCCCATTTGATTAAAATTATCTTCAAATGCTGTTAAACTCTCTCAAATTGTAATAAAATTATTAAGGCGCTGTCGATTTGCTATAAAATAGTGCTAACTTTATTAAAAGAGCTTTTGGATCTGCCAACCTGTTTTAATTTAACTTAAAATGCCGATAAATTGTTTCAAATTGTAATAAAATGATCAAGGCGGTGGCGATTTGTTTCCAAATTGAGGTCACTTTATTAAAAGTGGATGTGGGACTGCCAACTTGTTTCAATATAACATAAAATGCTGTTAAACTATCTCAAATTGTAAAAAATTAAGCAGGACGATGGCAACATGTTACAAAACGGTGTCAACTCTATTGAAAGCCGATTCGGGCGCTGCCAACTTGTGTCAATTTAGCTTAAAAGTGCTATGAATTGTGTCAAATTGTATTAAAAATTATCAAGGCCCTTGCGATTTTATTTAAAATGGTGATAAGTTTTTTAAAAGTTGATTTGGGTCTGCCAACTTGTTTCAATTTAACTTAGAATGCTGTTAAATTATCTCAATTGGTAATAAAACTTACCAAAACCAAGGCAACATGTTATTAAATGATGTCTACTTTATCAAAAATTGAATTGGGCCTGCCAATTTTTTTCAATTTAAATTAAAATGCTGTTAAATTATGTCAAATTGTAATAAATTTAGCATAACGATGGCAACATGTTATAAAATGGTGTCAACCTTATTGAAAGAAGATTTGGGTGCTGCAAACTTGTTTCAATTTAACTTAAAATTCTGTTAAATTGTGTCAAATTGTAATAAAACTTATCAAATCGAAGGCACATTGTTATGAAATTGTGTCTACTTTATCAAGACGGATTTGGGGATGACAACTTTATTCAATTTAACTTCAAATGCTGTTAAATTATCTCAAATATCGCTGGCAACTTGTTTTAAAATGTCATCAAATAGATCGAAAGTGGATTTGGGCGCTGCTAACTCGTTTGAACTAACATAAAATGCAATAATTTTACTTAATTGCTGGCAACTAATTACAAATGATTTCAACTTTCTTTAAGTTAGTTTAAGAGCTGTCAACTTGTTTCAAATTAGCCTAAGATGCCAATTTGTTTTTTTTTTGCACGTATACCTTGTTCCTTAAAGGACCAAAAGCTAATTTTATAAATTTACAGCAAATAGACCCCTTATTTTATGTCCTGTTCTAAATTTATCTTTGATGCAGCAATGCAAGGATATAAAATATTCGATTAACCGAATTCTTAATATTTCTGTTAATTAAAAAATTATCCTTTTAAAAACTTACAATGATTTGTTTTGGATTTTAGTGTTTTGGTGTTGGTTTTTGTTTTGTTTTTGTTATATACACACACACAGAGAGACACATTCCGCAGAAGTTGAGTGTATTTATAGAGTAAGTAGTTAATTGTAATGAATATATACAGAATATTGGGATTAATCAATTGACACATACATGAGAAGCCATTCAAATTTGCTAGGAAAAACGTTTCAACTTACTTGAATCCTTATCGGACATTTGCGACGAATGAGCCAAATGTACTCCGCTTTTGGTATCCGAATGTTTCTCCTCCTCGACAAGTAATTGAGCCTCGTAGACATCCCGCCAAACGGCCAGCATATGCTGCACAGTGGCCAGAGCTGTTTCTGCATCCTCCAGGTGCAATTGCAAATGGGCCTTGACATGCAACAATTGCAAATTATCGGGAAACTCATGCAGAGCATCCTCCACCACACCCAAAGCCTCACGTGGACGGCGCGAGGCCGTAAGTAACAGTGCAAACAAATGGAGACAAGGAGCATGCTCCATGCGCAAGGCCAAAGCGAAACGTATGTGAGCCAAGGCTTCGTTCAGCTGTTGGAGTAAAGCATACTGCAAGGACAGATAATACTCGGCCAAATGATCATTGCCATCATGTTGAACAGCCCGTTCCAGTGCCTCCAACGCCAGTTTATGGCAATAATCACGTTCGCTTTTCAGGGTGGACTGTATGGCCAGCTGTTGATGGCCAATGCCCACAAACAACTGGCTGCGCGAGGGACGCAGACCTGTTGAACCGAAAATGGAAAGGTTAAGCAATAAAATTTCCCACAAGTATGCAAAACTTACCCTTCACCTCCCTTTTCAGAGCCTGCTGAGCATAATCCAAACCCTGTTTGACCGTCTCCAAGCTCTCATAGCACAATCTTGATGCCAGTAAGCAAGGCAATGGATCACCAGGTGTTAGCTTTATGGACTCCTGTAGTACCCTTAACGCATGTGAATGCTTCTCGGCGGCCATTAAACTCAAACCATATTGACGCCATACATGCTGCTCGCCGAAACTGAATTTCAAAGCCTTCTCAAACGATTCATTGAGCAACTGCACCAAGCCCCAACGCACTGTGGCCAGGGTCAACAGATCATAGACAGCTGTGACATGGCCCATGGCATGTTGTCGCGCCTGACGAAACTCAGGACTCTGCGACAACACCGTATCACGTACAGCCAATGCCTCAGCTATGAGCAGCAAGAGTATAACCTCCTCCTGCTGATTTCGAGGAGAGAATATTTGGCGAGCCGCATATTTACGTGGCTTCCAGAGACGTTTGTTGGAACCGCCACCACGTAGAGTACTACCACCAGATTTGCTGGTAAACGGTGGTGCATAAATGGTACCCGAAACGCCTCTCAGCAAAACCTCAGCCAACTGACGAGACAGGGTCAGGCGTAAGGTTTGAGTGGCTCGCGTTTCAATGGCATTCAGCATGATCCTGTAACGCTCGACGGCCACCTGAAGTTTGCCCGTTTTGATCAACACAATGGGAGCACGTTGCAGAGCTATTTCCAGAATGGCTCCCATGCGTCTATTCACCTCCAATGAGGCATTAGTGGTGGGTATGGTGCTGCTGATGGCAAAACTGGATGAGGATGGCTGCACACTTGATGAAGTATTCACATTGAGGGTAGAGCCCGCCGTGGAATTGTTGGAGGAATTGCTAGAGCCACTTACAATGTCATATTCCTGCAGATAGAGCAAACCCAAGTCCGAGGCACGTTCAAAACAATTGATCTGCAGTATGAAATTGAGAGAGAAAATATGAATAAATGGAGTTTAGGAGAGAGGAAGGAATAATATACAATTACCATTTCTGTATCCTTTTCGGCCTTCTTAAACTTTGATGTAGGCTTGGACGTCTGCTGCTCCAGGCACAGACCCTTAATGGCGTACGACTCAGCCAAAATTTTCAAGCTACGTCTGTTTTAATGAAATAAGATTACATTAATAAGAATTTTATATAAATTTTGGGATTTATTCTATTTCTAAAAGTTGGAAGGACACTTTTTTTAGAGACAATTACTGTCGCAACTTTTTGTTAATGGACAAAAGTCGATGCTGTGTATCATCTCAGCCTCTTAAAAAACATTTTGCGGCCAATTCAAGCATACTTTGATTCGCGTACACCAACAACTTTTTCTCATAGACGGAAAATTGTGACTAAAATTGTCCCTAAAAATTTAAAGTGTCCTTTTAGCCTAAAGGATTTTTGATTTTAAATTTCTAGAATTTGATAGAAATATCTAGGAAACAAGCCATTGTGATGTCTGACCAACAAGCACATACACCCAGTTCGACTAATCTAACCCCTCAATCCATCTTTTGTCTCGATTTTCGGCACATAAATTGCAATAGCTTACAGATTAAAACAAAAAGTTAACCCATTGAAGGCAACATTTTTTCTTGTATTGTTTGGAACGCTCAAGTTATAAAATTAGAAAATTGTTGTATGAAAAGCTTTTTGAAATAAGCATTTTTCTAAATTTTTCAGTAGGTTCTCTTACGTTTTATCCCAAATCTCGAGATAGAATCATTAGGTGGAGTCAAGCAAGATATAAATTAAAATCTTATGAAATTCTTAACAATCATAGCATTATTTTCAAACCAAATAATTAAAATTTTATATTTAACTACAAAAAAATCTGTAAATCTTAGAAAATGGAAAAAAAAATTGTTTTCTGATTACTAGAAGTCCGATTCGAAATTTTTTAAGTAGCAATTTAACAATGTACTTTTTTCCATTTTCTAAGATTTTCCGAATTTATTGTCATCAACAGAATCATATCTCCAACAGAATTAAAGCTAAAGATATGTCGTTTGAAAACGACATACCTCCGCGCGGAGATATGACGTTTAAAACGACATATCTCCGCTCGGAGATATGACGCTTTTTTTCTGTCGGAGATATGTCGTTCTAAAACGTCATATCTCCGCTGTGATCAACGGCGGAACTACGACGTTTGAGAGACATTTCAAAACGACATATCTCCGAGCGAAGATATGACGTCGGAGATATGACGCTATGCCCTGCAGTATTACGGTACTTTTTATTGCGCTTCTTATTTTGTGGGATCATAGACCCGGTTCAGTTTGAGTTGTATAAGACCAAAGATTATACAATGAATACAATAATAATAATACAATAAGCAAAGACTATACAATGATTATACTTATAAAGAATAAATTAAAGCAAGTAGTTGCTTTCGATTTCCTTTTTTTTATGAAATCTCGAAATCTCGTCTAACTCATCCAGTTCCATTGTTGGAATGGCATAATTATTTCACGACTGTCTATATAAGTACTCGAAAAATGGTTCTCGCAAATTTTTAAATTTTTGTTGTAAATTCCATCCAAATTTGTTCTAAAATTAAGGGGGTATCAGTTGATGAAAAATTAAAAAATTTAATATTTGGGTAATTTCTGAATTTTATGCCATATCTAGCAAAATACTTTTTTTTAAACCGAGCCCATGTTGCAGAATTTCAGCCAATAGCCAAAATTCTGATGGAATGTTTTTTTTCATTTTTATACTCTGTACCAAAAGTTACACAGAGTATACTAAGTTTGTGCAAAAGTATGTAACAAGGAGAAGGAATCATTTCCGACCCTATAAAGTATATATATTCCTGATCAGCATCAACGCACAGATCTCATAGATGGTAAGAGATAGAGATTTGACGTATATGGGACATATACTTCTTATAGTTGTAGGCAGATCAAGTTTATTTTTAATTTTGGCCATGCCCCATCTCGCCCCCGCAATTTGGAAAAAACGTCATATCTGCCACAGTTTTCATGATCGATGGTTCGTATTTCTGGAGATACACTGCTCGCCACTTGAATAGGACACCTCTAAAGTCGATTTTCTATAGTTAATTGCTGCTAAACCAAGCCATCTAGGCAAATAAGTTTTGTTTTCTTATAAAGTTTTTTTAAATGTAGTAATTAGACGAAAATTACAAAATTATTCAAAAGTTGTAAGTATACAAAAAACATTGTTAACCAATAAGTAACAAATTTTGGAGTCTTCATTTTGCACCACTTGAATAGGACACTTTATCTAAAAACCATTTAAGAATATTTCAATCCTTTTCAAATAACAATATTACTTAAATAAGAAATTACTAACATGTTTTTAAACCAAAAAAAGTTTTTAATAATGTGTTGAGCCTCCTTTTTTCTCCAAAACCTCACACATTCGGTCTGGAAGGGATGCATACAATTTTCCCAAATAATTCAACGATATCGAGCCCCATGCTAATTTGATAGCTGCAATTAGTTCGGGAACGCTCGAATATTGCTGACCTGATCCATATACTTCACGTGTTAGCCATCCCCACACATTCTCAATGATATTCAAGTCCGGTGAATAGGGTGGCCAGTTTAATAACTAAACGTTTTGGCTCGCTATATACGATTTAACAATCCGGGCCGTATGTATAGGGGCACTATCATGTTGTTAAATCCATTTTAGATTTGCAAAAAGAGTTTGGGAAGTGTGGAAAGGCCTCTTTCAATATACCATTATAACACAGCGCATTCATGGTGGTTGGAATAAATTTAAGCTCACAGGTGCCATAATAGGAAATGGCCCCCCATACCATAATGCCTCCAGCACTGCTGTGCAACTTATCAAGATGGTGTGGTTCTTTTCGAAGATCATGAAAATAGTAGCTGTAGCCATCGGGGCCCTCCAAATTAAACTTTTTTTCGTCCGAAAAGACAACACGTTGCCACTCCAAGGTCCAGGTGACATGTGCGCGCGCGAAATCAAGGCGTTGTAACTTCCGAGCCGGGTTAAGAGGTGGCTTCTTCTTGATTTTTAGTCTCTTCAGGTGTGTAGCATTATTAATAACACGACGCATGGTTGTCAAACTTGCTTTAACGTTGCATTTTTCCCTTATCTTGGCCAAAGAGTCGTGCGAATTGGAAGCTTCTCTTAATATAAGTCCCTTGTCAGCGATGGTAAGCACACTGTGGGTGCGGCCCTTCATGTTTTTACCACCATAATTAGTCTCATTATTTAAAAAATTTGTTATGGCGTGACGGCTCCTGTCGACTTTTTTTTTGGATTTTTCTTTTCTCCGACTCAGGTAATGAAGTGCCACGCCCCAATTTAATTTTTTTTAATTTTATATACACTTCAATTAAAGCAAAAAGTTTAAGTAAACCAAAATTTGTGTGCACGTGTCAACGATACCGACCAAATAAAATGCATGTTCTATTCAAGTGGCGCAAAAATTCCATTGATCTTTTTGCGAATGCTCACATAAAGTGCAAACAACTTTATAACGGTTCTATTCCAAAACTTGGAATATACCAGAAAGAGCGAAGAATGCTTGCACAAAGATAATATGCAAAACATACCGTTATTCTACCATTTCGTTTTCGAGTTACGAGCGGTTTTAAAGAGAGCATACAGGGTGTCCTATTCAAGTGGCGAGCAGTGTATCTAGTAATCAAAATTATCGATTTGCTGAAGGAATGATAAAGATCGGATGAACGATACTCAAGTTATTATGAGCAAAAAACGGTCAGTTAACTCTCCCCACCCCTCCCACCCATAACCACAGCATTCTGTTGAACGGCAGTCCTAGTGAGAGAGAGTGAAATTTAGAGATGAGCGGAATAAGGGCACAGAGTATGTTATAGTCGGGCTTGACCGACTTTCTTTCTTGTTTATATTAAGTCGCTCTCTTTTTCAGTCAGGAGCACGGTTGCCACACTTGGTGTTTTTGCACCAAAAATTGTGTTTTTTTTCCTGTTGGTCCACTGGCACTTTTTTATTGGAATTGGCTCTTTTGCATGGAGCCCAAAAAAGACGCAGAAATTAAAAGAGTTTCAAAAATTCTGCGAAGTAAGAAAACACATAATGTTGGGAACAGCTATGACAAGATGGTTGCGCGAGCTTTGCTTGAGCAGTGGGATGTTCCCAAAATATTTAGCTTGGCTCAGACTCTAGAAGTCTACAATTTAAGCCAAAAGAAATAGTCAATTTAATGAGTAAACCAGAAATCTAAAGTTATTTAAATTGTATTCTTGAAATTATTAAAGATTTGAATACGGAATTTCAATCAGATCGAGACTAGAATCTACTTCAAAATCAACACAAGACACCAAAATTTGACTTTATTCAGAAAATTGAAGGGTTGGTAGTGATTCTAGATTTCGGAAATGGTCCATCACGTCTATATTTTTAGTAAGTTTAGCTTAAGGCGCGTTTGCTGTTTTGGCGAGTTTAGTTTGGAATCCGTTATTTTATTTTGACTCCCTATAATATTATCGGAAAGTAGAACCCTTCAACTTTCAAATAAAGTATCTCAAACAGTTCTTCGATTTTTTTAAGCGAAGATATACCATTTTGAATACATGTCTGTCTAACAAGCTACAGAGTAAATTCAATGTTTATCTGGCAGCTATATAGGAGATGCAAAATCGTCCCTTAATGAATATGTAAAAAAAAGTATTTGGTCGTAAAGTGGAAAATTATTACAGATTGGAAGCGTTATTTCTTTAAGTATACTCGTACAAGTTTTTTTGATAAGATCAAGATGTTATTTTAGTATTTTGACTTACAGACCAATTTTTATTCAGACTTCTTAAGACTTACGTTTTGTTTTAACGTTTTATCTTTGTAACCACTCTTCCGATTGTTTTGAAATTTGGACACAATATAGAATTAAATCCGAGGAAGCCATTGGTATTAAAATCTCAATTTTAACATTTTATTGCCATATTTTTTTGGGTTATTTTGTACGTTTAAAAATACTCAAGAAATGAAATGAATGTATCATTTAACGATTTTGTGAAAAATTATTTTATTAAATAAAAATATAACATGAATAAGGGGAAGAAAATTTTTTTTGTTCTTTTTTAATGAAAATGGATCTTTTTTTGAAAATTTTTGTGCGTTCATCCGCATCATGAAACGCGAAAATGAAATTGTTAATTTTTTGACTGACATGTCGCTTCTATGTACATATGTTTTTTATTCTATGATAAAACGTTTCCAAAATAAAGATGACGTACTTAAATGGTGGTCAGAAAATTCGACAAAGTATCCAGAATTGAATGAACTATCAAAAATTATTCTTGATGTTCCAGCTACCCAAGTAAGCTTAGAACGTTTATTTTCCGGTGTGAAGTTTATTAAGCCTCCGCTAAGAAATCAAATGGAAGGATATACCTTGACCACTATTATGCTTCTAAGAAAAAATTATTAATTTACCTTCTTTGTAACTAATTTTTTTGTAAATTTAAGTAACGTTAAGTTTGGTGAAGACATTGGGCGTGTTCACCAGAAATATTGATCGCTGAGCAGGTATCAGAAAAAAATTATACATCGAAAAGGATCTGCTGAACGCAGTGCTACATTTTCCCCCAAAGTCGCTCAAAACAAAAAATCGGCCCGCCGCACGCCTTAAGCGTTAGCACGTTTTCAGAAACGTTAGAGGGCGTTATTTGCAGTAGCGCTTGCCCTTTTTTGCCAAGGCGTTAGCACTTTCATACGTGGACGGCTGATTTCGTCGCCATGAATGTACGTAAGTAAACTGCAAATATTTTTAAAAATGTTTATTAATTCATTTCATTCATTTACAGCCGATGAGAAAAGGTGGAGTTGTAAGGACACCGAACTCCTCCCTATTTTGTATCAGGAGAAAAAGGATGATTTCCGTGACCCAAAGAATAAGAAGAAGTCGACTTGGATTCAAATCGTGGCCAAAATGGAAGACCACGGTGTTTTTGGGCAAACTCCTGACAAACTTGACCGGAAATTCCGAAACTTGAAGAAAACCTAGGACAGCATAAAACTGCGAAATAAAAGCACCAAGTGGGATTTTTTCGACGAAATGGAACCCATGCTTGGTAATGACCTGGCAGTAGCAGGTTGTCGTACCCTAAGTAAATTTGTGACAGAGGAGGAGAATATTGAGCAGCTATTGTCATGGGAAGAATTTGGGCTTGCTCCTACCTTATATGACGGGCGTAACAGCTGTACCATACGTAATAAACGGAAACGGAAGGCTGCTGTAGAAATGGAACGATACTACGCCAACAAAAAGGCTATTGAAGTGGAGGAGGCCCGTACTGCAAGCTACGAGAGGTTCTGCAGGAGTCCAACAAGTTGCAAGCTGAGCGCAACCAGCTTCTTAAGGAGTATCATTCCAAAGCACCCTAATAAGACTTATAATAGTTATATTAAAGTTAGTCTAAAATGAGAACTGAATCTTTTAAAATGTTCCTTCACCAAATGTGCATACATAATACATAAAAATATAAGTGGCTAATTCGCTGAAGTGATACATATGTATAGAATTAGGTGCGCCAATCCAACAAGTCTTGCAATTTCCACGCAATGGCCGTTTAAAGTAAAATATGATATTTCATTTAATCATACATGATTTGTTTTTCTATGTACATTAGACTGAGTGTCCCTTATATGAAATATATGAAAAATTTTTTTTTTTGGAAATTTTCATTTCCTCAACACGCAAAAAATTCGTAATAATGTCTTTAATACCTCCGCCATGGATTTAATCCAAAAAACTCGTTCGACGGTAAACTCATTTTAAAAATATGTGCCCAACAAAGTGAAAAAAATTACCATATTGGTATCGATAACAAGCCTATCGATAGACAACCACAGCTGGTGGTAGCAGTATCAATTCAAAGGAGCGTAGTATTTCTTCGCTACTTGCTCCTGTATCATGATACGTCAAATTGGCTATGGCATGATCAGGGAGCAAGTTGTTCTGCTGAACAAGGCCATTGTTAATTAAATATTATTTTAATCCAGGAAATCAAACCGGAACCAGAACCGTATACCGAAAAGAACCGATTAAAACTCAGAACCAGAACCGTCACCGGAACCCATATTTTTAATTTTTTGTATACCGGTATTCGATAACCCATATTCTTGGAACCGAAAAGACAAATGAACCGAAACATTGTACCGGTACAGTTGCGGTTCTGGTTGCAAAAACAAAACTGCAAAGCTGGCACTTGGTTTTGGCGAGACCAGTCTTTTTAAAAATATATTTTTATACCCTCATTGAATGTCATGATAACCATTGAACAGAAATGTACTTGTGTTATCCATTTTTGTTCAAGTGAAAATGAATGAGGACAGCAGCTCTGGCACAAATCCGTTAGCTGAAAGTGGAGGCTAAGACGAATCATTCATGTATTTGTATGAAAAGAAACAGGAAAATACAAATACTTCAGTATTTTCACAAAACTGTTTAATGACATCAATCAGAGACGGAACTGAGCCCCGCAGAACTGGTTCGGTTCGGGTTTTTAGAGTCCGTCGAACCGGACCATCTACTGGACCTTCAAAATCTATTACCTCGAGAACCTGAGCCCGAGCCGGAATTCTTCTCTTTGAAAAAACGCTTGGTTCAAAAAATTATTAAAGTCGATTTTTACAAGTTTCTTTATATTACGGATGGAAAAAAAATCATTGCTTAGTACTTGGATCGATTGGTGCATTATCTAATAGAGATCAGTTTTTTAAATCATATCCAAACTGGGAATATTCCGACTATGAGAAGTGAAATAAAGTAATAGACTAGTTGTAACATGAAAATTTAATTTTTTCATATCTATGTACGAGACAACATTGGAAGAACCAGGGACGTATGATTGATGGCGTTAACCTTAGTTAGATAGATTTATTGAATAGTAAGTTAAATATGTCCTCTTCAACAAAAATAAGGGTAAGAACGTTTTAATTTTAAGCGATTTGCTGAAATTCATGGAAAATTGAGTCAAAAATGTTTCAAATATTTCAGATGTTATGAACCAAGGATCGAACGAAATCCTCAGGTTTGATAAGTTAAGGAACCGGTCATCGAACCGAATCCTATACTTCACGATGGGTTCGAACCTCCGGAGGTTCCTGAGCTTAAAATGTTTACAAAACAAAGAAGATGAAGTTAAATGGTAGTGAGTAAACTTTAAAAAGTTTCTATAATTGTGTTTATGTATGTCTTTGCAAAGGGCAAATAAGTGTAGAACGTTTGTTTACTGGGGTGTAATTATTATGTCTTCGCTATGAAATTGGGTGGAAGCAACACCAATGCCCGATCTTTCTTTATATTTTAATGGTTCATACCGGTACGTACCGGTATAATGTTAGAACCAAAACAGAACCTTTTATCGAAACATAAGTTTCGGTACGGTTTTCCTAATCTGAAACAAACTTGAACTGGGTACGGTATACACCTATGTGCGTGCCAAAATTTGTGTCTCTATCTCTTATAGTCTCTGAGATCGACGCGTTCATACAGACAGACAGACAGACGGACAGACGGACATGGCTATATCGACTCGGCTGTTGATCCTGATCAAGAATATATATACTTTATAGGGTCGGAGAAGCTTCCTTCTGGCTGTTACATACATTTGCACAACTTCATGATCCCCTTTTCCCATTTTTAATGGGAACAGGGTATAATAAAACGATAAATTTCCGCATATTGGTGTTTGGATAGCACTTTGGTAGCACTATATTTAATGTAAAAGCTGAGAGTTCTAGACAGTAAGGTCCCAAGATACAGGCGTAAAAAAAGGCATACGCAACGTGACATAATACGGAAGTGCGTTTTGTCTGCTTTTACAAAAGAGCAAAACTCTGTAGAATGCGTTCGAGTTTATCAATGCAACTAGCTTTAATATGATCTGCAATGATGTATCTATATATTTATAGCTGATTCGCTCTATTGATATACAAAGGATAAGTTAGCTGCATTTAATGAATAGATGTTTTCGGTTTTTGGTTGACCTTCCTGTGGAAATGCCCATATCTAGTAGTCGCAATTGTTTTGGTACATGTATGGAACCAACTCGTTCTCGAAAACCATTGAACGCCATCCACTCCAACTTGACGGCTATTTGACGAGTGACAGTTATGCTATATTACTGCATCAAAAGTTTTTGGCGTCAGTTGTTCATGGAATGGGGCTCGGTCGAAAATCGTGTTGTCGTAATTGGCATGCATAAATGCGGCTACGAAAAAGGTGAAATCTTTCGGATGTTGTGTGTTTGTGTATCCTACCGTGAAGTTATTTGAGGATACTGATGGAATACAAGACAGCGCGATATCCGGCTGTCCGCGCACTGTGCGAACGCCACAACCCATCAAAGCCGTAAAAGATCGAAGTCGTCGAACTCCACGGCGCAAGCAGAAAATCATGTCTCGTGAGATGAATATCAGCAAGGACAGTATGTCGCGCATCACAAAACGTGACTTGGGACTCAGTGCATACAAGAGACACACCGGCCACTTGATCTCAACAGCATTGAAACAAAATCGCAAGACAAAAACGAAAGCATTGCGTCGCCAGTGCACGGAAAAATGCCCACAGACGAATTCTGTTTACTGACGAGAAAATGTTCAACATAGAGGAATCGTTCAACAAACAGAACGATAGAATGTATGCTCTGTCATCAAAACAAGCGAGAGGTCACCAACCGGCTTATGTGATGGTTTGGTGGGGAGTCCTAGCTCCATTTTTGTGAAAAAGGAGTCAAAGCTTCGTCGAAAGTGTATCAATCCGACGTTTTGGAAAAAGTTGTGAAGCCCATCAACACGACTTTATTTTCAAACAAGCCTCCAGCTCACAAGGCAAAAACTCAAACATGTCTAAAAAACCATGTACCGAACTTTATTTCTTCACTATAAACAGAGGTCCGTTCTCGAGGCTATGACTTGCTCTACTCGACCCACAAATATTGAGTCTGAAGCGCGGCCTTGTCCGAGCAGTGGACAAATATTTCAATGCATGAGGTGAGCACTGCGATCGATGAGTGGCCAAAGAGACTTCGACGTTGCTGGAAGGCACAAGGCGGCCAAAATGAAGGGAAGAAATATTATATTTAGAATAAAAGCAACATCGCTTGCAAGAGTTATTCAGTACAAATCTTAAGCTACAACCGTGCTCATTCACTCTATTCTCCGTCATTTTGTGTGCGCAGTCACCATTTCGCGTTAATGGTGGTCTCAAATTGCACATGGCATTGATTCCCTTTAAAAAGACTTAAATAGCTACCAACCTACTTAAAAATAGGTTTAAAATATGCTATATACCAGCGATGCCCAGCCGTATGCTCTTTGAGTACGTTTTGTTTTTGTAATTGCGCCGAAGATAGGAAATCAATGATCGTATACATGCAGGGCGCGACGTATACAAAACGACACACATGCAAACGATTTCGTGTGTGTGCGTTGCGTAGAACAAAAACCGGTTTAGTTCTCTTCTTTGATTGGTGATTGCGAGCGCAAGTAAACTGACCAACAAAAATTTCATTATTGGTGTTGGTGGTTTTCCTTGTGAGTATTGGTGAGTGCTCTGTCGTATGCTGCTTTTGGGCATGACTGCTATATACACTTTAAAAGAACACAACATGAGCATGAATTTCTGTAAAGGATCAGAGAGCAAACCACTTTATTTTTAAGTAGCTTGAGTGGCTGCTAATATGGCTGAAACTATCAAAATGTCTCTCGGTGCTGCCAAACTGTTAGGAAACTTCTTTATAAACAATGTTAAAGATGTTACAATTACTTTTAATGAAGCTTATACTCTGTACCAAAGGTACTCGGAGTATATTAAGCTTGTGCAAAAGTATGTAACAGGGAGAAGGAGTCATTGCCGAGAGTTCAACCTGACTGACTGGTGACCGTCGCACAGTCCAAACCATAAGAGTTAGGATGCTGAACTTTTCACAGTAGTTTTGTCTTCTGCTGAAAGTGAGTACTAAGAACGGATTTTGGAAAATTCTGTCGGGAAATGTTAAAAAATTCGCGAAAAACATTTGTATGAAACTTTTTTGATTATAATCCGATTAAGTTCAAACTCACTTTCAAAGATCTTTATGAAAATTCAACCATAACTGCATACCAATTTTTTGGAAAATTCATCCCCCCTGGGTGGAAAGTGGGTGGTCAAGGTTGCATGGGCGAAAGTTTCTTACTTGATGTAAAATGCTAATAGCACCGCCAGCTAAACCCTGCTGAAATTATTTGAAACTGCTGCCAACTTGTCATAACTAGGCTATGCGCATTCCCAACCAATATCAAATTTCTTTCCCACACACTGAAATTCAATCACTCACAAGGTCAGTTCCTTTTCAGCCAGCGTATTTAGTTCCGCCTTGACAAAGTTATCCAGACTCTGCTCATACTCCCCGCAGGCAAAACACAATTTGGCCAGCAACAAATATGCATCCAAGGCAATGCCCGCCTTCTGGCCGCTCTCGCCCAAGGCCAAATTCAAGTAACGACGAGCCTCGGACAGCCCACTCTTGGCGCGACCAAAATTTGATTCGGCCGCCCATGGATTCTCCTCCAGATAGCTCTCCAGACGCGCCTCGCCCACCAAAAAGTTGGCCAAGCATTCTGTAAAACCAGCAAAACTAGATCAATTATGGAGCACCCCAGTGGGCCAAATGGACTCACCATTGTGCGGCGAGCCAGTCTTCAGTTCATCCGTCAGCTCAATGACCCTTTGCCATTTGCCCTCACTGCGACAGCTTTCGATAAGGGCCTCCGTTTTGGTCGTATTATTACGCATACTTCGATTGGCCATGGCTGACTGAACTGAACCAGACGGTACTTCTGGGTGGGCTACTGTTTGATGTGCGTGTGTGTGTGTGTGTGTGTAGATTGAGCTCTGTCTGTTTGCTTTAATTACAGCATGTTCTTGTTCTTGCTACTCTAATCTAATTAGTATTAAACAAAACAACAATTCGACTAACTTTTCGCTGAAACTGAAAGTGTGACCTTAATTGCACAGTCGTCGAAATACCAAATATGCCAAAAATACTAAACGCTTGCAGTCATACATAGCATGTTGTCATCACTATCATTTACCGTTGAAAATTAGCACAGTTTAGCGGGAAAGACAGTGCTGCAGCCCGAAAGTCGCTAAATCGAAAATATAGCTAAAAAAAAGGAAGGCGTAATATGAAATAGCTATAAAAGACAGAATAAAATTGAAAGCTTTAAATATTGGTTTATTCCTGCAAAAGTGAGAAAAGAAAAGCTAATTTGACGAATTCTTCAGAAATTTTGATACAAATTTGTCTTAATTGATCATATTTGATCAAATTATTAGTAAGTGTAACCATAGTTTATGTTTAAAGATCTGCAAAATGTGTCAATGTCAAAATTTCTAAAAATTCGGTCATCATGGTCAGGTTTGACGACTGTATATATCAAATGCACAATGAATCCAGTTCCCATTTTGAAGTATATGCGAAATCGGAAGTGATAAATGTTCCATATCCAAAAAACAATTGTGTAATTCGGTTAACCACTTAAAATTTTAATTATATTTCTGAATTTGAGATATACAAAGTAATGTCCAAATTTCATATTGATTTTTACTAAATAATAATACTGTAAATAGCTGAATATTGTTTCATACACGTTCAAAATAGCTAAAAAATGGAAAATTAATTTTTCAAAGATCTCAAATTCCAGTATTTGTTTAACAGAATTGTACTTCCAAAATATTTCAAAACTAGCTAAACATATTTCCAATATAACCGACAAAGCTGAATAGTTTTCAGCTTTTACTTTATAAAAGAGCTAGATATTGTGGTGGGTAAAATAGCTGAATTGGTAACACTGCTAACAGTGCGGTATTTTCTTCAGTTGAAAATTTGTTGTTGTTCGGTAAGCACGCGTTCAACGCCCGAATTCTTCGATGCGGCATTTGATGGAATAAAAAATTCTAAAGAAAATAAACTATAAAAAATAAAGAAAATAGTTGCAAGTGTAATGTTAATGTTATAAAGCCAAATGCTTAAACGTTTTAATAAATAAAAAAGTTAAAGTTTTGCAAAACCAAAGGGCTGTGCCCTGATTCCTTTAAGCGCTTTAAAGGTGAGTGAATTTGCCTTTAATTTAGCTAAAAGCCTTATTCCCTTACATGTGCGCGCTTGTGTATGTGTGTGTGTGTGTGTGTGTGCCTGAGGCGCCGTTTTGGATGCTCAGCTGTTTAGCTCTGCTGCCGCCTTTGCTGTTGTTGTTGTTGTTGTTGTTGTGTTTGTGTGAGAGAGAAAGAGAGATAGACCACTTACATGTGTAATATGAAAAGTGAGAGTATTTTCAATCCATTTTTTTTATAAAGCAAAAAAATTGGCATTTACGGCTAATTGGTCAGCCAATTGCCATCTCTTTTGCACTACTGTCAGCACTTATTTCAAGTTCAATTGCAATTTTACGCTCCATTTGAATGTCCCCCTCCCCTCCCCCGCGCTTACTTTAATCGCGTGCCTTGTCAAGAGACGTCAAAGTTAATTGCCCTTCTTTCTCTCTCTTTGCCTTTTCCATGTGAATTGGTTCGACCCATTAGCGATTCATGGCATGTTCTAACAATAAAAATAACAAATTATTACGTAAAGTAAACATTTAAATGCACATTAAAATAAGCGCGAAAAAGTCATTAAAGTTGGTTGTGCTCTTCCTTGGCCACATTCCCCCATCCCGCTAAAAAAAAAAAGTAAAATCAAAACAAAATCCGCCTGTGGCGGGTGGCGTGTACAGCTTTCGGCGATGCTTTCGGTTTTGCATGTTTATGACGTAATGACAATAATTACTTGGCAGCGGCAAAGAGAGCGAGTGAGAGAGTGAGGAAGAACAGAAGCAACGGCAACATTATGACACAGCTGCACCGTGGCTCACATGCCAACAAATAATATGCAAATGGCATTAATTGTTAAATGTGCCAATTGTATTAATACGAGAAAAAAGGTTAAAAAAAATGTTACTTGTTAAAGATTTCTTAAAAATGATTCAAAAAGAACCCACAAAATTTAAATTTTATTTTAAAAAATACAGGAAATCTAACTTCGGCTCGACCGAAGTTATACAATATTCTTAGCTGCATCGTCTTTGTACCAAAAGACTTTGTGCAAAGTTTGGTTAAGATGGCTTTTAAGCTGACGGAGGAGATAGCAAAAAAACAAACTGACATGGCATTATCAAATCAGCTCGTCATGCTGATCGAGAATATATATACATACTTTATTTGGTCGGAGATGCTTCGTTCTATGCGTTACAAACATCTGGACAACTTTAATATACCCTCTACAAGGGTATAATTACTTGGATAAGAAAAAACGAGAAAGCAACGCTAACTTCGTCTGTGTTGAAGTTTTAATACACTTAAAAAAGCTCGCTTCAATGGTTAGCGATTTCGACCAAATTTCGCAAATCAGTTTTAAAACATATAATATTAATAATAACCGATTTAAAGAGCGCTAACATCGAAAGCAAAAAGATTTCCCCATTTTCCGACCGATCCACAGTGGGCGAAATGACCAATTTAGCGAGACGAAATTAATATCTTCCAAAGTAAATGAGATAATCGCCATCATTTTTTCTTCTTCTTAAAGTTAAGAATAAAATCAATATTAAAAATTAAAAAAAAGTTTTTAATACGATTTTTTTATTTTTTAAATTAAAAAACAAGTAATATTTTTATTTTTAAATTTCAAATAGATTGCCCAAGTTTTTTAAAGTTGGTATTAAAGAAACAAAAAAATAAAAAAAATTTTAATAACATTTTTTTTAGTTTTTAAGTTGAAGTTTAATTTTTTTTACATTTTTTCGGTAGGTACACTTACATTTTGATCTAAATCTCGAGTCAGAAAAAGGTTATTGAATTTCCAATAATCGCGCAAAACATTGTTTTTGAGTCGGTAAACTAGTTTAAATACAAACAGTAAAAATATTTGAAAAAAATAATTTTTTCAAATCAAACCGATCGAAATTTTTTTTTTAACATCTAGAAAAAATATTAAAAAATTGAAAAAAAATATTTTTATTTTTTCTTTTTAAGAATCGCACTTTTTCGAAGAAAATATGGTATTCATAAGGATAAACACCGAATTGATATTCGATGATCGCAATACACTGCCCGACAACCGATTAGCACACCCTATGATCCGAGTCTTAGGAGCTTAATATCAGGAAAACGAATAAAGCTTTTAAGGTGAATTTTTTTTGCCATTAAAAGAATATAAAATTATACACGAGAATAAATTATAGATAGTTTATTAACTTTATTAATAACATTTTAAATGAATTTAAACAAACTTAACATAAAAAATTAACTTTTATTTTTTCGACATTTGATTAGCACAGTAGCTTGAAAACTTTTAATAACAAAAGAAAATGGATTCAAATTTCATTCAAATTATTTTTTAACATTAATTTCAATATTTTCGAGCCTCCACGGTTCAGTATGACTTCGTACACTCGCTTGGGTAAGGAGTCATATAATTTTTTTTAATGTAATTGAGTGAAATAGCCTCCCAGGACTCTTTCATTCCTTCAATGAGTTCAGCTTCAGTTTAATATTGCCTGCCTGTCTCGTACACCTTGCTTGCTAACCATCCCCAAACATTTTCTATAATGTTCAGGTCGGGCGAGTATGGCGACCAAGTTAGCAATTCCACGTTTTGACCCTCAATCCAGAACTTTACGATCCTGGCTGTGTGGATAGGTGCGTTTTACTGCTGGAACTTCCATTCCAAGGATCCAAAAATATCCTTGATTGCAAGGAAAGCCGTTTTCAGTACACCATTGTACGCAATGGCATTCATACGGTTGGTTAGAAATTGCAGTTCTATGGTGCCATAGTAAGTAATAGCTCCCCACACAATGACACCACCGGCACGGCTGTGCAATCGATCTAAAGTATGCTCTTCCTTTCTGAGATCATGAAAGTAGTAGGCATATCCATGAGGACCCTCCAAATTGAACCTTTTTTTCGTCTGAAAAGACTACACGCTCCCACTCCTTGGTCCAGGACATTCGCTTGCCAGCTGCTCTTATAACTGATGAGGGCCGACCTTTCATGTTTTTCCCATAGGTTAGGTATCCTCATTGCTTAAATATGAGGTAACGACTTTACGGCAGTAATATATTTGAAAAATCGAGTGACCGCACTTCCCTGTAAGCCTTTATTTTGGCTTTTTCAGACTCATTCAACGCATTTTGCTTTTCGCCATTATTACTTTGTGTTATATTGATAGATATATTATATATATATATTCATTAGCATTATATTAGCTATTATATTATAGGGTATTATAGTATGTATATATTGGTCGCAATAAACAAATAACTAACTTGTTAATCAGCCTGAAAAGACGAAACACTTACACGCATAAAATTCAGGACACTATTCAAGCAAAAATGTGCTAATCGAGCTGTTGCAAAAAATATGCATACATTTTTGTCACACTTCAAAGAAAATGGCAAAACAAAAAAACGGTAAAAATTCCAACAAATGCAAGGGTAGCACATATTAGCAGGTGATGTTGGAAATTTTAAACCAACAAGGACTCACACTGACAAAAAAAGTTAAAGGCGACTTGGACATTTGTGGACATTTTTAGTTTTTCTCCACGAAAGACAGGTGTAGGCTACGAAGTTTAGGTGTTAATAAGCGTTACTTTCACTACGTCTTTCAAGTAATACATATATGGACGAGTCACTTTCATTGATTTTTTGTTTAATACATACCTTTATATAAGGCTGTCAAAAAAGTCTTGCGGTATTTTTATTGAATTTTCAATTGTTCATAAAATTGGTCATAATAATGCGATTTAAGTCAAATATGCGCCGTTTGGTTCGATGACGAGTTCCCAACGAGATGCCAACTTCATAATGCCCCTCTTATAGAAGCTCGCTTCCCTATTGGCAAAAAACTCGGAGAGCCAATTCTCACAGGACTCTCTTGTGGCCAACTTTAGACTACCAAGCTCGTTCGCCATGGACAGAAATAGGTGGTAATCACTTAGTGCGAGATCCGGACTATACGGTGGATGCAAAAGAACCTCCCATCCGAGCTCCCGGAGCTTCTGGCGCGTCACCAAAGATGTGTGTGGCCTGGCGTTGTCCTGATGGAAGACAATTCGGCCTCTGTTGATCAAAGATGGCCTCTTCTGCATGAGTGCTGCATTCAAGCGGTCCAGTTGTTGGCAGTACAGGTCCGAATTGAGCGTTTGGCCATAGGGGAGCAGCTCATAGTGGATGATTCCCTGCCAATCCCACCAAACACACAGAAGAACCTTCCTGGCCGTCAATCCAGGCTTGGCCACCGTCTGGGCAGCTTCACCGCTTTTCGACCACGACCGTTTGCGCTTCACGTTGTCGTAAGTGACCCACTTTTCATCGCCAGTCACCATCCGCTTCAAAAACGGGTCAATTTTGTTGCGATTCAGAAGCGATTCGCATGCATCCATACGGGCAAAAATGTTTTTTTGCGTCAAGTCGTGTGGCACCCATACATCGAGCTTCTTTTTGAATCCAAGCTTCTTCAAATGGTTTATAAGGGTTTGATGACACATGCCCAGCTCTTGGCCGATGCTACGGCTGCTACTATGCCGGTCTCTTTCGATCAATTCAGCGATTTTATCGCAATTTTCGACGACAGGCCTTCCGGACCGTGGCGCATCTTCGATCACCTCTGCACCAGAACGAAAACGTTGAAACCATCGTTGTGCGGTGGAAATGGAAACTGTATCGGGTCCATAAACTGCACAAATTTTATTGGCAGCATGAGATGCATTTTTGCCTTTATCGTAGTAGTACTGTAAAATATGCCGTATTTTCTCTTTATTTTGCTCCATGTTTGCGACGCTATAACTCACGAACGACTAAAAACAAACAACAATAAATCAAACACGTGTTAGCGCGTGAAAGCGCTTTCCAAAAAGCTCTAGCGTGAACCGATGCGACGAATACAACTAGAACTACGCGCTTGCAAAGACAAGCTTGCGGAAACACCGCAAGACTTTTTTAACAACCTTATATTAATATATAACCAAGCTTTTTTTTTGTAAAACAACAAGAACTTTATATTTCACAGCTAAATTAACAAATACTGCAAAAATGCGGGTATAATTTGAAAAGCACTTGCCAAAACATATATTGCTGTTCAGATATATATCGGAATGCTCTGAGACAAACTTTTAAAAGCTAATCAAAGTATCGGTAGTCGATAAATAAAGAAAAATCAACGCTTTTTCAACTTGAATTTCGACGCGCTAGAATGGCCGTTTCGCCCACTGTGCGATTGTTTCTATGGCATGTATGAACGCACAGATCTCAGAGATGGTAAGAGTTAGAGGTTTGACATGTATAGGGCATATATTTCTTATACTTGCAGGCAGATCAAGTTTAGTTTCAATTTTTGCCACGCCCACACCCGCCTTCGCAATTTGGAAAAACCGTCATATCTCCTACAGTTTTGATGATAGATGGTTCGTACCTTCTAAAGATATCTAGTAATCAAAATTATTTATCGATTTGCTGAAGGAATGATAAAGATCGGATGAACGATACACAAGTTATGAGCAAAAAACGGCCAGTTAACACCCCGCATCCCCCCACCCATCACCACACCTTTCCATTGAACAAAGGCAATCATAGTGAGAGAGAGAGAGAGAGCGTTTAATAAAAATATTGCACGATAAACGCGTGACTCCTTGGATGTATTATAATATTAAGGCCGGGGGCAAATGAACTGGTACAGAGTTTGTTATAGTCGGGCTTGACCGACTTTCTCCCTTGTTTTTAGGTTTGAAACGTTGTATCTCTGTAACAAGCACTCCGATTTAAGCGAAATAAATTTTGTTGTATAAAGAAATCAATCATTTGTCAAATAGCAATGTTTCTGTTCTGTCAGTTTTTTATTCCCGTTACTCGTAGAGTAAAAGGGTATACTAAAGTCGTGCAAATGTATGTAACAGGCAGAAGGAATCATTTCCGACCATATAAAGTATATATATTCTTGATCAGCATCAACAGCCGAGTCGATATAGCCATGTCCGTCTGTCCGTCTGTGCGTCCGTCCGTCCGTCCGTCTGTCTGTATGAACACCTAGATCTCAGAGACTAGAAGAGCTAGAGCAACCAATTTTGAAATGTAGACTCCTTTTGTCTGCACGCAGATCAAGTTTATTTCAAATTTTAGCCACGCCCACCCACGCCCCCACAATAGAAAACGTTGAATAACTCCCACAATTTTTGAGATATCGATCTCAAATTCAAAACGTAGATTTATATTCGCATCCCTGAATCTCTAAGCCCTGAAATTTTCATCAAGATCGGTTAATAAATAGCCGAGTTCAAAAAATGTTGCATACTTTTCGGCTGACCCACCTCAGGCATACAGGAAGGCAATTAAACATTTGTTTCCATGAGTAACGGGTATATCGAAGTCGGTTAGAGCCGACTTTAACTTACGCTCTCGTTTTTTAATATAATTTTTATTATTTTTTCAAAAACAAAACAAAAAATCTCAATTTTTTTCAACTTACTCTTTTGACTTTACTTTTTGATTGATTGCGTGATTGAAAAGTGTTGAATTCTTGTGTATTCCAAAATTTAAAGCAACTGCTATCAGTTTTTTGTAAAATGGGCCGCGGAAAACCTTTAACCGATTTTGAAAAAGATTAAATTGAAGGCTATATTGAATCTGGCTTAAAACATTATGAAATTGTCCAAGAAAATCGGTCAAAGTCAAAACGTTGTGACTAATTTTTCCCGTAATGAAGCAGACTGTGGAAAATAAAGGAATGGAGGAAAAAAATATGCAACAACAGCAACCGAGAGGAGACTTATCCTACGAACTGCCTAAAATTCCCACCTTTCTGCTGGTAAAATTAGGGAAGAATGCGGCGTAAATGCTAGTGTGGCCACGGTGAAACGAATTATTCGAAGCGCCAAACACTTGAAGAGATTGAAAATAAAAAAAAAAACACTTCTCAATGATGCTCGTAAGGAAGCACGACAATGATTTGCCCGAGAACACATGACGTGGAACAAGGAATGGAAGACAGTGGTCTTCTCCGACGAAAAGAAGTTCAACCTCGATGGACCGGATGGCTATAATTACTATTTCCACGATATGCGAAAGGAAGAATGTTTTTCAAGTCGTCCTCACTCTTGTGCAGATGGAGTAATGGTGTGGGGAGCCATATCGATTTATGGAACATGCGAGCCTCAGTTTGTCACCTCGAAGATGAACGCAAATGTGTACAAGACTGTGCTCCAAAAGGCTTTTCCCCAGTTTTCGAAGATTTATGGTCATATTCCATGGACGTACCAACATGACAACGCTCCCATCCATACCGCTCGGGTTGTAAAACAGTGGATTAAAGACCAAAACGTACTCCCCTGAGATTAACATTATCGAGAACATTTGGGGACTTTTGTCCAGGAGAGTATACGAAGGGGGAAGATAATTTATCGACTCTGGGACCCTAGTTGAAGCAATTAAAAATGTCTGGTCAACAATTTCACTAAATGAAATTGAAATTGAATTGAATTGAAATAATTAAAAACAATGGTGGGCATACCAAATACTAAATAATGCTAAAACAGTGTCCTTTATTATTTAAGTTACCCAGTGCCTTGAAATTTTGCTTTATATACTTTTGTTTAATAGTTTTAGTGGTCAAACCTATTCAGTTGAGCCAAAAAAAATGGAGATTTTTTGCTATGTTTTTTGAAAAAATAATACAAATTATATAAAAACAAAACTAACAGAACAGAAACTTTGCTATTCACAAATGATTGATTTCTTTATACAACAAAATTTATTTCGCTTAAATCGGAGAGCTTGTTACAGATATACAACGTTTCAAACCTAAAAATAAAGTCAAACCTATTCAGTTGAGCGGCACTGTATACCCTCTACAAGGGACAAGGGTATAACAAAACAGCAATTTCTACATCCAAGTAGGCTTTTCATATACTTCAAATCCAAATGCCGATTGTCGAGACGGTTTCTATTCAGTTCCATTTGAACGTTGAACACATCAAGTTCGGAGCTGCAAATTATACCTTTTTATATTTTTTTTTTCTTATTTTTTTGTATATTATTATAATCTTTCTCTTTGTGTTTGTAAGTCCATAGACTATTTGAACTTCTTTTGCCAGCACGGTTGACATGATATCTCAAGTTCTAATGGTTTGATTGAATTGAAATTTTGCGTGGGCCTTAAATATATATTCCTCTACGATTATGTACAAATTTTGATTTTAGGTATTTATAAAAAATTCAAAACTCTAAAAAAATAAGGCAAGAAAATAACTTTTTTTCAAACAATCGCCATTTCGCGAAAAAAATATATTTTTATTTTCCCTATGTGCGGCTAAATTATTCTTACTTATTGAGAATCTGTTTGTTTTTTATTTTTCTTCTGATTACTTCAAAATATTTCTGAATTGAGAGTTGGGTTTCGACTTCGAACTGAATAAAAATTAATAAAAACTCGGTTTCGACCTGTACGTTCCTTCCAGCTGTGCTGCTTCAAAACGTGCGCTACACAACCTTACTCGACGACATTAACAATTATACCGTCAACGAGAGCGTAAGTTAAAGTCGGCTCTAACCGACTTCGATATACCCGTTACTCATGGAAACAAATGTTTAATAGCCTTCCTGAGGTGGGCCAGCCGAAAAGTATGCAACATTTTTTAACTCGTCTCTCTCTCTCTCTCTCTCTCTCTCTCACTAAGATTGCTGCTGAACGCAATGCTTAGGTTATGAGTGGGGTGGGTGGTGGGTGTTAACTGATCGTTTTTTGCTCATAACTTGAGTATCGTTCATCCGATCTTTATCATTCCTTCAGCAAATCGATAAATAATTTTGAGTACTAGATATCTCTAGAAAGTACGAACCATCTATCATCAAAACTGTAGGAGATATGACGTTTTTCCCAAATTGCGGGGGCGTGAGGGGGCGTGGCAAAAATTGAAAATAAACTTGATCTGCGTGCAGACAATAGGAGTCTACATTTCAAATTTGGTTGCTCTAGCTCTTCTAGTCTCCTGAGATCTAGGTGTTCATACAGACAGACGGACAGACGGACATGGCTATATCGACTCGGCTGTTGATGCTGATCAAGAATATATATACTTTATATGGTCGGAAATGATTCCTTCTGCCTGTTACATACATTTGCACGACTTTAGTAGACCCTTTTACTCTACGAGTAACGGGTATAAAAATGGGGACCCTTGTAAGTAAATTCATCTTGGTCCTCATATGGAAATTGGTCTCAATTTGTTCGGGAAACATATCGTATCAAGTTCTAATGGGCCTTAAATATATATCCTATATATATCCTATATCCTAAATATATATCTATGGCACTATCCAACGGTCGCTCAGTAAATCGCAACCAAATTGTGAACTTTGGCGCGTGCAAAGGCCTTTGACACATCCGCTCAGGTGAAAGAGAGCGCTTCATCACTGAAAAACACAATTGCATCTTCAGGGACGTTTTCAAGAAATGCTTCACATCCATTTCTTTGAGAATTAGCCTCGACGTTTTCTGGTGATCTGATGGGCCAGGCGTCAAAAGGTTTTTTCACCCCATTATCTGTGACACGAAAACAGTTGACAGTTGATTTCCCGTCTGGAACAGGGGCCAAGAGCGCGAGATGAAATGGTTTCTGGAAGACCCTCTGCGTTGCAATCACTGAGCGACCGTTGGATAAATAGGCCTCAACGGCAAATGCTCTTTGCACGTTGCTCCACCGAATGATCACGCCTGACTGGGAGGTAACAAAACTTTAAGACCCCACCTTTCGAATGAGAACATGCCCAGCCCTCTAGGTTATCGTTGAACGGAATGACGCTCATTTCAGATACGGGACTTAGGTTGCCGGTTCTGCTTAAGAAATGTGAATTTTGGAAAATTGCAATTTTGAACTTTTTAAACGCTTTATTAACCACGGTGCCTGAGTGGTGCATTGCCAGCAGGTGGTCGCTGAGTGGGAGGGGGGGGGAGGCCGGTGATAATTGATGCTTGATGAAGACTTTTTTGTCTTCTTCTCCTGTGCTGCTGTCGCCGTTTCAACTGCACACAAACACACACATATGTACATACATTTCGCTTAACGGTATCCCCCATGCTTTGTACTCAAGCCTTTAAGTGCAAAAGCCGATGTGGAGCAGACACACAGAGGAAGAAAGCGGGTTGTGTGTGGGTGTGTGAGTGTAGATGTGGGGCAGACGCCAAGACTACGCACAAACAAAAAAGTGAATTGAAACAGCAGGAGACGAGGTGGCTAAAACTGAAACAATTTGGTAAATGAAACAACATGGAAAAATATTTAAAGCGACTTATGGTTGGAGCTTCAAGTTTTGTTTACTTTGGCCTCACGTTTCATTGTTGCTGTTGTTTATGTAGCTTTATTTGCATTTGACGCGCTTTGTGTATGTTTTTTTTTGTTTATTTGCTTGTTGCTTTTTGGCAGCAGGTGACCCAGCAGCAGCAGCCGCATCTCTCCCCCCATCGCATTCATTAAGCCGGTGTGTTCTCCTGTGCCTTTGACAGCTTTTGGAGCTTTTTTTTGTTTTGCTTTGCCATTTGCCTTCAAGTCACGCGCACTTTACTACTTGGCTTTGGCACGTAACTCTTTTATATACATACTTACATACATACATATGTACATATTTTTTTGCCCCTTTTGCTCCCTTGATTATACCATTTTGGCGCCCTGCCCCCTGGACAGCCTCTTTTACGTAGGCATTTCTGAAAATGACGCAAAGATGTCAACGGTTTTAGTTTCGCTTGACTTTTAAAGAATTAGCAAAAAGCTTCTTTTGACCTGCTTTTGGCTAAAACTAAAATATACAAACACATTCATTTGTATGTTTGGTTATGTGTATGTAAAAGTTTGCTGCATGCCAAAAGATAACTCTGACTTTTTTGTCTTGGCTCTCAAGTCAATTAACTTCTTCTTTTTTTTGTTTTAGTCGAGGGGTCTTTCTAGTTTGTTAGTCAGTTTGCTTAGCATATTTGGCAGTTCGATTTGTGCATAGTCAGCCACACTATTAATGTTAATCCCTTGATCTTAGATCACTGAAGTGGAAATAATGTTGTATAAATAGGGCGAGGATCGAAAAGTGCTCTCTTTTTAGGATAATATTCTTAAGGGGGTCTTCTAGTTTAGAATTTTTTTTTTAATACTTTCAAGCAGATACGACAATATGTTTTACAACAATAAACAAAATAAATTTTTTTTTTCAACCCTCCTACATATATGAAAAAAATTTTCATCGACCCTCGTATTTTTTAAAATTCTATGATTATTCTTTTTTTTTTATCAAAAGACTTAAATTAAAGTTAAAAAAAAGTTCAAAACTTCTAAAATAGTTGCTTTTGAAAAAAAAATTTTACTTAAAAATTAATGAAATTTTTTTTTTACCATGTCTTGACCAGTGTTTGGAAGTACCTAGGTACAAATGCCTAGGTACTTACCTAGATACATATTTTGTGTACCTTTTACCTTACCTCGGTATTCTTAAATTCCACCACCTTTTACCTTACCTAGGTCTAAATTTTCCTTTACCTTGTCAAAAAGTAATGTATAGGGTACTTTTATTTGAATGAGAATGTAAGGCCTATAGATCAGATGAGATAAATATTTAGTTCGGCACAAAACTTCACATAACTAGAATCAATTTTGAACAATTTGAAATCTAATTGCTTTTGAACGGCCAGTCCTATTTATATGAACTAAATTTTTATCTCATCTGAGTATAGGCCTTTAATTTCAAATGATAGCCAGGGTGGGAAACTAATCTAATTTCATCATTCGTCCAATTTGGGATCATACACCCAGCGCCACAAAAAAAGCCGCAGTCTAAATATTCACATACTTGTATTCTTGCTTGGGGTTTCTATAAATGTTTTCCGAATTGCCCAATTATTTTTTTTACTGATTAATGGAATATTTTTAAATAAAAGTGCATAGCAATTTTTATTTTATGAATGTTAGTTTTTTAGAAAAAGGTTTTTTTCCAGACCCATATTCATTTTGGTAACTTTTCATAATTATGACAACTTAAGGAAAAAAATTATAATAATTATAACTCAACAAATAATGATTTTTTTCCAAAAGTATACTTAATTTGCTATAATCTAATATATATTTTGTATCAAATTAATGTTAATTTTTTTTTTTTTAATTTAAATTAGTACTTTGTATTACCCCCTTTTGCTTTAATTACACATTTTACCCTATTGGGCATCGAATTGTACAAAGCGCTTAAATATTCCTCAGTGATATCCTCGAACCATTCTTTTTCTATCACATCCTTCAATTCTATCATGGTTTTAGGCTTCCTTTTTTTTATTTTCGCAGCCATAAGGGCCCAGACATTCTCTATTGGGTTGAGGTCAGGGCTGTTTCCGGGCCAATTTAGGGACAATTAGGGCCAAGGAAAAAAAAATTGGAGCGATTCCGAATGGTCACGAGTCCGATTTTCGGATGAGTCTAAATTCAATCTCATTGGACCCGATGGCTCTTGCAAGGTGCGCCGTAGAAAGGGCGAACGATATTTACGCGACGATTAAGTATACTTTTGGAAAAAAATCATTATTTGTTGAGTATATGCACTATTATAATTATTATAATTTTTTTTCCTTAAGTTGTCATAATTATGAAAAGTTACCAAAATGAATATGGGTCTGGAAAAAAACCTTTCTCTAAAAAACTAACATTTATAAAATAAAAATTGCTATGCACTTTTATTTAAAAATATTCCATTAATCAGTAAAAAAAATAATTGGGCAATTCGGAAAACATTTATAGAAACCCCAAGCAAGAAAACATACAAATATGTGAATATTTAGACTGCGGCTTTTTTTGTGGCGCTGGGTGTAGGTGTGACTATTAAGAAAAGATAGCTTTGAGCTAATAACTGTGTTGATCCTTAAGATGCAAGAAATAAGTTACATAAACTTTCTTTTGAATGGTTTAATTATAAATGACAGCATTTTATTTTACATACAATAAACTCTAATATAATATATTTAAGGACCCTGTTTTCAGTGGAATTTACTATCAGCTTAAATAATCAAGTAGGTAAATTTACCTTTTAAGAAGTTCCAATTTCTTGCCAATATCGCTGTACTTCTTATTTATCTAGGCGAAGGCTATTTATTATAAAATTTCAAGAAAATACTGCAGTTGCTTAAATATGTAGAAAGTTTCCTTCTGTACCTAGATATAGGCGTTTGTGAAGTTGACGCAAACGTTGAACTTAATTTATTTATTTATTTAGAGTCGACAAACAAATGCTGTCAACAAAAGTATAAATACGTTACAAAACAAATTTTATGAGCTAAGGAAGCCTATCAAAGTAAATCTAATAAAATTACAAAATAAACTAATAACGACTCCAGACACGGTGGGGGTATTTTATTTGCCCGTTCGGCCAGCTATGCCCCTACCCTATTCACAGCCGATTGTAGTCAGAGGCGTTATTAGAGCTAATAAAAACTTTAATAATATAGAGATCGAGAAAAGGGAGAGAGAGAAAAAACCAAAACCTATAGTTATGTAGGAGCAAAGGAAAAAATAAGATAATATAAGAAATTAAACTAAAACAGAGATAGAGAGAAAACTATCTAAAAGAAATCTTTAAAAAAAAAAAAAAAATGTATACGTAAAACTTAAAACTAAATAACCGGAAAATCTCTGACCCGGTGGGGGAGGATTTTTTAGCCAGTCCGACAAGCTATGCCCCTACTCACAGCTGGGAGTGGTCAGAGATTTCCCCGGAGATAATTATAGAGAGACGTTTTTAGAGAGAAGAGAGAGAGATCTGTTGAGAGCAGGTGATAGAGATCATTGTAATTTTGACATAAGACCCGAAAACGATTGTGCTGGGCATAATCAGTTGTGCATCTGGGCAAGATTAAAGGTAAATAGTTTCTAGTTGGCCTAGAAGGAACGGAAAAGTTAAGGCGACCTAAGAGTTCGGTGGAATCTACATCACTAATGATTATCTTATGAAGAAAAGAAACGCATAGGACTGTTCTACGATTAGCTAACGAAGGAAGGTTAATAAGCAAGAGTCTGCTGGAGTACGATGGCAGACGAAGGTTAGGGTCCCAATTTAGTCCACGAAGAGCAAAAAGCAAAAATTGCTTTTGTACTGATTCGATACGATCGATATGCTTTTTGTATTGCGGACACCAGACGGACGAGCAGTATTCAAGTACAGGACGGACTAGAGCAGTGTACAGGAGCTTTGTGGTGTATGGATCATTAAATTCCTTCGACCAACGTTTAATGAATCCAAGTACACCATTCGCCCTATTAACAATAGAGGAGATATGAGGATTGAAACTCAATTTGGGGTCAAAAAGAATTCCAAGATCAACGACGGTAGATATTCGTTGTAGGGGTTCATTGCCAACTTAATAATTGTTAATATTTAATTATGAATTTCTTAATTTAGGTCGAAAATTCAAACAATGAAAATTCTAGACTAATTAGTCAAAGGTACAAATAAAAAAAAAATGTCTGACTTAAAACTAAAAAAAAAGTGAATGTCCCTGTAGAGTTTTTTGGAAACTCCGAATACAGACTTGTTCTACTGATTCCCGAGAATCTTTAGTTCTTTTTCAGTACACCTTTGTTGAAATTTCGAGAAAGCCTCAAAATTTCGTTTGGATAGTTGACGTCCTGAACATTTTCGGGTAGGTGGGTTAAGATAATCCATGATTTAAAAGGTTTATTATAAAGTACCTTTTTTGTACCTTTACCTTTACTTAGGTACTGGAATTTCGGATACCTTTTACCTTACCTAGGTATATTTTTTGACATTTACCTTGTACCTTACCTAGGTAAGAAAACTGAGTACCTTTCCAATCACTGGTATTGACGCGCGCTTTGACCGAAGTTTCTCGATAACTGATACTCCGATTTTGATAAATTTTTATTCGGTGAAACCTAACACCCAAATTCATCAAATCCATGTTTGAAATCTATTACAAATAATTTTTATTTGATCAAGAACAGTTGTCGAAACTTTAAACGCGATTTTTTCGAAAACATGTTTTTCAAAGATGTTCACACGATAACTCCCGTTTTTCTGGACCGATTTTGATGAAAAAAGCGCAAAACGACGCAGAATGAACTGTATCGTGTGAACCTCGATCATTGCCGAAACAATTTTTTTTACCTTTTTATACTCTGTACCGAAGGTACATAGAGTATATTAAGTTTGTGCAAAAGTATGTAACAGGGAGAAGGAATCATTTCCGACCCTATAAAGTATATATATTCTTGATCAGCATCAACAGCCGAGTCGATATAGCCATGTCCGTCTGTCCGTCTGTGCGTCTGTCTGTCTGTCTGTCTGTCCGTCCGTCCGTATGAAGGAAGAGATCTCAGAGATGGTAAGAGATAGAGGTTTGACATGTATGGGACATATATTTCTTATACTTGCAGGCAGATCAAGTTTATTTTCAATTTTTGCCACGCCCCCTCACGCCCCCGCAATTTGGAAAAAACGTCATATCTCCTACAGTTTTGATGATAGATGGTTCGTACCTTCTAGAGATATCTAGTACTCAAAATTATTAATCGATTTGCTGAAGAAATGATAAAGATCGGATGAACGATACTTAAGTTATGAGCAAAAAACGGTCAGTTAACACCCACCACCCACCCCACCCATAACTTAAGCATTGCGTTCAGCAGAAGCAATGTTAGTGAGAGAGAGAGAGAGAGAGAGAGAGACACTTAGAGAGCGCACTGCGTTGTGCGTTGTGTGCTAACTGGCCGTTTGACTCGTGACTAAATTCGAGCTGCGACATTAAGGGTGCAGAGTATGTTATAGTCGGGCTTGACCGACTTTCTTTCTTGTTTTTTTTGGACACTGGACATTTCATTTTCAAATGGCTGCCATTTCTTCATAAAAATTCGTATTTTTTTTCTGGAGGTTCACACGATAAAGGCAGTCATGCCAACTAATTCCTCGTTTTTTATTTTTTTTCGGATGCAGTATATCGTACGAGCATTGGACATACTGTTTTTTTAGACCCTTCTTTGGAGGCCGATAACTTCTTAACCGCACCATAAATTCACTTTTTTTAAATTTTGTATTTTTCTCAATTGCCCTACCAAATATAAAAAAACAGAATTAAGAAATCTTTACGCGTTTTCTTTCCCCGATTTTTAAAAAATTAGGTAAAATTCGGCCGTCTAAACTGGAAGCTGCATTATTATTTTATGGTATAATATAAATGCACCATGCGATCGCTTTTCATCATTCAAAATGACCGCTTTTCTTGCTCTACTAAAAATATAGTGCAGACCATGATACAACTATATAAGGTATGGCGGTCAGAGCAGAAAATGACCTGAACGTTTTTTCTCAGAGCGCCAGGGAGCGGGAGAGAGCGCGAGAGCAAGCGCAAACGTCAAACACACAGAAATTTACTGTGTGTGTACCTTCCGTTTCAAGTGACATAAGCACACTGAACTAAAATGACCCGAGCTGAGAGAGCACTGAGCTAGCGCCATACCTACTAGGATTGTATCACGTGCACTCTTCTTAGTTGACATTTCTACAGTGTGCGGCTGACACTTGATGCGAAAGTTAGTGTTCACTCCTCTCGTGTTCCTATTGCTGTTGCGACGGCTGGCCATTCTCGCGCTCTACTCCAAAAACTCCAAGCTGATCATTTTTATACCCTTGTATAGGGTATATTAAAATTGTCCAGATGTTTGTAAAGCATAGAAGGAAGCATCTCCGACCACATAAAGTATATATTATATATTCTTGATCAGTATGACGAGCTGAGTTCATAAGGCCATGTCCGTCTGTTTCTATGCTATCTCCTCCGTCAGTTTTAAAAATATCTTAACCAAACTTTGCACGAAGTCTTTTGGTACAAACACGCTGCACATTTGTCGGAACCGGCCGGATAGGATGACTATATCATATAGCTGCCATAGGAACTATCGGTCGAAAAAGTACTTTTTGTCTTCCACGCGAACGTGCCAAACCTCGTATTTATAAGTTTTCTATGCTTTTACACAATTCCAACAAGTTTGATGAAAATCGGTCATCTATTTAGTATAGCTGTCATACAAAATATAGTTCTGAAAGAACGTCTTAATAGGAAAACCTTTTTTGTTTTTAATGCTATCGCTCCCAAACTTGTAACTGATCAATATTATATGCTACTATACAATTCTGCCAAGTTTAATTTAAATCGGATGACTATAGCATTTAGCTGCCATAGGAACTATCGGTCGAAAAAGTAGTTATAGTGAGAAAAACATTTTTGTTTTCAATGGTAGCGTCAGTTTAGTTGTGAATATTATCAGTTTCCGCACAATTTTGGGGAGTTCGGTCAAAATCGGATGAATCTATCGTATAGCTGCCATATAACAAACTGGCAAGCAAATGCTCAAAGCAGTGGCGCCATCAAGCTACAAGGGTATATAAACTTCGGTCGAGCCGAAGTTAGCTTTCCTCTATTTTTGAAATAAATATTAATCGTGGATAGTATCCTAAAAAATCTTTTGAAAAAATTTAATGAAAAACTAAAAATTAATTCAAGTGTTCGAAATCGCTCTTTGCTCGCAGCTTCCTTGCACAGCTTGATAGCCGTGAGCCAGACTTTGTGGTTCGCGAGTTATTTAAACCTGTTTTCCGTGACTGACGACTTATTAATTCGTGAACAAATACCAAAGAGGGTACAAAATAGTAATAATGGAAAAGTTAATGCCAATCATGTGGAAAATCATGCCAGCGCAATTTGCAGCTAAGGGATCTCCATGGTAATAAGGCCGCTAAATACTTAAGAAACTGCTTTATAACAGCACAAATGACCACACATAACTACCCAGGGCTGCAAACCCAAAAAATTTTTCGGAACCTCCGGTTTGCAGGTTCGAACCATAATTTACCAACGGTTAAGGTTCGGAAATTTGAGGTTCGAGGTTTTTGGGCTTTTGTTTTGGTTCGAACCTTGGTTCGTTGCACGTTTTACCCAATATATATATGGGCATTTGTCTAATGTCGAATGCTACATTCGTTCGCATTCAAAGTGAAGAAAAACATATGAAAAAACATTATATTATTTTGACAAAATGCGAAATTTATAACTCTTGATTAGCTCTATAATTGGTGCTAAAGTTTAATTTGGGCAATTGTTCGTTTTCAAGATAATTACAAAAAACCAATGCATCACTTTCAAGGCGAACAGTTCAAACACTGATTTCAGCGGAACCTGAAGGAATATTTTAATGCGACTAATTTTAAAATATTATGCATAGATGTATCTTAAAAATGTGATTTATTTGATTCAATAATATTAATTATTTTATTTTTTTTTAATTGATTTGATTGATTTTTGATTGATTCCATTATAACGCGAAGCAAAAACGTAACAATTTTTGCAATCACATAGTTTGATCCAGGTATCTTGTGCATTCTTTTTTGACCGATTTTAGACCCGTACAAAAGATTATAGATAGCTAAAAGTACTTATATCGAAAAAAAGGGCATTATTATTGTCCAAATTAGAAAAATGGAGCCAGCGCGGCCATTAATCCGAATATTTCGAAATGAGTTATCACATAAATGTAAGATTGGATTACATTAGTTCAATTTTATTCCTTCCCTATGAAAATATGATAAAACAACATACTTTTATAGACTTTGAAATTTTTGGCTGCGGTTGACATTTCTGTGGAAATGCCCAAATATAATCGCCATCAGTATAGTGAATTATTACCGTTACCACCGTTATCCGCTATCGTTATCGTTACCGCCCTATTTCAAATTATTTCGTATTCTATCCTTATCAGTGTTGCCAACTTTTGCCAAGCAAAAAAATCCGTTTTCGGCGGGACTGAGAGGACAAAAAAGCTGTATTTTTCGACAAAAAAGCTGGAAAAAAGCGCATGTCGTTTCCTATTATTCATGCAATTATATACTTAATATATGATCAGAGTGATGAACATCCTTGTCCTCATCCTTGCCGTAGGCCTCAGTTTTGCCTATTAGCTTTAGGTTACTAGGAAGGACGTTATAATCGAAGCAGCATTTCTCATGTCGACGTAACCAGTATCTACCTATACTACACATATTCAGGCATGTTCTCAATTCCGTTTCCAAGGCAACTTTTCGAAAGTGGAATTAATTCGTGTTCTCGCCACACCAAAACGAAAAAGGTTTTCGTTTTGAAAAGTAATGCTTGTTGGTCGGTGGAATGAAAAGTAATTGCCAATTTACGCACTCTTTCAGTTTCTAGATGTACATAAAAAAAATGGAATTGTGGTTTCACTCTTATGTATCTAGTGCCAATCCCGCTTGGACTGGTGGTTTGCAAAAAGTAAAACAAAAGCAATTTCATTCGGAATTAAGAACAAAAAACGAAACCGAAGCGGAATTGCGTTCGATTTACTTTTTAGAAAGTAATGAAATTGAGAACATGCCTGACTATAATTTTAATTTCAATTTCTTAAGTTCAGTTTCAGTAATATCCAATATCTTATACATTATATTGAGTTGCAGCGTGCTCACCTCCATTAGATTTCTGAGTTTTGATTTCACTATACTAACCTGACAAGAACAACATCTAAGTCGCAAACTAGGCTAACTCAATAAGTCTTTCATTACCTCCAGAGTCCTTGGAAGCGTTTACCTGCACTCCAAAACTGTAGTTTCATCGTAATTTGTCAATACCTTCTACGAAGAATACTTTCATAATGAAACAATGTTTAGTTTTTTTTGGTCGTAGAATGATGTGCATTCGAAACAACTTCAGTAAACTCAAGAGGTACAAGATTCATTCTTCCGGATGCAAAGCCTTAAGCTCCGGGTGTCTGCATGCCAGACTTTACGAATTTCTTGTTTGAAAACTTTTGGCATTTTAATCAATTATCCGTAAACTTGGCTAGCACTTTGAGATGATTGTTTCCTCAACTTTAGAGGTGGCCAATTACTATCGATTTGGACTTATAAGTTTTGCAAATGACTCCAAAACTAAGAATAAAGCTGAAAACAAGCACGAAACAAACCATGTTTGCTAAATTTTTCCCGCAATACGGTTTTCCAACAAGAAAGACAAGTCGGTCAAGCCCGACTATAACATACTCTGGTGACGCACTTAGCAGCTCGCATTTGCTCAGGAGTCAAACGGTCCAGTTAACACCCACGCGCACAATCTCGGATCGCGCTCTCTAAGTGATTACTCTCTCTCTTTCTCTCTCCCAGCTAACGATTGCCTGGTAGTTGAACGGTTAGGGTATGTTGCTGTGGTTGTTGGTGGGAGGGTGGGTGGTGTTAACTGGCCGAGTTTTTTGCCAATAGGGAAGCGAGCTTCTATAAGAGGGGCATTATGAAGTTGGCATCTCGTTGGGAACTCGTCATCGAACAAAACGGCGCATATTTGACTTAAATCGCATTATTAAAACAATTTTATGAACAATTGAAAATTCAATAAAAATACCGCAAGACTTTTTTGACAACCTCATATTATATAATCGCCATCAGTATAGTGAATTATTACCGTTACCGTTATCGCTATCGTTATCGTTACCGCCCTATTTCAAATTATTTCGTATTCTATCCTTATAAACCGAGTTTCAAGACAATCGGATGAAAAATAGTTTTTGCCTGCAGAATTTTCCGGGAATTCTCACACCTAGGGACGGATTTTCCGACTTTGGAAAATCACATTTCAGTTTCAAGTCAATCGGATGAAAAATAGTTTTTTAGAATGCAGAATTCTCCCGCCATTTTCCTCTCGGGCGGATTTTAAAAAATCGGGGAAAATACGTGTCGATTTATTTCGCGTACTATGCTTACAAACCAAATTTCAAGTCAATTGGATGAAAATTTTTCGCATACTAACTTTTCCGACGCTTTTCCGGCTGGAAAAAATCCGTCTTAGTTCGAACTCGTACAACTAATAAAAACTCCTATCCAAATTTCAGACTTCTATCTTTTACCGTTTGCGCTCTGGGTTGATTGCCAATCAGACAGTCAGTCAGTGAATCAGAACAAACTGTTTTATATATAGAGTAGAGTTGGTGTTAAAATTCGGTCGAGCCGAAGTTAGCTTTACTCTATTTGTATTTTTTATTAAAATGCTTGGCGCGTATAATTTTAGACATGCTGAATATAGCAGCAAATGTTTTCCAACATTGTCCATTTTGATGGATACAAAACAACTTAATGATGAAATAATTTGTTTTGAAGTACAATTTAATGTATTAATCTATCTGTCGATGGCAATCGAAATCGGTATATTGTTTGGCATTTTTCAGTTTTCAGTATTTTTTCTAGAATTTTTATCGATAAGACGAACCTAATCCATTAAAACCATATAAATGCACATCATTATCTTCATATAGCTGTCTCTCTCACACCCACGAAAATACAATGTCTGCTGAAATTAATGCATTATTAATACGTAATGTCGTGTCATAAAGGCTTAAGCATTTTTTATTATTAGGTGATGGGGTTGGTTTTATTTATTAACATTTTCTTCTTTCTGAAATACTTATAAAAGTGATAATTATTAATCCGCTGCTACTAGGACTTGAACTGAGTACCTTGGGACTGAACACACGGCATGGTCTCTTAGCTCGGTTTGCCAACGGGCGAACCAGAGAACTGCAACGATCAACATTTTTTCGATCATACCCGATCATTGACTCAGATTTTTTGTGACGCAAAACTTTGCTTCAACAAAAATCATATGATCGTTAGTGAGCATGCTCGAAGCGGACAATCAGTTCGAATCACTCTCGCTTGTTGCGTACATGATCGGGTTTGATCGAACATTTTGTGTGAGCGAACAAAGAACGATCGCGAATGCTGCTGGCATTCAGTTCGATCACAATCGTGATGGATCGTTCGCGGGCGATTCGGTAGAACTCGAGCAAGTTAAAACTGATTATTTCGTCAGTTTGCTGTTGATATTTGTTGGCGTAACTATCATAATTATGGAGGGCGAATTTTCACACCCAACAACACCTCTATCGGATTCATCGACAACGCAGTTTTCCTTTGATTCAAATACTAATTTGGATGCTAGTTACCAAGTCTTACCTGCGAGTAGGACCAACGACACTTTCTTTTTCCGCCGGAAGACGAAATTGAAAAATATTGCAATGAAAAGGTTCAACGTTTTAACTTGATTAACTGGTGGCAAACTAATGAACAAAAATACCCATTTTTAACCAAACAAGCGTTGCAAGTACATTCAATTCCCGCCAGCAGTGCAGCTGCTGAACGATCGTTTTCTTTGGCTGGAAACGTTATAACGGAAAAACGAAATGGGCTAGGGCCAGGTTCCGTTGATAGCTTGCTCTTCTTAAATTCTTTTTATAAAAATTTTGATAATTTAGAATTATAGGTCTAAAATGAATTTTTACTTTATGAAAAAAGTGATCATTTGAAACATGTGTTCCTTAAAATTTTTAATTTTAAGCATTGCATTACTTTTGTTCCTTAATATTTTTAGTTTAAAGCATTACATTACTTTTGTTCGTTAACATGTTTAAGCATTACACATAAAATAATAATATTAATAAAAGAAATAAATGAAATATTATGTTTTTGTTAATTTTAGGCATCGCAACTTGTTTCCTTTAAAAACACAAATAAGTACATACAAATTATATACATACATATTTCTCAAAGCAATTTTCGATCTGATTGCTTCACTCACGATCAATTCAATCGCAACATGATCGAAGTCTGAGTTTTCATGCATCGTTCGGATCGATCGTCTTTTTCTGAACGATCAGTAGCAATCATCATGAGCGAACCAAAAAATCAGTCTCGATCACCAAGCAGAGCGATCAAGCCAACTGAATAAGATCGTTTCGTGTTGTGAACGAACCTTGATCGAACATTTTGCTTTAATCCGCTGAGTGGAGTTACAAAGAGTTTGAGCGAGGCTGATTGAGCGTGATCGATCATACTCGTTGCAGCTCTCTGATAAGAACTCAGTTGGCAGAATTCTCTTCTTAGACCATGCCAAAAGCTTCAACTATGTATCCTAAGACCGAAGAGGTCTTGTTTTTGAGATTTTTTAGCTCATTTCAAGGTGTTTCAATCTTGTTTTTATAAGATTGCGAGATTCTCGAAAATAAGATTTTCAACCTATATTTTAGATTGACTTCTTTTTCTCAGTGTTCTTCGATTGAATTAATTTAAACACTGCTCGCATGTTTTTATAAAGCTAGATCTAAATTAAAAAGAACTTAAATGTCCATGCCATGATTTGTACGTTTTTAAATACAGAACAATTTTATTACCATTATTTGAAAATGTTTTTGATATTTTAAGTATGTATTTTTAAAGACTTGAGAGAAGTTTTGTAAAAATATATTTGATTTGGTATTTTGTTCTTTCTGACAAAATCTCTGCACTAACAATTTAGTTATTTTACCTAAGTTTACATTGTACATTTAACACTGTACAACAATTTAAATAAATTTAAATTACTATTTACCATATTTTTAAGTATTTTTTTTTTTGCCAATTTCAGAAAACGAAATTAAATTTTAGTGCATTAAAAGAGATTTGAAAACTTTGCTATCGTGAATTTCGTCCATATTTTGTGGCTATTTCTCTTGGTCATAAACAAGTGCCCAGCATAAATATATATTGTAGTATGTGAATACATTTGTAACACGCCCACCACAAACATTTCTGTCAGCATCTCTCGCATTGTACGCCCTTTTTTTATTTTATTAGAAGCCAAAACGCGCGACTATCAATAAAGTTCGATTTTTGTCCATGTCAAACTGTGTGTGTGTGTGTGTGTGTGTGTGTGTGTGTGTGCGTAAGTGTGTTTCTGCACTCATAAATCAAGTTAAACTAAACAAAAAAAAAACCGAAAAAACAAATAAATTTATGTTTGGCCACGTTTACTTCGCTTTCTGCCAATATTTTTCCTACTTTTTTTCTTCATCATGCGAAAATGCTTGCTCGGCTTTATACCGCCCTCTTCTTTTTCTTCTACGACTATTATTTTTACCTTGCTTTGTATTTGCAATATATCAAGTTGAAAACTTTACTTGCGTTTTTTTATTGCTAAATATTTCATAAAGATTTTCATAGAAAGAGAAGTTGTGCTCTTCCCCTCAACAGTTTGTTGTCCAAAAGAATAACTTTGGAAGGCTTTTGTTAAAAGCGTTGAAAGAGTTATTTAAAGTGAAAAATGTTAAACAGTAAGACTTCACTGTTCACATCACTTAGGGATAAAAACCGGTAATGAAGGAATGAAAAATAACCTTGAAACCTTCCCGCCCTTTCAATCTTTCCTGAAAGTACTTATCTTAATCGTTACGGAAAGTACTTTTCCGGGCATTCAAAAGTAAGGCAGTCCAAAAAAAATATTCCAAAATCCCATTTATGTTCTTGTATTGACAGTAATATCATCAAATATCAATTTTTGAAGACTGCTCTTTATCGTTACGAAAAGTACTTTTTCAGGGCTTTGAAAGGCGCGTGTATGTTCTTGTATTGTCAGTAATTTCGTCCAATCTAAACTTGTGAAGACTGTTCTTAAGAACAGGCATCGCCTTTTCCTTAAATCTTTCTGGAAAGTAGTTTTTCCGCACTTTCTATGGTACGGCAGTTCGGGTAAATGCTAAAAGCTGCTTTATGTTCTGGGATCGCGTGTAATTCTGACGAGTCTCAAGCCATAGGGCCCGTTTAGTACCTTATTTGAAAGGTAATAATTCCATATAGAGAAGAAAGGCGAAAACCCGGATAATCTGAAAAAAAGTAACTTGATATCTTTCCGGAAAAAACTTCTTCCGCACTTTCAAAGGTAAATATGCCAAAATTACATTTCTGTTCTTGGATCGTACGTATTTTCCCCCAAATCTCAACCCCCAAATCAGAACCCGTGCTCAAGGACAACGTTCCTTCGTAATACTAAAATTTCCACCTAGGTTTATAAGGGTGGCCTTGATGTATTCTTTATATCAGCACTGCCGTTTTATTCTGCACTAGGTTGAAAATGTACATATATGTGTCAGTGGAACTAGGCTATTAATCGTTAGGGAAAGTACTTTTTCCGGGGTTTCAAAGGTACGGCAGTCCCATAAAAGGCCAAAAGAGCATTTATGTTCTTTTCTTGTCAGTAATTCCGTCGAATAACTAAACTTGTGAAGACTGTTCTTAAGAACAGGCTTCGCCTTTTCCTTAAATATTTCCGTAAAATAGTGGTTCGGGGCTTTCAATGGAAGGGCGTCGCGAAAAAATGCTGAAATCCTCTTTATGTTCTTGGATCGCATGTAATTTTGTCGAGTCTCAAGCCATTGGGTCCGTTTAGGACTTTTTATGAAAGGTAACATTGCCATAAAGAGAAGAACGAGGAAAATCAGGATGGTCTGAAAAAAAGAAACTTTGATGGTCGTCATGACCGTGCCTCGTCTTCAACACTTTCTCGACCCTCTTTGCACATTGTGTACACTCATAAACTCTTGTTTTCGATAGAGCTTCTGCATAATTTTCAACACAAAATTAAATGAAACTGTGTTGTTGAAAAGTTTCAGAAATTATAAAAAACGAAAATTTCGCCTTTAGCTGTTTACAAAAGGAAGCGTATCTCAAACACTAATGAATATTTCTGAAGTGTAATTTTGCACAGATGTCAGTGACGCAGTAAAGCATTGATCGCTATCGGAATCTCAAAAAATTTTAATTTAAATTTACCGTTATTATGTTTCCACAGTAGTATATACATATTTACAATGAACATTTTACATACATAGATTGCGCCGCACTGTTGCTAATGGGAACAAATGAAAGAAAGCGAACGGAAAAGAGAGAGTGAAGCTAACCGAAATCTTTCCCTTCCTAATCTTTCCATATAAATATGTGATATTACACTCAATTGTCAATTTGTTTTTAGCCGATCCAAAAGTGCATAAATTCTATATATTCATGTATGGTCGTATGTATATATAACATATATATATTCTTGATCAGCATGACGAGCTGAGTTGATATAGGCATGTCCGTCTGTCCCTGCGCCTCCGTCTGTTTCTATGCGATCTAATGAAGTCTTTTGGTACAAAGACGCTGCACATTTATTATTAGCTGCCATAGGAACTATCGGTCGAAAAATTAGTTTTAGTGAGAAAAACTTTTTTGTCTCCAACGCCAACGTCCCCAAGCCTCTTATTTATTAGTTTTCTATGCTTTTACATAATTTAACGAAGTTTTATTAAAATCGAACCACTATATAGCTTACCTGCCATACAAAAAACAACAGTTCTGAAAAAGTCTTAGTATGAAAAACTTTTTTGTTTTCGATGCTATCACTTCTAAACTTGTTACTGGTCTATTTTATATGCTACCACACAATTCTGCTAAGTTTGATCCAAATAGGACGACTATAGAGTATAGCGGCCATAGGAACGATCGGTCGAAAAAGTAGTTCTAGAGAAAAAATATTTTAGTTTTCAACGCAAACGCCACCAAACGTATTTATCAGTTTTCTATGCTTTTACATAAATCCCCAAGGTTTGATAAAAATCGGACATCTACAAAAGTTAGGTCTGAAAAAAAGTCTTGGTAGGAAAAACATTTTTGTTTTCAATGCTATCGCTCCCAAACTTGTTATTGATTAATATTATATGCCACCACACAATTATGCCAAGTTTGATCCAAATCGGATGACTATAGCATATAGCTGCCATAGGAACGATCGGTCGAAAAAGTAGTTCTAGTGAAAAAAACTTTTTGTTTTCAATGGTAGCGTCTATATACTTTCCACTTATGAATATTATCTGTTTCCACACAATTTTGGAGAGTTTGGTCAAAATCTGATGAATAGCTGCGATATAACAAGCTGGCAAGCAAATGGTCAAAGTGGTGGCGCCATCTATTGCTGCGTTTGGGAAATAGCTCAGCTTAGAATGTTCAACGAAAATAATTAAAAATTTAATTTATATAAATTATACAAGCTACAAGGTTATAGAAACTTCGGTCGAGCCGAAGTTAGCTTTCCTCTATTCTCTTTTTGTATACAAAGGGTTCGATTCGGGTTCAGGGCAGCAAATACTGAAATAGCTCTAAAATAACTAATTGTAATTTTAAAACTGCTCGATTTTTAGCTACAAACATTTTCATTTTCAAAATGGCTAGATCTAGCTATTAAATAGCTAAAATCACAGTAGAGAGGTATGCTAGTCACCATAGCTCGCAAATAAGTGTTGACACTTTTTTCCATGCGTTCAGTCTCACTTAAAAACAGAAACATTCAAAACACACACGCTCTCTCACTGAGCAGAACACTTTTCTGCTCTGCTCTTGTGTTTTCTGTTTCGTTAGTTCGCTTGAGCAAAACCAACGAGTCTGTCTGCCGATAACAACTGAGAGAGACACTTTTGAGCGAGAGCTCACCAAACAACTGTCTGCAAATGAGCAGAACACTAAAAGTGTCAGCAAAAAGTGTTATTTGTGTGTATTGTGGTAGGCCAACTTGTTGTGTTTGTTTTGTTTGGCGGTGGGGTTGTGTATGTGCAATGTTTATATACATAGATATTATATAATATGTACATATGTACAAAATTAATTAATTATTAAAATTTAAAAATATTATTAAATTAAATGCGTTATAAGCTAGTTTATTTATGATTATTATTTATTAAGAATAAAGCGAAATAACTAACAAAAAATTTATTTTTACCGCACTTAGAGTGCTGCGGTTTTCATTTAAATTCATTTCATTTTATATTTTATAGGTTAATAATAATAATTATTTTTTCCATAATGACGCTGATTATATTTACAAAGATCGTTGACAGAGAAACACACACACAGGCGCCACACACACATTTAAAGAAGACACTTTTTACGCGTGCTCTCGGCAAAACGGTCAGTGAAAGACACGAGCAAAACAGAAACGAAGAAAGCGGTCTTTGGTTGAGAGAAACAGATATTGAGCAAAACAGAATTGAAAGTGTCTTCTAGCAACCGCTGTTCGTTGTGTCTGTAACAGAACAGTTTTACACAGACACGCTGATAGTGTTAACAGTTTTTTGCGAGCTCTGCTAGTCACTGATTAAACGCTTAAGAAAAGCGCTTAAGACTTCAAGAATTTTTTTTAGGATATTAGAAAATAAAATTTGAATCGAGTAAAGGAAAGATAATACTTAAAGCGTAGACCACTATTTTTGGTGTCAAAAATATATGTTCTCAAATACCGGTTCTCCTTTTTTTTTTTTTTATAAATCCATTTTTGTATTTAAACCATTATATGTAATCTTACACTCGATAACTTAAAATGATTATTACTACTAATAAGGTACAGAGGAGGTATTGAGGAACAAATTGCGTTCAAAAATATATACAGTCTTACATCTATTTAGCTTTCATTACTTCTAGTTGATATTAATTTTTAATGTTTAATTACAAAATATTTTAAATTTTTAAGACTAGACTAAGTTAAGACTAGGTAATATATCTAGTACTCAAATTCTACCCCGTCTTCGGTTTAGTCTATTTGTAGGTCTGTTATGTACTAACTGGGCTCTAGCCAATCTGTTTGGGTGACCTTTTAGTTTGGCTATGTATCTTTCTGCTATGTTTCTTATCACATCGCCTATTTTGGGTACATTTAAATCCCTTTCGATATCGGAATTTCTAGCGTACCATGGTACACCAGCTATTTGGATGATTTTTGAAGAGAGTAAATGTGTTTCAGACAACAACATTATATCTATACTATGTACATTTAAATAATGCTCCAACTCGTGAACACTCCGTAGAAGGCCACAAGCGTTCCATAAGCCAATCTTTAGTGATTGGTTTATTATGGTAATTTTTGGGTAATCAAACTGATCAGATTATCAATCTGACCACGAAATTCAAGATATTCGTTATCTCTTGTGTCCAGCTGTTCCATTACTTTGGACATTTTAAACTCAATTTGAGCAAACCGTTGTTCAAACAACTTTTCCATTCTAGATGGTTGAGGATAGCTACAGACAGATAATTTTGTGGTGGCTGCTTTTGAGTTTGACCTAACCCTGCCTTGGCCATGTCAGAGTATGAGACCCCAGACTCAACAACCTTCGCTGGGACAAATTCTGTTCTTACCACTTTGTTTCCTTTATAAGGAATTGGTACACTGGCTGGAGGCTTCATTTCATGAATTTTCTTTAAGCGGTATTTACACCCCTTAAAATTGGACTGATGCTTGTCAGTGCCATTTGTGCAGAACAAGTCTTCATCTGGGTGCATATCACAGTCCTTTGTGAGATGCTCATTCCCACATTTGCCACAATCGGGACCTTTTAAACAATAATTTTTAGTGTGCCCAAAATCTTGACACCTATAGAGAACTTTCTCGGTTTCTCAACAGTGACTCGTTGGTTACCAATTCGTGTAATTTTTAAAGCCTCTCTATTATTGAGAGCCTTTTTTAATTCCACAAAGAAGACATTTGAAACAGACAATGATTTTAAAGTATCATTGTTTTCATTGTTCTTCATCTTTGGCTTTGGGTTATAAAGGTTTGTAACCAAATGGCCCTGTTCAAAAAATGTCTTTTTAATTCGGTCAGCAGGAGTAGTCGCTGCTATATTTTTGACAACCACCTTAAAGGTCTTGTCTTCCTTAAGTTGAAGATGCCAGAACTCTGTATTAGTTTCTTCAAGTAATGAAATAAAAGCACGGAAAGTTCTCCCTGATCATGGTCTTAATCACACACTCAAATCACGCAAGTATTTATTGATCTCTTTTAGCGATGGGCACTAAAATTTATCGAAATGGAGCCACAGTAACGCTGGGATGACAACTGCTTTTTTTTTTACCGACAATTTCTAGCAGCAATACACGGAACACGGTAATTTCAGGGCATACTTAAATAACATACCAAAAAAATCCTGAAGTTAATTGAGAATCTAGTATTTTCAGCCGATTTTTCTTGGTATTTTCAACAGGAAAGGTCACACTGGCTGTAAACAGGTAAAAATTTAATGTGTTCTAATAGGGTGATAGGATGAATAGGTAAGGTTAAATAGGCTGCTCGGCTGAGGCATAGAAAAACTAACATAGAAGCACACTTTGAAACGCCGCTCTTTTTTGAGTGATGTTAACGCCATTGTGGCAAGGAGATACTTCAATAGTGACAACAAAATCTGTTACTCAAAATTATTGTCGACATAGGAAAACACGGTGGTCAGAGGGAGATGGACATAGTCAAAAAAAAACTCGGAGAGTCAAAAAATAACTCAAAGAGCCAAAATGACAGCGAACAGCTGACAAATGTCTGAGTGAAAAGTTGTCGACGCAGCAAAGTGTGCTTCTATGTTAGTTTTTCTATGGCTGAGGCCGTGATCAACTAAAGACCTTATGGCCCATTGTGATGCCTGTGTTGACGGTGAGCCATGTCCTCTAAGCGCAGATACCCAGGTCATCAAAGAATGGGTATCCTAGGTGCTGGGTGCGTGAGGCCATCTTGAAGACAACTTCTTTTATATTACATTTTTATACCTTATAGACGGTAATCAGGTCTGATGTTTGAAACGCGTAGAAGGAAGCACCTCCTTATTTAACACCCGTTGTGTTGTGGCTTGGCTGGCCAAATGTTCACAAAAGAAGCGCAACCTATTGGTCTGCCTGAGTCTTAATCAACTTGTTTTTTTCAAAGTAAAATATTTTTTTTTATAGAAAAGTAAGATATAAGTACATAATAAATAACTGAATTTTTATCATTGAAATAAATAGTTTAATTTGCAAGATGCATAAATAAAAATAAGAAATTAAAAATAGCCGACACAGCAAATTGCTGTCTAGCGACAATATTGTATCAATCCAAAACAATTCTGCCGGCTGCTCTGCCTTCAGCAGCAATATATTGTGCTGCGAATTCAACATGTGTCTATCTCGCTCTCACCCATTGTCTGTGGGGAGGCGCAACTAAAAATACGAATTTATATGCAAAACAATTTCGGCTTTTGCTTGAATTTTAACTTTGTGCGCCAGCAGCTTCCCACCTACTCCTCGTACTCTCTGCACATACATATGTACGTTAATGTTGTATGATGTTGTGGGAGAAATTGAGATGTGAGCGTGACTTTAATTCTGAACTTTAATAGCTTACTTAGGCGCTCACATTGTCATCGCTAGTTCCCATGCAACGGTATACACAGATGACATTTTGACTTGCTCCATGCTCTCCCACAAGGCTGGATGGAGTGCGTGTGTGTGTGTGTGTGTGTTTTGTATTTGTATTCATTTGCATTTTTATGCGTTTTCGTCGTCGTCGTCAGTTGCTGCGGTTCGTGTTTTACTTACTTTACATATTTTGGTGAATTTCTTTGGATTTGTGGGTGAGCATAACTGAATTTTTATCATTGAAATAAATAGTTTAATTTGCAAGATGCATAAATAAAAATAAGAAATTAAAAATAGCCGACACAGCAAATTGCTGTCTAGCGACAATATTGTATCAATCCAAAACAATTCTGCCGGCTGCTCTGCCTTCAGCAGCAATATATTGTGCTGCGAATTCAACATGTGTCTATCTCGCTCTCACCCATTTCGACTCCCATAAAAGCAAAATTGCTGCTAGAAATTGTCGGTAAAAAAGTAGTTGGTCATTCCAGCCTTACAATCACTGTATTGCCTTCATTTGCCAACTCGACATCCATTTCGTCGCAGAGTCGCAGTGCTTGTATTTTGTTTTTGTTTTCATTCAATTGTGTGCCCATCGCCCACCGCCTCCCTCCCGCACCAACTCAATTAAAATTTCACGCAGGCTTCAAGCAAAATGGCAACTGCGCAACTGCTTTTATAAAGAAATATGATCACATTGTGTTTTTTTATTTTGTTGGTTTCAAATTAGAAGCCACGACGAAATGACCTTGACCATTTCTCATTTACATTTTGAATGAAGATGATGAATCAGTATGCAGGCATTATAAATAGAAGTTTTTTTTTTGTTTATCTTAACCAAACTGAAACTGATTTCAAAACATTTCCAGAGTTACAATATGTATTAGATATTTCGATTTATTTACAAATTTCAAAAAAAGCCATAAAAACCAATTTTAAGTTTCATAAATTTCATAGATTTACCGCTTGGGCATTGTTTTTGTAAAATATGGAATACAAATTTAAAAAAAGTTTTTATATTTTTTGGCGCGTTTTTGATATGAACAAACGCAACTTTTTCGGATCCAGCTAAACTCCTACTGAAGAGTCATTAGAGATAACGATGAAACAGTTCTGTATAGGCAACCAGCTCTTTTTGGTGGTACAATGCATAAGTTGTTTACAGTTGTGAACAAACGCAACTTTTTCGGCCCTAGAGCCAGCTAAACTCACTAATTAAACATTAGAAAGGTCGCCAAATATGATGAATAATATTTTCCTATTTTCACTTTCGTACAAATTTTGCGATTTAAAACCGGTTTTCAGTACAAAATTGGTCTAAAAATCGGTAAATTTTTCAAAAGTGCAAATGCAAAGTGCTAAACGGCTATAAATGTATGTTTACCAGAGATTAGTGGTATTCCAGAAAGCGATTTAGATTTGATTTAGAATTCGTGAAAGCAAATCTAAATCAGTTGACGTAACGAACCTTTTTGCGCACTGATTTGATTTAGACTCGTGAACAGCTGTGTGTGACCGATCATCTGATTGAAAATTGTTGAAAAAGTCGCAAACAAAACAAAGTGCCTGGAAGGCCACGGCAAAAATGAAAGTCAATGGCTAAACCTCTTTCGAGGAGCGGGTGGCATTAGGGGTTTACGGTATACTATACTATATCGCCTCCCACAACAGCCACGGCTGGTGATATCTGAGCAAAGAGTACGTACAACGACTTGCTTTAGCTAAAAGCACGTCATATGATCGATGCAGGTAGAAGCAGAGAGAGAGAGACATACAGCCATGCTCCCATTTTCGCTTTCGCAAAAGTTTTACGATTTTGAGTCCAAATTTGCTCTGAAAACCGGTTTGAAATCGCAAAAAATATGGGAAAGCGAAAATGGGAGCATGGCTGATAGTCTCCACAAATGTTCTGTTAATCGTAACATTCAAATTCTTAGCTCCGTACTTGCAAAAAGTTCAATTGGCGAAATCCTAACTTCTGCTTCTTCTTCCCTCAATTTTTGTATGAAACTTCTCCTTACGTTGGATGTCGTACGTATGGGCCTTAAAAGTTTAAGGTCCTACTCCCTGGTTTTGTAACTGGGATCGCGTTGATGGGAAGAACGAAATTACTGAAGAATCCGAAGCAAAACTATTCCTGGACCATTGCGTTTTAACTTGCGTTGGTAGCCTTGGGCGGTCACATCAAAGTCCAGCCATGCCGAATTCGCTGGATACTGCACTTCACGTTGCACGAGCGTAGACTCCGTTACGTATTTAGCCTTCTCCTTGGGTTTTAAGATTGTCTTGTGCTTGATGACATCCCTGAAAGGGGACAGAAGGTGGCAACATACTCTGCAAACCCGCAAAATAGAATCCAAACTTCGCTGGCGAAGAACTTTACGCCCAGATCACGACATACACCATCTATGCGCTGCAATTCCTCATTGTTCAGGCCATTCACGACCACCACCTTGAACTGGCCAAAGAAGTGCTTGGCTTTCTCCTTGAGCGGTTGAGTGTCGGCCGATATATATAATTTTTTTTTTTTTTTTTTGTGTTTACTTTATTAACCATTTAACTTAAATGATTAAATAAACAAAATATTTAATATTTTTAGTACACACTCTGTCTCCAAACGAGCTCTCTAGAGTTTAGATATAGTTTTAGTCTCACTTTTTGGTGGACAATAAATAATATATTATAATTTTATGGATGATTATGTTTGGGTGTGTAACAAAAAATTTAACAAAAAAACATTACATAGGTATAATATTTATATTAAGATAAAAACAAGGAGAGAAAAACGGGAAGGGAAGGGGTTGGAATCTACAAGTCATAGTTATCTAGCCACCAGAATTGGATACTGTTTGGATTCAAGTCCCTAAATGGTATAGTCTCTCTGGGACGCTTTTGCTTGTGGCACGCTTGTGGAGGTGGAAAAATACCGGAATTCCACTGTGGCTTTGTATAAATCAAGCAGTAAGAATGCCTCTGGTGGGACAAGGCCTGTTAATAGCGTGTGTTCAATGCATTGATCGCCTAGATAGTAAGGGTTTATTCTAAAACTATTTTCATGGTATTCGGTACATCTGATAATATGGTTGCGTATTGGTTGGATACTAAAATTATCTAGTCTAGGGATGTAGTGTTGGGATGAATTATCATATTTTGTAAAGTTGCTCTCTGGAGATCTATAAAGAGATGTATGTACATGACCTAAGGCATTTTCTTTTGAAGACCCGTAGTCTTTCCATGTATGATGGTGAGATATTAAACCAGATATTGCATGCGTACGTGAGTATTGGTCTGATGAATGAGTGATATATAAGAATTTAGCTCTAGGACATAAGGGCTTCGAATACATTAGTGATCGGAACATTAAGAATGCTTTTTTAGCTTTGGATATCTGTATGTTAACATGATCGTTAAAGTATAGGAAACGGTCAAGGTGAACTCCTAGATACTTAACCTTACTGTATGTTGGGTTTTCAGTTGCATTTATATTTGATGAAACTGTATTTGAAATTTATTTGGCGACCTTTCTAATGTTTAATTAGTGTGAGTTGGCTGGCTCTAGGTCCGAAAAAGTTGCGTTTGTTCACAACTTGTAAACAACTTATGCATTGTACCACCAAAAAGAGCTGGTTGCCTATACAGAACTGTTTCATCGTTATCCCTAACGACTCTTCAGTAGGCTTTTTGCTGAAGAAAGCATGATTGCCAACTGCCTCTCCATACAATCATTGCTTAGATCAGTTGGGAACTGCTAAAAGCAATGAAAGCAAAAATAGACAAGCAATGACTGCTTTCATCTTTCTGGTGGTAATGCTTAAGCTTAGGGCTGAACTTTTTAAGTGCAAAAGCTTGAGCTTTTGAGCGAACTTATAAGTGCCCGTTAAATTTGAAATGCGAAGCATTCAAAAAAGCGTTTTTTGCGTTGTTTCTTGAAACTTTTGTTAGTTTCATTTACAAAATGATGAAACTTTAAATCAGGGCTTAATCCCGAAACGAATTTCGGTTCCGGTACCGGTACCGGTACGTACCGAAATGGATATTTCGGATAAAGGTTCTATTTCGGTTTTCAACTAATTTCGGTTTCGATACGGTACCCGGATTTTTATTTCGGTATACCGGTACGTACCGGTATAAGTAGTACTTATTTTTATACCCTTGTAGAGAGTATATTAAAATTGTCCAGATGTTAGTAACGCATAGAAGGAAGCATCTCCGACCACACAAAGTATATATATTCTTGATCAGCATAACGAGCCGAGTTGATATAGCCATGTCCGTCTGTCCGTCTGTTTCTATGCTATATCCTCCGTCATTTTTATCTTAACCAAACTTTGCACGAAGTCTTTTGGTACAAATACGCTGCACATTTGTCGAAACCGGCCAGATCGGATGACTATAGCATATAGCTGCCATAGGAACCATCGGTCGAAAATGTTGTTTTAGTGAGAAAAACTTTTATGTCTTCAACGCAAACGTCCCCGAACCTTGTATTTACAATTTTTCTATGCTTTCACATAATTCCACCAAGTTTGATAGGACAACTATATAGTAGAGCTGCCATAGAAATAAGGTGTAGAAAATGTATATAGGAGGCGTTGTCAAAAATGTGTACATTTGGCCGAATGTCTGTACATATTTGTGTCAGTGGAATCAGGCTACTAATTTATAAAAATCATACAAGCTACAAGGGTATATAAAACTCGGTCGAGCCGAAGTTAGCTTTCTTCTATTTTTAATATTGGAAAAATTTAATTCTGAGATAAAGCAAATCCATTTTATTCCAGTGTAATAAAACGAGTCAAAATTTATCAACATCTTAGAAGATTCATTATAAATTTTACGCCAGAGAATAGCCGTTCCACGCTAGCCTGCGTAGCTGGAACAGAATGCAAGACTTTTGATATCATATACAATTGTGGGAACTCTGTAGATGATTTTGACCACCAGTTAAGAATGTTTTCATGGTTTCGAACACATTTAAGTATAAAAAAAGTTAATGGAATTCAGTAGCTTATTTGTTGACACAATTGATGTATTTTTATTACCAAGTTTCTTTTCCTGCAATATCATATAAGCCTCAACTTCGTCGGCGCTTTTAGTTGAACTAGTATCAAAACTGCATTCATCATTAAGCAGTGATTGTTCAGCAACCGACGAAATTTGTGCATAATTATTTATTAAACGATTGATTCAAGTACAATTTTGTTGCTCAGTACCTAGCGTTACGTTATAACTAGGGTCCAAAAATATGCCACATAAAAAAGCATTGTTTTCAAAAAATAATTTCCCTAGCTTTCTTTGAACAAACGTTTTCGCTAGAGAGGACGAATTTTTTCATATTTCCAATTTGCAGTGTATCCAAATGAAAAATAAAAATCACCCAAAACTAGATTTACGGCTTAAAGTTTAGTTGTGGCCACCTCCGCTGGTACTAATATGCGTACAATTTCGCGAACTGTGTCCCACACTTTCCGGTGTAGAAGAAAGTCGCTATCTGCAGCCGCAAAACTGGAGCAAATGTTGCAGATGTCTTCCGCCAGCAAATATTTTGGCATCCTGACCAAAACTACGATGCGCCGCTCTGCAAAGGTAAAAAAGCTTCACATTTGTTATGATTTATTTTTAGGTGCCATTTATAGGCATAGCGCTCAATGATGGAGAAGTCATCTTGAAGATTAGAATTAATGCTTGCGATTGCCAGCTTGTTTTTATTGATCGTGAACTGTTTGTCACTGGTCATGTTGTGGATTATGTTAAGAAAGTATAAAGGAAATTTATATTGGACTAGTTTCAACATTAGTCCCTTTAACCAAAACGCTGTCGAATCTTTTACCATCAGATTTAGTGCCCTGTTGCTCCCAAGGGTCTCGCGCGCAGCCAGGAATGATCAGCTTGTCGTCGTGCAGCTTCACAGAGTTGATGCCGGACAGAATTATGTTTTTGGTTATTTTGCCTCCAAGTTCATTCAATCCGGAGATGAGTATTTTCGCGGTACGTAGGCTAGAAATGCCATTTTCAGCATCTTCCGTTTCCTTTTCTCCCTCACCGAGCCGGTGAATGCCGGCAAACACAAACATAGACATAAATAGAAATTTGAGTATTGCCGGCTCTAGGTCAAGTGAAACACACAAAAATGTATGATGTTTTCCTAATGTTTCCTGGAAAACATCATACATTTTTGTGTGTTTCACTTGACCTAGAGCCAGCAATTTAGAAAGGTCGCTAACTATCAACTTAATAGACATAAATAATTATTTTATTATTAAAACATCATCCTCATAACGTAGCTCGCTCGACATATTAAAGTCAAACCCCAATGTAAACAAACCAGAGAACGGTCAAACAAAAATGAAATCAAATATTAATCAATTCTTAATCAGTCTCGTTCAATCTTTGAGTATGACCATTACTTCCCCACTTTTTCTGGGCACACTGGACGCTTTGAATGGAGCAGTTTTTAGCAGCTGTTCGAGGAAATCCACTAATGTATTTCTCACTGTTCAATGGCTTTGTGTATCTCTGGAACTAACTAGTTTTTTTTTGACTTACAGTCCTAAAGACGTTTAATTTTTGTAAACAAAACAAAACATCTGTCCACCAGTGTGGCCTCTTTGGCTTATATATGGGCACACTAAAAATTGATGTGGATACTAAATTAATAAAGTGCAATTTAGAGTGCTAAATTTTCCGCGCTTCTCAGAACAGGCCTAAAGCAATTAAAAAGAATCGAAAACAAAAAACATTTTTTTCTGAAGGTATACAAAATATTCGTTTTCATTTTACGACCAAAAAAAAAACGTGTACCAAAACAATTGCGAGTACTAGGTACATTGAATATGTGAAATAAATATTTGCAACTTATCTTTTGCAACGCACATATCAATAAAAACGATCAGCTAGAAGTAATTTGCACATATAATTCTTTACTAAGCAGCAAAAGCAAAAACTTTGGTGGAGTAACAACAACAACATCTCGCCAAAACTTTGTGCATTCACAGAAACGGGATATTCTTACTTATAACAGTAAAACGCAATACAACTATTAATGCACATATAATTATTTGTATGACGTATGTGTGCGATGGTGTTGCTCCAGATTGCCCTTACTTCTAAAGGTCTTCGTGCAGTGGGAACATTTAAAGCCATTATTGTCACAAGAACCCCCTGGTGGAGCGAAGACATTTCACTATTTACATGTATACGAGCCGAACGCATGCCGAAACTGAGGAGAAGAGAGCAAAAGGCCTTTCATTCGCTGGCTGGCCTTTGATGCTGTCAGGTCGAAGCAAATTCACGGCGCTTTTTTTCACACACAAATACACTCTCACTTTTTGGCCTCGCTCTCGCTGACCAACGCTGATTTCAAGGGGTTTTCTCTCGTATGCGTGAGTAAATGTATCTTTAAAGGTTAAAAGACAATGAGCAACTCTGTACACTTGAAATGTCGTTCTCCAGTATGCGTGCGATGGTGTTGCTTCAGATTGCCCTTATAGCTAAAAGACTTCGTACACTGTGAACACTTGAAGCGTCGTTCGGCAGTATGGGTTCGATTGTGTCTCGTCAAAGGTCTTCCAGCAGCTCGAACATTTGTAGTATGAACGTGCTAGTGAGTTGTTAGATTACTTTTTGGGTGAAAATCTTTGGGCAGTGGCAACATTCGTAGGGTCCTTCTCCAGTCTTTGTGAAGGCTTCTTCTTCGCCAAAGATTACGATATTGTAGACTACAATGTGTAGCCCTTGTCTTCCGATTTGCTCTCGTCGCTTATGCTCTCGCTCTCAAAGGTCTCCTCTTGCGGCAACTGCTGCACCTTCTGCTCTTTTAAGAACTGCAGACTCTTCTCAAATCGCCGCTGGAATTTCAAATCAATTTTCGCCTCTGCCAAGCAGGAAAGGCAAATCCTTTCATGTTAATCCTCATTAGGTTTGACCAATCGACCAGTTACCTCCTCTAATAAAACCATCAACTTTTGTTCTGCGTGGAAGTCGGTGAATATATTCGACCAGGTATTGCCGGTGCCAGCTTCTGAACTACAACCGCAGCATAGCTCCCTCCGTGACATTTTACAACGAAGTCTTTGTTAATTCCAGCCGAAAAGTATGCAACATTTTTTAAACTCAGCTATTTATCATCCGATCTTTATGAAAATTTTAGAGCTTATAGATATTGCGAATATATATGTAAGTTTTAAATTTGATCTGCGTGCAGACAATAGGTGTCTTCATTTCCAATTTGGTTGCTCTAACTCTTCTAGTCTCTGAGATCTATACAGACGGAGGGACAGACGGACATGGCAATATCGACTTGGCTGTTGATGCTGATCAAGAATATATATACTTTATATGATCGGAAATGATTTCTTCTGCCTGTTACATTCCTTTGCCCGACTCTACGAGTAACTGGTATAAAAATACGAATAAATCTTATCTTATCTTAGTTTAAGTTAACGAATCGACATCTTTAAATTGTCTGCCAGTTTGCTAGACTTTGCACGAATGCCATTCCCATAGGTTGTTAATGATATTGTAGTCAGGAGTGTATTAGTATATCCATAATCCACTCGAGCACTATGTATTGGGGCAATATCAGATTTAAGTGTTCGAAAATTGTGGGGTAGATCCCTGTAGCATGCCACGGGGTTGATCCCAATAAAATAGAAATGATAATTGTGTATCCTAAAGCCTTTGCCTAGCATGCTACTCTGCATTGCAAAATGGTTGTAAGAATCGCGAAATATCAAAGAATATTAATTCAATTTCCAAAGCTTAAATATTTTCTCCTGCGCCGATTTAGAAAAATTCGCCAAAAATTCAGCAAGTTCATTCTCGGATTTTAGATTCCAAGTTCGACTTCCGTACTTTCCTGATTGTGACTATTCCATTCTGCGAATCAATACCCTAAAACAGTGGTGCCCAAAATGCCAAAAGCTTATGCCATGGGATAGGAACTCATAATTCTGCTGGCTTCGCAGCCGACACACTATAGAGAGAGAGATAGAGAATACGTGTGTTCTGTAAATAAACACGCTCGGCGGCTTGCTCTCTTACGATGCGCGTGTTTGGCTTTTTGTTCTCTTTGTTGGTTTGCTTGTTGCTCATGTTGAAATGTCAAACATGTTTAATTCGTGTTTCGCAGCTACGCACACAAGCGTAATTGATTGTGTGAGTTTGGACACCACTGCCTTAGAACATCAAAAAATTGGCCTGATGTTTGTTCATGTTGCTGTGTCTGTATTAAGTGCTATATATTGCTGCAAATATAACTGTTTCTTGAACGATCATATTTAATGCCCATACCTACAGATTTTGTTTCCTTTTCGCTGCATCTCAGCCCACTGTATCGGGTTGTTGGCCCCCCCACTCGCTTACGACTGGCTGCTGGCTTTGCGGTTGCTTTTGCTGCCAGTGAATTTCTGGTTGTTGTTAAAGTTTTAACTGTGTAAGTTTTCTGTGGCGTTTTTCCTTACCACAATCCCCTCTCCTGATTTGCTGATATTGAAAGTGCGTGTAGCTTGGTAACTGACCGAACTACATACATACTAACTCACCACTTTCTCGGTAGTTGTTTGTCAATTTTTGTAAGATAATAAAAACTAACAACTTGTATTTTTGTTTGGTAACAACAAAAGGCAACAGGTTCGTTGACCAGCCCCTTTGCAAACGTCATCATTATTACGAGAAATAATTAAAAAAGAAAAAAGCTGTTGTTGCTGCTGGTCAAGGTCAGCTGTTTTGCACTAATGAGAGGCGAACGAGCTGTCAGTTGACAAATGCACTAACATGAATTAAAAATGTGCAAGAAGCAACAACAAAAGATTGTGAAACTGCAGCAAAAACTCTCCCCCTCTCTTTCGGTCGCTTACTCGCAAGCTCTCATTCGTCTCAATCTCACAATGAAACTGAATGAAATGGAATTCGGAACAGCGGTAAAACAAAATGCAACTTGCTAAATTATTTAAAGCAAAATGTGCACAGAAAAATGCAAGAAAATATATGTACATACATACATACATACATATGCTAAAATGTATTTTCATATGTGCATATGTTTTTATATGTATAGTAATCTGAATAGTCAATTTAATAGATAATTAATTGGACAATATAATACCTGGATACGGTGATTAAATGAAGCCGCTGGGGGAATTGAACGAAACCATCACAAAGGATTTACAAAAATACAGTCAAACTTGCTTAAAATAAATAATGTATAAAAAAAACGAGAAGACCAATCTAACTTCGTCTGTGCCGAAGTTTTTATACCCTTGCAAATGCTGATTTTAAGAACGCTTACATAAAAATCACAAATTTTTCTAACTAAAACTCATTTTCCTACAGATAAACATTTGATTTCGACCAAATTTCGCGAATCTTTTTAAAAACATATCAAATTAACAATCGCCGAGCTTAAGCACGCTAAAATTGAAAACCAAAAATTTTGTCTCACTAAGACTCATTTTCCGACCGATCGTCCCTATGGCAGTCTTAAGATATACTTATCCCATTTCGACCAAATAAATTAGCAGAGGTCGCAAAAATCGGTCCCCCGCTTGCCTTTGTCAGAAAACGACAGCTTTCGTGCGAACACATTGAAAAGAGGTACCGAAATAACTTTTAACTGCGCTCTGTGCTTCTATTTGGTTGTAAGAGGAGAGAAACTCATTTTTTTGATTTTTTTTCCTCTTAGGTCTTTTTGGGACCGTTTGGCTTAATTCCCGAATTAAAAAGGTCTTCTTCGTATGTATGCATCGGTGTGGAAGGCTCGGCTAACGATATGAATGTATGTGACGAACTATATGCGCTCTCTCGTTCTCTCTCGCATACACTCTCTCTGCTTATGTTAAACTCTGGCGCAGCTCTTGAGTCTGCAACCTTTTCAAATAACATTTTGAGAGTTTGGTCTTCGATAAGCACGCAATTTAAGACCAATTGACTGAGTTGGGCTTGATATTCGGTTGCTGTCAGACCGATCACTGCTGTGTGGTCAATCACAGCCACTTAACAGTGAGCGCGATAACAGAACACATTCGGTTGCGGGAAGCCCAGGCCCCTTTTATATTTGTTTTTTTCGGTCAGTGACGTGAGCAGAGCGAACTGAAAAAATGGTTGAGAGTTATTTACGAGCTATGAAAATTAGTAATCAGTGAGTTTAAGGACGCAAACATTCAATACAAAAAAACTTTTTTACTAAGACCCATTTTCCGACCGATCGGTCCTATGGCAACCATAAGATATAGTCACCCGATATGGATCAACTTTTTCAAATTAGTTTGAAAGTGTTTAATATTAAGAATCACCAACCTTAAGAACGATTTACTTGAAAACAAAAAAGTTTTTTCCACTAAGACCCATTTTCCGACCAATTGGTCCTATGACAGCTATAAGATATAGTCATCCGATCTTGGCCAAAAGCTGCAAATCTGTTTGAAAGCATAGAATATAATTAATGGCCGAGCTTGAGGAGGCTAACATTGAAAACAAGAAAGTTTTTCTCAGTAAGACCCATTTTCCGACTGATGGTTCCTATGGCAGCTATAAGATATACATAGTTATCCGATCTTGACCAAAATTTGCAAATCTGTTTGAAAGCATATTATAATTTTAATGGCCGAGTTTGAGGAAGCTAACATTGACAACAAAAAAGTTTTTATTTTTTTTTTGGCATTTTCACCCACTTCGCGGTCAAATTTTCAAAATTATCTTTCAAAGTGCGCGCCTGCATATTTAAACGAAGGTCTTTGCCAAATCTTAGATCTCTAGGGTAAGCGGTATTGGCTGTGGATTAATAATAAGTTAGTCAGTCAGTCGGGCCTACAGATTTATAAGTATAAGATGATAACCTTGTGTTTTTCATTTCTTATCAAGTGATACTTAGTGAGGAGAGCAGCTCTGACACAAATCCTTTAGCTGAAAGTGCAGGCTGAGTCGATTCATACATTCATTTGGATTAAAAAGAAATCAGGACAATACAAATAGTTCATGATTCTTACAAAACAGTTCATTCATTATCAATTTTCGTGGGCTTAAAACGATCCTATTGTTGGTAAGCTGATTCTAATCATGTTCGTCTTCATTCCAATCAATTCGCGAGCGAAATAGGTGAGCGAAAATCACCTAGTATGAATAAACTCTTGCAAAGACGCATAGGCTGAGACAGCGCTGCTGTGAGATATGGAAAAAGAGAAAGAGAGAGAGAGAGAACAATGCTCTGTAATTTTACGCTGAGTTTTGTTCGATCGAACACATAATTTTTTGATCATAAAACTCTAGCTCAACCGCTCGATGCTTATGCAGGTATCACTCTGATTATATTCGAAGCTAAGTTTTGTTCGATGAATAAATATGCACATAAATGTTCGATCAAAGATCTCTGGCTCAACCGCTCGATGCGATTGCCGGTATGAGCTGAATATATTTAACTCTGAGTTTTGTTGATTGCGAATAAAAATTGTTCATTCCTCATTTCCATTCACTGTCAGATCACAGCGCAACTTGTCAAGTTACCGGCGCCAAGCTGACAAGCTGTCAAGATGACGGAGTGTCAGAAACATTTTTTTCACACATATATACATACGCGCAAACAACAACCAAATGTGTGAATACTTACGTTTTCATACAAACAAATTGGCTGTGTAATTGCAAAAATAAGGAAAGATGAGGAGAGTAAAGATTTTAGTTAGCTGCGTTGTCTCTTTCTCGTTCGCACTCTTTCCTTTGTGCCAACAACAGAGCTAACTACAGAAGGGCCGATACCGGGCATGCACAACACATATACAAATCTTCTGAATGAGGCAATGAAAAAAATTATTTTTTTTGCACTTCTCTGGTGTGTACCGGTATCCATCGAAATACGATTCGGTTGGGTTCCCTGGACTTAAAGTACTTTTTTCAAGTTTGACGCCTTATTGTAAAAAATTTGTTACAAATTTATTTTTTAAAGTATTGTCCATCGAATCTATATAATTTTCGAGTTCTTAAAAAAACGGCGAACGTGCTGATCCTCAAGAGCATGCGTCATCGACGAAAGCGATTAGTAGTCGGAAGGGGCAAGGTCTGAGCTATACGGCAGGTGGGGTAGGACTTCCCATTTCAGCGTTTCTAGGTATGTTGCAACACTACCTTGTCGTGCCGTTGCTCGTAGTTGTATACAGAGCATGACCTTGCCACCGTAAATATTCGGACTTGGGTTGATTTTGGCGTATGACCGGGCAGTCCGTATGATTTTTTGTGCTTGGAGCATGTTCCCCATAAGATTCTTGCAGCATTCGATTGCCTTCAGCTGCACTTTTCTTCAAATGAAAGCTGAAAAGTAAACTTTCCAGCATATCAGACATATGCGGAGCACACAAAAACTATGTTGTTTACACTTCAGCGAAACGACACATACTAAAAAAGAAAGCCGAATGATGAGGCTTCAAAAAGAAATTCATTGCAACGTTGTCCGATTTGATTTTATACTATTTGATGCCATCTCCTAAAAATCTTTAACTTTTTTGTACAGGTAATATATATAAAGAATTAAAAAATGTAAAGTGCACGAAATAGATATTTTTTAAATAATATTACTTTCTTCTTTTGTCTGCACGCTACCAATATGTCGGTATAATGGGTTTTAAATCCCAAAATTATTGCGAAAGTGAGAATGAAAGCCCGGGTTTGGATAACAATATCTTATATATGCCGTATTTTGATTTTAAAACTCAGCAATTATAAATATGCTTTGAAATTGATTCAAAATCGGATAATAAACTTCGGTAGACCAAAGTTGGCTTTTTCATATTTTTAATTTTGAAGTTTTACAGATTTGCCAGTTTCAAAAAATTTTATATTTTAAAAAATATATTACTTTTGAAAAAAAAAACCGGTAATTTTTTATGAGACCAACTAATTAGTCCTAATACATCTCGATCTCGAGCCGGCACAACACAATATTTTAATTTTCGTTTAGGTTTGGTTTGTTGAATTCGATGAATTTTGTACCGAAACTATATGTTCTTAATAGTCAAACTTATCCCCTCTAGTTATGGCTTATCCCAATCATTTGCAGTCTTTCAATACCTGGTTACCACTGTGCCGGCAGCGACCCAACGTCACGATGGTTCGTTTTCGTTGTCGAGTGTGTGGCGATAACTTTGACAACGATAAATTGTGTTATTTGTGGTATTGGTATGTGTGTGTGCGCGCTAGACAGAGAGCACAAGAGAGAGGAACAAAGAGAGCACGACAAGTTGTACTCGCATTGAATTTGAATCGTTTGCATCCCAATGGAACTGCTGCCTCTCCACTTGTCGCTGTTGCACCTAAACCACCAGACCAACTGTGGGCGGAGGGGGGGCGGCGACTAACTGCTCGTCGTTTTCATGTGCGCTTATCACATTATTTTGCTATTTATGGTTTAGCTTGCAATTTTTTTTTTTTTGTCGCTTTTATACTTGTTATGTGTTGCGGTTATTGTTATTATTGCTGTTGTTGTTGTAGTTGCTCCTCTATGATTTCTGATGCATTCTTTGGTTCGTTCGACTTGGCCTTATCGCTCGTTGGGCTTGTCAATAATGCAATCAATTGTATTGTTTGATTAAAGAAATGTTATTATTTTGCGCTTGTGTCTGTGTGTGTGTGTGTGTGGATGGGTTTTGTGTTTCGTTTACATTCAGCGTTCAATTGTTGCTGCATTTTGTGGCACAATTTGCGGTTGACTGAACAAGATTAGCCAATTTGTTGGCTAGAATTTCTTGGGGTAGGACTGAAATGTGTTGTGTGATTTGTAATTTATTTTATTTTTGTATTTTACAGGTTTCTCCCGAGAATAAAAGTAAAGTGATAAAATGGCATTAATTGAAACACAACCTGGAAATTTATTCAACGAGGTAAGTGTGAGTTTTGACAGCAATTTTTTAAATTTTGCATAAATTTTGTTTTTTTTTTATACTCTGTACCAAAGGTACACAGAGTATATTAAGTTTGTGCAAAAGTATGTAACAGGGAGAAGGAATCGTTTCCGACCCTATAAAGTATATATATTCTTGAGCAGCATCAACAGCCGAGTCGATATAGCCCAGAATATTGCGTCCCTATGCGCGAACATATCGTATTTTTATACCCGTTACTCGTAGAGTAAAAGGGTCTACTAAAGTCGTGCAAATGTATGTAACAGGCAGAAGGAATCATTTCCGACCATATAAAGTATATATATTCTTGATCAGCATCAACAGCCGAGTCGATATAGCCATGTCCGTCTGTCCGTCTGTCCGTCTGTCCGTCCGTCCGTCCGTCTGTATGAACACCTAGATCTCAGAGACTAGAAGAGCTAGAGCAACCAAATTTGAAATGTAGACTCCTATTGTCTGCACGCAGATCAAGTTTATTTTCAATTTTTGCCACGCCCCCTCACGCCCCCGCAATTTGGAAAAAACGTCATATCTCCTACAGTTTTGATGATAGATGGTTCGTACTTTCTAGAGATATCTAGTTCTTAAAATTATTTATCGATTTGCTGAAGGAATGATAAAGATCGGATGAACGATACTCAAGTTATGAGCAAAAAACGATCAGTTAACACCCACCACCCACCCCACCCATAACCTAAGCATTGCGTTCAGCAGCAATCTTAGTGAGAGAGAGAGAGAGAGAGAGAGAGAGAGACGAGTTAAAAAATGTTGCATACTTTTCGGCTGACCCACCTCAGGCATACACTAAGGCTATTAAACATTTGTTTCCATGAGTAACGGGTATATCGAAGTCGGTTAGAGCCGACTTTAACTTACGCTCTCGTTTCTTCTTTTCGATGCGGTGGCTGGCAACATCGCTACCAAACTTCAGATGTGCCACAATTATCAACTTATTTAACTAAACCAGATCCCGGTGCTTCCCTATTTACTGTGTATACAACACTGCTCTATGGCAGCGACGTCGCACAGTGGGGTGAAAAAGATAAAATCGCGCAATAATTCTGCGGAGAGTATTAAAGTATTGCACAGGGTTTTGGACCTGTTTTTGGACCAAATTTGACTTTAAATAGCAAAATTTTGGCGAGACCGAGTATCGGAGCATGGCTGTATTTTCCAGGCGTGTAAATATTTGAAACCATTTTGATCTGCATGCAGACAATAGGAGTCTACATATCAATTTTGGTTGAACTAGCTCTTCTAGTCTCTGAGAACTAGGTGTTCATATGGACAGACTAACGGATAGGGCTATATCGACTCGGCTGTTGATGCTGATCAAGAATATATATACTTTATGTGGTCGGAAATGATTCCTTCTGTCTGTTACATACATATGCACGACTTAAGTATACCTTGTTTACTCTACGAGTAACGGGTATAATCATGACAGAAGTAAAACGGCAATCCAGAACTAGGGCGGAACGACAATGGGACCTGGCACCTTGCTGTCACATCTCCCGATCTTTCTGGTCAAAATGATTACCTAAGAGAAGTTCCCAACTCCTTGTGTGGCATTAGAACTATGATGGGAGTCATAACCAGGGTTCGGAATCGCTCTTTGCTCGTAGCTCTCGGGAGCCAGCTCTCGCTCTCAGCTCTCGACACTCGGCTCTTGGCTCTGAGCTGTGAGCCGGGAGCCATCAACCAGCTCTCGTCTCGTGAGCAACAACTCGTGAGCCGTGAGCCATCAAACCGCTCTCAGTGAAAAACCATGCCAGGATCAATGCATAAGAGCAATTCGGAGTTAAGGGATCTCCATGGTAATAAAACCACTAAATGCTTAAGAAACTTCTTTTGAAGACCGAAAACGAACTCACATAACTACATTACCATGATAATGACAATACTGAACCGCGATAAATACCATGGATGACCATGGATGGAGTAACGAATATATCTGTAAATATATGGCTAAATCGACTATTCTGTTTATGCCGATTAAAGTAAAGTTTGTTTGGCATTATTACATTTTTGATCCTCTTTGGTGTTTTTCCGATATTTAATGATTTGTCAGTCACGGAAATTGGTTGGAAACTTTATGATCTTGACTAAATTCTTTACCATTGGTCATCCGTGGTATTTATCGCGGTTCAGTATTGTCTTAATCATGGTTATATAGTTATGTGTGGGGATTTGCGGTCTTGAAAAGCAGTTTCTTAAGTATTTAGCGGTTTTATTACCATGGAGATCCCTTAGCTGCAAATTGCACTTGTGCATTGATCCTGGCATGATTTTTCACTTGATTGGCATTAACCTTTTTCACTATTACTATTTTTTACCCTCTTTGGTATTATTTTGCGATTTAATAAGTCTTCAGCCGAGTGCCGGCTGCTGGCTCCCAATCAAGATTCGTTTGATGGTTCACGACTTATGAGCTGCGGCTCACGAGCTGTGGCTCACAGCTCAGAGCCGAGAGCTATCACTCACGAGCTGAGAGCAGCTCAGTGCTCCCGGCTCTCGACACTCGGCTCTCAGCTCAGAGCGATAGCCGAAAAAAGAGCGAGCGCGAGGCTCGCTCGCGAGCAATTCCGAACCCTGGTCATAACGGATCACTGTACCATAGGTCATATGGCCCCACCATGACATCTGTCGTAGTTTTGGAAATGCGGAAGTGATGGAAAACATCCAACAGCTTCATTGCGCCTGCCCTGCACTTCTTAGAAAAGGCACCCAGCAGCTGGCAAATCTATTCTCTAAAGACCTGGGTAGTCTGGCAGATCTGCCCTTAGAAGTCCTGCCTCTTTTTGTCGACTACTCAAGATGGCTTAAATCAGCGTTGGTCAAGGAGAGCTAAGCCAAAAAGTTAGAGTGTATTGGTGTGCGAAAATAAAGCGCCTTGAACCAGTTTCGATCTGATCGCATCGAAGGCTAGCCAGCGACTGAAGGCCTGTTTACTCTCTTGGCCTCAGCTTCGGCATGCGTTCGGCTGGTGTATGTGTAAATAGCGAAATGTCTTTAGCCCCTGGGGGTGCTTTTGACCTTCTTCTTCTTTATTGGCCCAATAGTTGCATCACAACCGCTTGACGGTCTTGGCCTCTGCTATGAATGTCCTCCACTCGCTTCTGCTTTGTGCGAGCTGGCACCAGTTGTTCACACCAAAGTTGGAAATGTCTTTCCGCACTTGATCATCCCATCTTAGTGGTGGGCGACCCCTCCGGCCTTGTGCTCGAAACTCAGCCGCTTTCGCTTTGTACGTCTTTTTTTCTGGAGCCTCTTCATCCATCCGGGTTTCATGTCCTTACCAGCGCAGCCGCTGTTGCTTTATGCGCTTGACCAGACTGGTGTCCCCATAGAGCTCATTCAGTTCGTGATTCATTCGAATGCGGAATCCATCGCCAACTTTTAAAGGTCCATTAATCCTTCGAAGAATTTTTCGCTCGAAAACGCCAATCGCCTCCTCATTCATCCGCTGCTGTCAATGTTCATGCTTTGGGATGATGAGCGACTTGAATAGCGCTATTTTTGTTCTTCGAGAAAAAGCTCTGCTCTTGAACTCCCTACTGAGCCCGTAGTAGCATCGGTTTCCAAGAGTAATTCTTCTTCGGATCTTCTGGCATCGTCCCGAGGTGAACAAAATCCTCTACAACCTCTAAGTTGTACTCCCCCATAGTAACACATTGTCCAAGACGCGTAGACTTATTGTCAGTGGATACTACTAGGTACTTCGTCTTGTCCTCGTTTGCCGCTAAGCCCATCAGTTTAGACTGCTTCTCAATCTCTGAAAACGCCCTGCTTACCGCCCGTTCGTTTTTGCCGATAATGTCAATATCATTGGCGTATGCGAGTAGCATTAGATCTTTTTAAAGAAATGAGACCGACCTGTTGGCATTTGGGCTCTGGCGAAGTATATACTCCATCAGCAGATTAAGGGGGCATTCTCACATATTATTTGAAAACGCAAAGAAGTTTTCCAATTCTGTTTTTTTTTATTGTGTTAAAATTAAAGTGCTTCGATATGAGGGCTGTTCAAAAAGTTCTCGGCCGTCAAAGGTCCAAAAAAAAAGTATAGTGCTGGCTGCCACGTTTTCTCGTCTCCAGGTTGTCTGAAATGAAAAGTAACGAGAAGGCCAAGCTAACTTCGTCTGTGCCGAAGTTTTTATACCCTTGCAAAAGCTGTTTTTGAAATGACAGAGTTTAACAACGTTTGGATAAAAATCAAAAACTTTTGTAACTAAAATCCATTTTCCGTCAGATAAACATCTGATTTCGACTAAATTTCGCGAATCTTTTTGAAAACATATTAAATTAACAAACGAAAAGTTTAAGAACGATAAAATTGAAAACAAAAAAGTTTTTTTCACTAAGACTCATTTTCCGACCTATAAGTCCTATGGCAGCGTGAAGATATAGTCATCTGATTTCGACCAAATTTTTCAAATTAGTTTGAAAGCGTTTAATATTAATAATCACCGACCTTAAGAACGATTTACATGAAAAAAAATTTTTTTTTCTCTAAGACCCATTTTTCGACCGATCGGTCCTATGACAGCTATAAGATATAGTCATCCGATTTTGACCAAAGTTTGCATATCTGTTTGAAAGCATATAAACTTAATAATGACCGTGTTTGGGAACGCTAACATTAAGAACAAAAAAGTTTTTCTCACTAAGACCCATTTTTTGACCGATGGTTCCTATGGCAGCTATAAGATATAGTCATCCGATCAGGTCGGTTCCGTCATATTAGCAGCGTGCAGTAAAAAGAAGACTCTCTGCAAAATTTTAGCTCGATAGCTTTAAAACTGAGAGACTAGTTCGCGTAGAAACAGACGGACAGACAGACAGACGGACAGACAGACGGACGGACAAAGCTCAATCGACTCAGCTCGTCGCCCTGATCAAGAATATATATAGTTTATGGGGTCGGAAATGAATATTTCTATGCGTTGCAAACTTCTGGGCAAAATTATAATACCCTTTGCAAGGGTATAAAAACGGGGTTATAATCAGTATAGATGTCTTTCTGGTCTGACCCTCGAAAAAAATTTTGTGATTTTTTTTGGGCGCATATTTTTGTATTGTAGGAAAAAAGTAAAATTTTTTTAAAATATGATTGAGGCTCAGATCAAAATGGTGACAATACTGCGTCGATTTCAATTAGTTTTATCAAAATCGGTTCAGTGTAACTGGAGATATCATGGCCGCCAGTTTGGAAAATGTGATTTTGAGATAAATGCGTTTAAAGTTTGAAGTAATTTTAAAATGACTCGTTTTAGCGAAGACATTGTCGACAAAAAAGGCTATGTCGTCTAAAGTATTTCGAGTTTCAAAAAATCATTTTAGGGCGATATTCTCAAATATCCAAGCTATACAAAAATGCAAAAAAAAAATCGAAAAAAAATTTGGCACCTTAAAGAAGTCACATGATAGGGTATCACCCTGCCTAAAACCCCTTTTGGTATCAAATGGTTCGAAGAGGTCCTTTCCTACTTTGACGGAGCTTTGAGTGCTTCTCAACGATATCATGCAAAGTCGAACGTACTTTGCTGGTATACCAAAGGTAGACTGGGCTTCAAAGAACCTTGACCATATCGGTGTGTCAAAGGCTGATTTATAATGGTGCTGGATGGTGACCATCGCTGGTTTAAATAGAGTAATAGCGTAAAATCTGACCCTCAACTCAACTCATTTCACTCAAGTACTTCACCAAGACTATCCCATGTGTTCTACAAATCGCTTCCGACCCAAAAATGACACAATTCCCATACGATTTGGGTCGTTTGGGTATATTTACGTTTTTCAAAAGTAAAAATTTACTCTTCTCTTAAGCGTAAGCTGTCATTTACAAAATATATTTTCACTCCAAAACTCTTGAGAGTATACTAAAAATGCAAATTAGTATTTGTATGTTTGACCTTGAACCGTTTAGCAAACACATTAGATACAATTCAATTACTTCCTCTTCCATTCAATAGCAATAAAGTGGCAATCACCACCTTCTCCATCCTCACCTTACTTTGCCCAGCTACAAGTGATTTTTCGCCTGACCTACTGCACACTGCGGTCGGTGCTCGGTGCTCGATTTCACTCGATATCTGCTCAAAGCAATGACGAGGCAAAACTTTACGCTCCAACTCGCGTGATGTGTGTACCGTACGCCCCTTCGTAACAAAATTAGTCTTGGCCGTAATTGACTTAATACGAAATTTATGACTGCCCATGGTAAATGGGGTTAATTTTAACCAAATCGCCCTAAAGTGCTCCCCAGTAAAAGCGCAAGAAAGCTAATCAAAAACTTTTGCACCCCCCCATGTCAATACCAACAACAAACACAAAACTGAGTCCAATTAGTTGTCACACGGCGAGAAGTAAGGAGACAAATGGCCAATATTAAAAGTCACACATGGTTACATGGTTGTTGTAAATGCAGAAATTATGCATAAAGTTTTGTGATAAACATACAAAATTTAAAAAAATGTGACAACGCACATACGTACTTATGTATGTATGTACGTGTATGTACACCGCCCCCCTTGGAGCGGTTACTGCAACGTTGCTTTTGGCACACAAATCTCAATTTAAAACAATCAAATGCAATGAAAAACATAAACCCAGCGGAACAAATACAACAACAAAAACTATAGAAACATTTACACGGCAAGAATGGTTAATGGCCGAGAGCAACGAATTTCGTATACACTTTCGAAATTTTTAAAGATGAAAGCAAAAACCAATTGGAGCAGATGGCAACGTAGCAAGCAAGTTATGAATAGAGTTTTTGGGTATTTGATTTGGCATATTTTAGTATTTTGTTGTACCATAAGCCAAAGTAATCTTCAAGGGCTGCAACCGTTCTGGTTCAAAACGGCCCTTGAATCGAACATTCTTAATTTAAAATCTGCCAAAGTTTAAAAAATATAATTAAGTCGCTTCTTATGACATATGGGCCTTTTCCAAAATCCACACGTTCTTAAAATTTAATGAAATCGAATCGAAAACGAACGTTTTACTCTTGCTGTTCCCAATTACCACCGATTTAGTTACGTTTTCACTTTTCGAACTCGTTTCGAAACTAATTTAATCAACAGCTGGCTGGATTCATATCGAATATGGTTAGATATCGCTAAACAAAATAGAAACAGGGTTTTCATCAAGGCTGCAAATCGGTCCGGAACCGAACCCCTAAGAACCGGTTTGGCTCGGGATTTTTGGGTCCGACGAACCGGACCATCCTCGAACATGAACCCGAAAAATTGGGTTCGATTCACAAAATTAAGTAGTTTTTCCAACGACACATACAGAGAAATATAGAAATTTCTTGTAATCGGACTGCTATCACGACATTCCTCTAGGTCAGATTTATACTATCACCGTCGATTATGGATCGAAGCTGGTTCGAGACGGAGAACTATTAAATGACAACTGCACAGAGAAAAGAAATGCAACTATGAAGAATCCTACCTAGCATTTGGAAGATCATTCCCACCTAGCAATTGGAAGATCATTAGGTGATTCCTCACCTTGGTGAGTCTTTTTCGAGCCCATTTGATTATTAAAAAGAGATTAGTTTCATGTGCGATTTAAGAAAGACTCGAAAATGACTCATGTATTTGCTCAAAATATGATTCATTAAAAATCGACTAGAAAATGAGTCAAAACTGATCAGAAAAACGGGTTAAAAAAAAACTCTTCATGAAGAGTCGCGGCTAGGGTACCATTTTCTCCCGACAAAAGTATCATTTATGACTATTTTAATCAGTCTGAGGACTCGAAAAAGACTCGAATGCGATCAGAAATTTCATAAAATGCTTGCTGGGTTTTAGCAAGAATCAGCTTGTTGAGTCTTTTTCGAGCCCTTTTGATGATTATAAAGATATTTATTTCATTTGCGACTCGAAAATGAGTCATGCTTATGCTCAAAATGAGATTTGTTAAAAAATGACGAAAAAGACTCGCAAATGACTGGAAATATGACTCGAAAATGAATCGAAAATGATCAGTAAAACGGGTTATAAACGACTCTTCAAGAAGAATCTCCCGACCAAAGTATCATTTATGATCAGAAAACGAGCGCAATTATGACTATTTTAATCAGACAGAGGACTCGAAAAAGACTCGAATGTGATCAAAAATGTCATAAAATACATGTCTGGGATGAAGGTTGCTCATGTGAATCAAAAGTATTTCTTGATTTGGACAATGACCAAGTTACCTCAAAAGATTCCATGGAGGACTCTATAATTACAGTTCGTTGTGCTAAATTTAGTAGTTAACGTTTTTTTTAAGAAAGTTCAGTTTGACATTAGTAGAGTTCGCACACTTTGTTAGAAACTCCGTACTAACACTATATAAAGTTATAGTCACTATATAGACATATAGAAAAATAGAAAAAAAAACAGTGCTAGACTGTGTGATGCGATGGAATTCAACCTACCAAATGTGCGAATATTTCTAGCTCTCAAGATTTGTGCATTCAGAGTTTTTTAAAAGAGCTCCACCTAAAATATCTGAGTGAACTTCTGACAGACATGCTAAAGCTCCAAAAAGAAATTCTTAATGAGAGTTTCCCAAATTCAACTTTAAATGACTCAACGTCTGATTGTGAAGATGAGAAGTTCATCAAAGCAATAAACAAATATCAAAAATAAAATGATGAATGATAAAATGATTTAAATGATGTTGAAGATTTTTTCGAAAACGAGGACTAAAAAGATATTGACTTAACTATACTTGCTGCTCCAGCAACTCAGCTATCAGTTGAAAGAGCCTTTTCAACAATTAAGTTTGATCTTTCTAATCTAAACGCTAGTATAGATGAAAAGCTCTTGGATGATATAATATGCTCATTATCCCATTGTTCTATTTTTATCCCATGTGTTCTACAAATCTTCTACACATGGAATACATCGAAACTATTTTATGTTCAAGCGAACCGAGGTTCGAACCAGAACCTTGGGTTCAGGGGTTCCAGGAACCGGTCCGCGAATCGAACCTTAGACTTAACAACGGGTTTGAACATCCGGACCAACCTCCAGCAAAATTTTAGAGGTTTGCAGTCTTGGTTTTCAAAACACTTTAATTCATATAAAGCAACCCTTGCAACTATCTACTAAAGGTTGAAATCGACTAAAACGACTAAATAAAAACTGAGCTATTTCGTCCATGCCGAAGTTTTTATACACTTGCAATTGCAGAATTTCAGAATGCAAACAATAAAATCAAAAACTGTCCCTACTTCCGACTAGGATTATCGATATTTCTTAAAATATCCATATCGATAATATCAAAAATCAATATTAACAATAACTTCGATATATAGGCATTTTCACAGAAAGGTAAAGCAAAAACCGCAAACATCGATTCATTTTATGCAGCTGACTTATCTTATAGCCTATTTCCACCAAAGAAATGAAGCTTCATTTCTTGAAATGACAAGAAATGAAGAAAATGATATCATTTCTTCCATACAAAATGTTGTTGCATTTTGCCCTTCATTTCCTTCATTTCTCAAAAATGATGGCATTCCCCACGAAGGGATTTGGTATTTTTTTAAAAAGTACTCGTTACTCTCTGGCACTACTCGTTACTCGCTGGAAATAGAAAGTGTCATCACCAATAAAATGTGGATTTGAATTTAAAAAGTAGGCGCAATTTTGTTTATAATATAAATTAGTCAAAATAAGTTGTGTATTTAGCTTTCTGCTGATTATTGAGGGCGTTAACAATGCGTTCGCCCCACGTAATTGCTTTCCTGCCGGGTATGTCATTTTTTGGGTAAATATTGCAAAAACTTCCCGTGAGTTTGAAAGTGGCGCCTGTTGTTTAAATCAAAGCATTCAGCTGTTTTTGTCAACGTGGCATTGCGAATATCAAAATGATAGAGATTTGTCAATAGAAACAGCATCATTTTTAGAAATGAAAATGATAAGAAATGAAGCCAGTGGAAATAGGCTATTATGTACACACCTGATCATATTAATAGGTACACACCGAAATTTTTTAATTATTGATGGTTTTTTCGTACTTTTAGTGTTGACAACTTTTTAATTTTTGGTTTTTTGTTGTTGTCGATGTCTGGCCACACTGTGACAAAGAGTTGAAGGAGGGGCTGCCCCGTATATCAAAGCTTTTCTATAAATTGCGAGTCCACCACACATTTCGCCTGATCATAATAATAGGTACAGTCTCCGTTTCTCACAAGTGTCAAGTGAATAATTTGGTAATCAGTGATCTTTTGGTAACTAAAGGTAAATTAAGTATAGCTCCTGTCAATACAGAGAATTAAATAATTATTTTTTTTTAGAAAAAATGGGTCGAAATTCTCATTGTACTAAAGAAGAAGGTCGATTGGTTCTTAGTCTGAGAAAAGAAGGCAAATCTTTACGAGCCATCGCCAAATAAATAAATAGGTCTCATAATTTTGTTAAAAATGCATTAGAAAGAAAACCAAGACAGGAAACCCGTGGAAGGCCACAAAAAACAACAGAAACCCTTGACCACTACATAGTAACTTTGAGCAAAAAGGACCCATTTAAGTCATCGAAGGCTATTGCAGCCCAAATTGGGAATTCAGTTAGTGCTCCAACTATCCGAAGACGACTACAAGATGCCAACCTATCAGGAAGAATTGCCAGAAAAGTCCCACTTATGCGCAAAAAAAATATCACCATGAGGCAAACTTTTGCAAGGGACCACAAAGACTGGGTAGGATGCACCGGGTAGAAAAAATGTCGAAACATATTATGGAGCGATGAAACCAAGATTAATTTGTTTGGGAATGACTGTGAAAGGAATGTTCGACGCCCTAATGGAAAGGAATTCCATCCACGGCTTACAAAAAAAACAGTCAAACATGGAGGTGGCAATATAATGGTATGGGGTTGCTTCTCCTGGTACGGCGTAGGTCCAATTTATCAGACTACGAACAAAATGAATGCTGAAGAGTACAAATCCATATTGGAAACAGTTATGGTACCGTATGCTGAGGAAAATATGCCATTACGTTGGGTATTTCAGCAAGATAATGATCCTAAACACACATCAAGGCTGTTATCTAAATGTTTCGAGGACCAAAAAGTTGACGTTCTGAAGTGGCCAAGCCAATCCCCCGAACTTAACCCCATTGAAAACTTGTGGGGAGACTTAAAAAAGAAATTGGCAAAGCATTCATTTTCAAATAAACAAAAATTATGGAAAGGTGTCCAAAAACTGTGGTATGAGACACCAGTAGAGACCTGCCAGGCTCTTATTAAAAGTATGCCAAAAAGAATAGCAGTAGTGGCCAAAAATAGAGGTGGATACACTGGATACTAAGTTAGGAAATACTAATTTACCTAAAAAAAGAACACAAAATGGAAATGACAATTTTTTTTCTTACCAACACATGAAGTGTACCTATTATTATGATCACACTGAATACGTATCTGAAACACAAAATGATATCTTTTATGTTATAATATTATTCTATGTTACAATTAAGTTTATTTTATTAAAAACAAATAGTTTAAGAACCAATGAGAACAAATTTTAAGTTTGAAACAATGAATAAAACTGTTTTCTGTTACCTTAAGGTCAGAGTTGATGTGTGTACCTATTAATATGATCAGGTGTGTATATCAATATAGGTCCTGAATCAACATTTTTATGTTTTTTAGGATTACGCAAAAGGATATATATATAAATTTTTAAGAAGCATCACAAGAACAGCGTTAGAGAAAGTCTTGTCTCGTAACGTATGTTTTGTTGCGTATCATAGTGAGTCCCATATAAAAAAAAGCTAAATTTATTTTCGACCGAATCAGCTATAAATATATAGTTACAACATTGCAGATCATATTAAAGTTAGTTGCATTAAAAAACTTGAACGCATTCCGCAGAGTTTTGCTTTCTTGTGAAAGCCGTATTCTGTCACGTTGCGTATGCCTTTTTGTCTACCTGTATCTTGAGACCTCGCTGTCTACAACTCTCAGCTTTTACATTAAATGAAGTGCTACTCAAGTGCATTCTAAAAAGCAATATGCGGAAATTTATGGTACAATTTTTCTTTGCTTTCTTCATAATAAAGGCAAAAAAAATCGGTCTATTGTTACGTTCGTAGCTGTGGAAATGCCCATATCGTTATTTTCTAAAGTGTAAGAAAACTGAAGAAACGTCTAATGAGCATTTCTAGCGGCTGTTATATCGTATCTTTCCAATAGGAGAACTTTCAGATTTAATTGACTTATAGCCCATTTCCACTGGCATTATTTCTTATCTTTTTCATTTCTTAAAATTTTGCCGGGGAATATATCAGGGAATCAAACCGGAACCAGAACCGGAAACGTATACCGAAGGAGCCGATTAAATCTCAGAACCGGAACCTGAACCGGAACCAGAACCGGAACCGATATTTTTAATTTTTTGCATACCGGTATCCGAGAACCCATATTCTTGGAACCGAAAAAACCGTAAGGAACCTAAACATTGTACCGGTACTATTTCGGTTCTGAGTGCACTGCATAGCTGCCACTTAATTTTTGCGGACTTTTACGCAATTTGCTTACTTACTTAGAGTCTGGCTTAGCAAAACTTTTGTATTGTGAAATAATGAAAACGCTAGACCAGGCGAAACCCAGGCAAAATAGCAGCGCACCTCTTGTCTAACCGATCGAGAAGCACAGCCGGCTTACGTGCGACACAAAAACTCGAAGGAAATACATAAAGTAATCTTTACTATAAGCTAATTAAGTTAAGATAGTAGTTTTTAAAGAAGGAAGTGAAGTTTCAGAGTCGGTAGTTTATTGTAATCAGCACAGAGGACACGAAACGGTTCATGCAAGGCATAGTTACGTGTAGTTATTAATACAGCGATTCAGTGATAAGGGGATATAATTACGAGTCAGTCGAATAAGTTGAGGTTAATTTGGGCAACCAACTCAGAAGAATCGATTTCACCATTAATTAGTTTATCTATAAAGATTACCCCAAGCATATCTATGGTTAATTAGGAAGGAAAGGTTAATTAAAAGAAGTCTACCGGAGTACGATGGTAAACGGACCTCAGAATTCCAGTTTAAACCACGAAGAGCGAACAATAAGAACTGTTTTTGCACAGATTCAATCGAATATTGCGGAGATGATCCGAGCTTCAAGAAACGGACGGACAAGAGAAGTGTACAGAATCTTCGTCCTATAGGGATAGTGAAATTTCCTCGACCAGCGCTTAACAAATTTTTACAGAAAAGTTTAATGGCATGAATCATTATCCATTTTCCAGAATAAAGACGATATACTTAAATGGTGGTCAGAAAACTCGACAAAGTTTCCACAATTTAATGAATGCCTTTAAGAAGGGGACATTAAGCGTAGAACGTTTATTTTCCATGGTGTAATTATTATGTCTGCGCTAAGAAATCCCATCGGAAATCCAATGATCAATCTTTCTTTAAATTTTTTTTCCGGTTTATACCGATACGCACCGGTATATCGAAATACAAATCCAGGTACCGATACAGAACCGAATACCGAAATTGTGTTAGTACCAAAACAGAAACTTATGTTTCGGTACATACCAGAACCGGAACCGGTACCGAAATTTGATTCGGTTTGATTCCCTGATATATATTATAGAGGACGATTTTTCTCGGTTTTAGGGCTATTTCTTTATTTTATAAATTATATACACCTGTGGGGCCCAAGACCGATCCGAAAGCCGCGCGTTCGTTGTTGTTTTATGCAATGGAATAGCTGACACGTATACGGGCCACGCGTGCTATAAGACTACATAGATCAACAGCAAATTCACATGCGTTCTCTTCTCTCTTTCTTTACGAGCGAAGATTTAGTTGTTGCCGGCGCGTCGGCCCATCATGCAAAGCATCTGGAGCAACAAAAACGGCTAAGTGCGCGCATTAGACAGCACTAGCACACACACATACAAACAAAAATAGGGTTTCTCTTTCTATTTCTTGTGGTTGTTTTTGCATGAGATAACCCTAAGCTCATTCTGGGCACCCCTGATCAACACACTGTTTTTTTTTAAAACTCTTCGTGAACCGCGAAGACGAACCCGTTCCGAACCGAAGCTTTTTGTTCGGTTCAAAAAAAAAAAAAATAGTGGAAAGCCCGAAGTTTATATACCCTTGTAGCTTGATGGCGCCACTACTTTGAGCATTTGCTTGCCAGTTTGTTATATGGCAGCTATTCGATATATTCATCCGATTTTGACCGAACTTCCCAAAATTGTGTGGAAACTGATAATGTTCAAAACTGGAAGGTATAAAGAGGCAACCATTGAAAACCAAAAAAGTTTTTCTCACTGGAACTACTTTTTCGACCGATCGTTCCTATGGCAGCTATATGCTATAGTCATCCGATTTTAAGTAAACTTGGCTGAATTGTGTGGTATCATATAATATTGACCAGTAACTCGTTTGGGAGCGATAGCATTAAAAACAAAAAAGATTTTCCTACTAAGACTTTTTTTCAGACGTATCTTTTGTATGGCAGCTATACTATATAGTTGGACGATTTTCATCAAACTTGGTGGAATTATGTAAAATCATAGCAACTGATAAAAACGAGGTTTGGGGGCGTTTGCATTGAAAACAAAAAAGTTTTTCTCACTAAAACTAGATTTTCGACCGATCATTCCTATGGCAGCTATATGCTATAGTCGTCCGATCCGGCCGATCCGGACCCTCTACAAGGGTATACAAAAAAAAATGTATGTGCGTAACAGCAGAGTCGACAATTAGAAATATAACGAGAAGGTCAAGTTAACTTCGTCTGTACCGAAGTTTTTATACCCTTGCAAATGATGTTTTTGAAATGTCAGAATTTAAGAACGCTTACTTAAAAATCAAACATTTTTGTAGCTTAAACCCATATTCCGACCGATAAACATCTGATTTTGACCAAATTTCGCGAATCTTTTTGAAAACATATCAAATAAACAATCGCCGAGTTTAAGAAAGATAAAATTTAAAACAAAAAAGTTTTTCTCACTAAGACTTATTTTCCGACCGATCGGTCCTATGGCAGCGTTAAGATACAGTCATCCGATGTCGACCAAATTTAGCGAATATATTTGAAAGCATATAGTATTAGTAATCAGGGAGTTTAAGGACGCTTACATTAAAAACAAAAAACATTTCTTACTTAGAACCATTTTCGACAGATCGGTCCTATGGCAACCATAAGATATAGTCACCCCGTGTCGATCAACTTTTTCAAATTAGTTTGAAAGCGCTTAATACTAAGAATCACAGACCGTAAGAACGATTTACTTGAAAACAAACAATTTTCTTTCACTAAGACCCATTTTCCGACAGATTAATCTTATGGCAGCCATAAAATATAGTCATCCGATCTGGATGTTTCAATGCAATTTATTAATGATTCTTTAATTTTAGATAAAAATAAGGTATTGCGACTGCTAGAGAACATATAGAGATAGGTAGGAATCTCTTCTACGCCAGCTATGCAATCTTCACACGCTCATGACTGCAAGTCCACTTAAATAATGCCATTTTGCCTGAGATATCGGCAAAATCTTCCACGTCTTAAGGAATTTATGCGCTCCATTCTCCCGAAGATTAAGCACTAGCTTTGATGTCCGCCTATGCCATTGAACAAAAAACAATTTCTTATTTGTTCTTTCCATTGTAATTTCTTGCTATTGTTAATTATATCTTAACAATTCATCAGCTGAATACTCTTGCACAATGCTGCAATCTTTTTTTAAATTTTCATAAGATCCATCACACTGCAGAACTATCATGGTTTTTATAAAGAGGCATAAACCGGCGCATTTCGAAAAACCATGATACTGCTTCAAATGATGTTTCAAATATCAATTAACTTTTGAGATCCACAAATCCTGTCGATTTGCAGAATTCAAAACAGCAATGATCTCGATTTGCAAAAATTCCACTCGTTTTCGGAATCGGGATCAGGCCTGATTAAATAATTTCTTAATGCTATGAGATCGGTGAAGAAACGTTTTGGAAATCTTATTCAAAAATCATTAGAGATTTTCTACAAACGATTTGACTTGGAACTAAACTAGGATGGGACCCTGACGAGAATAAGGTCAGAATAAGGTAGAACGGAAAAATGAATTCATACAAATTTCCAACGAACCAATACCGCGTTTCGTCTAACTATTAAAAATCAATGTCTTTTATTCAATTATACGTCTTCATTTCACAATTATCATTTCTCATGTGTAGGCCAAGTTCGTCATCTTGCTTGCAGTGTGACCAAAGCTTACTACTTTCATAATAACAGAAGCCTAAGGGTACTCTTACAGCTATTTATATGTGCTCATAGTGGGTACTACCAAAGATTTATAGATATTATAGATGACGCATATGAAACAGAAAACGATTTTCTTGTTATCTGACATTGGATCACAATTTTGGCTTCTCGCTGCCTTTACAAGGAATATATGTATTGAAATTTTAATAAATGGGTGTTGGATGAGAGCAAAGCTTGATAGATTTTATAGATGACGCATGTGAAAGAAAAAAGGATTGTTCTTGGGAGCTGACATAGGTTTCCACAAAAAAAAATATAATAAAAAAGTTTGTTTGAGATACGATATCTACATATGTACTGTCATTGGTACTACTATAACTAATATGTACAGTGATCATTACAATGGTTACCAATAGATACTCTTATAGCTCTGATCATTACAATGGTTACTAATGGATACTTTTATAATTGATGATTAAAATGTTTAGACTATAAAAACTATGTTATAACCCGAAACGGTTGTTTACAATCTCTTTGAAACACGGAACCGAACCAGTTTCGATTCCCGAGCGGTTTGCCCACTTCATAAATAGCATTTAACCGCAATATAAACGAGTGTTTCGCCAGCCATAGCCCTGGGGGGACAAACACACTCGCCAATTCACACCGAACTTGTGCATCACTGAGTCTCGGAGAGAGGCAGTCACATTCTCCCCAGACCCAGGCCTAAACCATGTTATTTTGACCTGGCATGTTAAGGGTGTTAATTTAACCGTTAATTAATGCTAAAGGTGAGAATTATTTTCGTGGACGCTTTAAATAAGTTAATATACCCTGTAAAAGTAATAAGTAGCTCCCCCTTGGCCTGTTGGTGAGGGTATCGAAAAACGAAAAACTGTAAACAAACGAAATGTGCACAAAAATACAAATGTATGTACGAACATACACAGTCAGTCAGACATACATACTGACAAACGCACATACCACTACAGGCGGGCAAATCAACTCGACGATGGTGCAATACACACACACACACACACATACACAGCTGTTTGTTCACCACACTCGAAGCGTGAGTGGGTGAGTGAGTCAGAGAGTGAGTGAGGCGGTGAGCGAGTCAGTCGTTCATTCAGACCGTCAGAGCAACAAAAGTGTTTCATATCTCACTGACTGGCTGCCCTGCTGCAGTGTTGCCAACTATTAAGGCTAAAAAATGGCTAAATTTAATGTAAAAAAGGCTAAAAGGAATAAATCCCTTCTGTTTAAATAGCTTGGGTTCAAACATGTAATTGGATCACTTTGTTTTTCTACTTATATATAAGTGTAAGTTCAAATAAGGTTAAAAAAGTCTATCAGGCCTGTTCCGGTTTTCACTTTCGACAAAAATTGTCGAAATCGAATTCGTTAAATGTGACTAAAAAGTCATAATTTGAATCCTTCGAGTAGAGAGTAAGTAGAAACTAAAGGTTGAATACGAATTGTCTTGATTGCTTAATATAAAAGAGAACATGTACAAAATATGAATTTACTTTAGTGAAAACCGCAACATGGTAGTATATTATTCCAAAAATAGCTAATACTGCCGTTTGTTTTATCAAAAATTTGGCGCTGAATTGCAGGAATTGCAGGTTGCGACAAACTTATTTGGCTTCCGTGTTTCGACCATACATAAAATAAAAACATAGCTAAATCTGGAGAGAAAACGGCTTAGCTGTCAACACAATTTCATGTTCCGCTTACTCACGTGCCAGACAGCCTGCCCGTGCGACGTTTCATCAACAATTCCATTTCGTTCCATTTCAACTATATCGTAACGCCTTGGCAATGAAACATTTCAGTTGCTGCAAAAACGTGAATGTGTGTGGAACGTAAGTGAAAAGCGGCAAATTAAAACAACAAAAAAAAAAATAGTCATAAAAGAAGAAAACGCGTAGAAGAGCAGCTGTGTGACCGACGGCAAAACTCTAACTATAACAAGAAGATTAGTCGTGCGTAACTCTTGTGGAAGTAAATAAACAAAAGCAAATATTTGTGTAAGTATGGACAGCAAAAGTTGTCTGGGACATGTTGAATTTTTTTGTGCAAGTGTCAAAAAGCCAAGCTGCAGTCTGTGTGTCTGTGTCTATGTGAGAGAGTTTAAATAGCGCACAACAACAATTAAAGATATTTAACGTATGCGCTGCTCTGCTTCCTCTTCTCCGTCAACAACGACGTCGCGACATTTTGCACGCACTGGGTACAGTGTGACGCAAGCTATTGAAAACTTCTGGCCCCAGCTGGCCCACCCATCTGAGCTGCTTGTCTTAAAGTCTCGACACACTGTGCAAAAAAAAAAAATACAAACGTAGTGAAATGAAACGAGCAGCAACAAAAACAACAAAAGGAAATCCTATAAATAACAGCCAAGAAATATTTATCAATAGCCGACGGATTGAAGAAGGTGCGGGAAAATAATTAAGGCAGCAAAAGTGAAATGGGGTAAAAGAAAATCAAATTAAATCAAAAATTAAAAACAAAAATTGTCAAAATATTTTACAATAACAAAAAATTAATGAATGAAATGTGTCAGCACTTTTTACCCCTTTTTGTCTTTGAAGTGAGAGCCTAGTTAATAAGCTTTCTAATTGCTTTAATCCGTATAAAGGGGCTAATTAAATGAGCCATTTGCTGCCTAATTTCATGAGTGTGGGAAATTTGTGTAATTTGAATAATTTGAGTAATGCAATTTGAACTTGAGCACAAGAACGTATTCTCAGCTTAAGTGGGATTCTCTATTGACAAATTTGATCCCAAAGAAGATATTTGGCGCCTTTTTGCTGAAAGTGTTTCAATTATAAGTGTGGTCAAATTTCCCAAAATGCAATTTTTGAGATTTTAGTTGAATTCAATTCTTAAAATTGTAAACATATATCCCAAATTTCGATTTTAAATCATAATAATTCATAATTAAAAAAAAAAACTGAATAGATGGCGATTCTGGCTGATTTAGCGTATACAATTTCAATGCCATGTTGCCAAACTTCACAAAAATAAAATTTTGCAACATAATTTTACATAAAGCCATAATTTTAGAGAATAAATTAAGTAAAAGTTGTATAATTTGCTTGTATTCAACATGACAACGTTAAAAATCTTCACCTCAAACCTCAAATCAAACCTTAAAACTGAATAGATTGCGATTTTGGCTGACTAAGCGTATAAAATTTCAATGCCATGTTGCCAAACTTCACAATGTTTCAATTTTTAAACATAAAACTATAATTTTAGAACATAACTTAAGCAAACATTTTATAATTTGCTTTGTTTTCAATAAGACAACGTTGTCAAACTTCACCAAATGCAAATTTTAAATCAAAATGTAACCTAAAAACTGAATAGATTGCGATTTGGGCTGATTAAGCGTATAAAATTTCAAAGCCATGTTGCCAAACTTCACAAAATTTCAGATTTTCAACATAAAACTATAATTTTAGAGAATAGTTTCAGTAAAATTTTTATAATTTGCTTCCTAACCTAAAAACTGAATAGATTGCGATTTTGGCTGATTAAGCGTATAAAATTTCAAAGCCATGTTGCCAATCTTCACAAAATTTCAATTTTTAAACATAAAACTATTATTTTAGAACATAACTTAAGCAAAAATTTTATAATTTGCTTTGTTTTCAATAAGACAACGTTGGCAAACTTCACCAGATGCAAATTTCAAATCAAAATGTAACCTGAAAACTGAATAAATTGCGATTTTTGCTGATTAAGCGTATAAAATTTCAACGCCATGTTGCCAAACTTCACAAAATTTCAGATTTTCAACATAATTCTACATAAAACTATAATTTTAGAACATAATTAAGCAAAAATTTTATAATTTGCTTTGTTTTCAATAAGACAACGTTGGCAAACTTCACCAGATGCAAATTTCAAATCAAAATGTAACCTAAAATTGCTTAAATTATATTTTTTAAAAGCAACGTTGCCGAACTTCATACCTTTGCAGTTTCAGACTAAAATAAAATCCAAAATTGAACAATTTTCTCCTATTTTTGCCAAGATAATGTTGTCCAAGTGAAAAGCTTACGACTCTGGCCTATTTCAAATGTATAGTTTTCAGGAAGTGTTGCCAAACTTCACAACTTTTTGTCATTTAGCGGTGCTTACTTGCTTGGGCCTTGTGTTTTTTTGCCGCCAGCTTTGCAATATTGGAATTCCCAGTTGAAATTAAGCTTGTAAATCACATGCTTTAATTTTGGACTAATGCCACTTTGCCAAACTTAACAAAACTTTCAATAAACTAAAATTAACTCCAAAACCGTTTAAGTTGTGTCATTTACACTTTGAAAATGTTGACAAACTTAAAAGCTGGAGGCTCTAGCTTATTTGAGATGAATATTATTGATCCTCGCCGGATTTCTATCCGTCTAGGTAAAAGTAGTTTTTTTTTAACAATATGACTTCGTTAGTCTTAATTTGGCGTTGAAAATTTGAAGGCAACGTTGCCAAACTTCACAAAATTCCAATTTCAGTTTAAAATTAGACAAAAGTATAAGTCGTTTTTAAAAGCTTTCATGAAATAACATTGCTAATAACAAATTGCAGTTCAAAATAAGACAAAAGTATTAGTAGTTCGTACATAATTTCGGGAAATAACATCGCTAGTCCATATTTGGCGTTTAAAATTTAAAGGCAACGTTGCCAAACTTCACAAAATTCCGATTTCAGTTCAAAATTAGACAAAAGTGTAAGTAGTTCCTACAATGTCACATAAAATAAAATCGTTAGTCTTGATTTGGCATTGAAAATAGAAAGCGAACGTTGTCAGACTTCACAAAATTGATATATCAGTTCGAAATTAGACAAAAGTATAAGTAGTTCTTACAATTTTTCATGAAATAACATCGCTTGTCTTGAATTGGTACTTAAAAATTTGAAGGCAACGTTGCCAAACTTCACAAACTTCACAAAATGTCAATTTCAGATCAAAATTAGATAAACGATTAAGTAGTTCGTACAATTTTTCATAATATAACATCTTAAGTCTTGATTTGACATTGAAAATTTGAAGGCAACGTTGCAAAACTTCACAAAATTCAACATTCTGTTTAAAATTAGATAAAAGATTGAGTAGTATTTAAAAGTTTTCATGAAATGACATAGCTTGTTTTGAATTGGGACTCCAAAGTTTAAGCCAACGTTGCCAGACTTCACAAAACTGCTATGTCAGCTCATAATTAAACATAAATTGATATGACTTTGGAGTTCTAGCGTTATTTGTTGTCAAGAGCTTTAAGGCAACTCTGCCCAATTTTACAAAATTTATGATTTAGCTCATAAATACATGAAGAAATGTTCGCAATGTTGCCCAACTTCGTTGCTTATTTTTTTTCAATGCCAAATTTGCCAAATTTCACTCATGCACAATGTGCAACACAAGCTAATTATCATAATTAAACACAAAACTGATTTATTCACTCGAAATTCAAAAGTTCTAAAACAAATGCTCTCAGCTAATTTATGCCATAAATAAATTCTAATTGGAAAAAAAAAACAACAAGAATATTGTACATAAACTTTGTTAATTTTCCACTCTGACCTCGATATGTGGCAATGCAGAAAGTCTCGATTTCAATTTGTACAAAATCGTTACACCCCACAGGCCCAAAATCAGTAACCTCACCCAACCACCAACCGTCCCCCCTTCCCACACATTGGGGAGGCATGTTTCAATTTCATGAGAATGCCTGACGGCAATTAAATTTGCATAAATTAGATATGGCAAGCGCATTTGACGCAAGTCAACAACATACAAAAAACCAAAAGTGGAAAAGTGAAAAACAAAAGGAAAATAAATAAAAATCTCATAATGTTTGCCTTAATTAATCACCACAACGGCAATTTGCACCTACATAGAAAACAGAGCAACAACAATTTTAATGAAGCAGAACTAATTTTTAATTAAAAAGCAACAAAATATAAGGCGAAAACCAGAGAGAGAGAGAGAGAGAGAAAGAGAAAGAGAGCTCTGAAAGAAGCTGCTTAACGAGTTTAAAGCTCCGCTAGCTTCGAACAACTCACCACACAATCACAAACGCACACACACACAATACATACACACAGCCAAGACACACATGCCACGGCGTAAAAGTTCTATACTTTTATGTTTTTATTTTTTTCTACACGCCGGGCAACCCGAAAATAATCGCATTATGATAAGAAAAAATACAAAAGAGCGCACAAGCCTTCGCCTCTCACGCTCTCTCTCTCGTTTTCTGTGCCGCGTTCTTCTTGCTCTGTTTGTTTCAAATATTTGAGCATTGAAGTTTGAATACTCTAACCAAAAACTCTAGAACAGAGCCGGCCCCAAATGGAGAGTGCAGAAAATGTGCTTTTGTTGTTGAGCAAGGGAGACAACAGCCGGTTTACTTGCCTTATGTATTCGGTTAGTGTCTGTATGAAAATCACGTGTGCTCTAGAACAGGGTTCCCCAAGAAGAGAGAGCGAAAATGCGACTTTCTCTCTCTTTCAAACACACAGTGATGCATGACTTCGGTAAGCATTCAGTGTGAAGCGACTCAAACCAACCTCTGTCCTATTTCATCGACAGCTGGCCAGCGACTGAAAAGCTGTTTGCTCCCTTGGCACAAGCCTCGGCATGTGTTCTGCTCATGTCGGTGTGAATAGCGAAATGTGTTCGTCGGCCCCTGCCGGCCAGGCGCGACAATCGCTGCTCTAGAACTCACATAACAGAGAAAACTATTTATTTACCAGTTACTAAAATAAGTTAATCCATATTAGAGAACTACTTTTGGTTTTTTTAATTTATGTGCATTGACTGTACCTTTAATTAGCGACATATGAATCAGACTCATGTTATCGGATCCCAAAAAGCCTTAAATTTTGACTCATCAGAGAATGTTGAATGTACTGAAAAGAAACTACAAACTTTGATTGTTCCGAATTATGTATATGCCTCGAGAGTGCTGAAACTCAACGGACGGGTACACTCCAAATCGGCTTACGAAGGGGTAAAATTGACTTATATTCAGCTTGAAAACCTATGTCGAACGGTATCTATTTCATTCCCCGGCCCGCGAGAGCCCAATATTTGTTGAACTGTGATATAAATAACATTATAAATAAACAAAAGGAAAAAAGTCAAGCCCTTATTTTGTTTAACACCCGTTTCATTTGGCTTTACACTCCTGCTTTGGTCCGACTTGCAATTACAGTTTTTTTCATCTCATCCATGTTTTCGGTAACTCTACAGACACTTTAGACCAGCGATGGTCACCAGAACCCCCTGGGGGTCGAAGACATTTCACTATTTACACATATACGAGCCGAACGCATGCCGAAGCTGATGAGAAGAGAGCAAAAAGCCTTTCAGTCGCTGGCTAGCCTTTGATGCTGTCAGGTCGGAGGCAAATTCACGGCGCTTTATTTTCACACACGAATACACTCTCGCTTTTTGGCCGCGCTCTCGTTGGCCAACGCTGCCCTAGACTAGAGCAGTGCTGCCATTTTAGCTATTTGGTTGCTAGATCTAGCAATTTTCAAAGTGGAAATGCTATTAACTATTTGAAAATGCTATTAGCTACAAATCTGGCAAATTTTTAAATTATGTTTAGCTATTTTGTTACTTTTGAGTAGTAATGCAAAATAGTGCCTCACTACAATAGAAGTAAGCACTGATGAATTAGGGTATTATTATTAAAAAAAATTCCAAATCAGGGCTTAATTTAGTACTAAGACGGCCCATCTGCAGGGTTCTGAAACTACTGTGTGAGGACTAAATTGCTCAACAAAATTCAGCTGCAAACGTTAAATGCTATTTTAAGCAGGCCTGCGAACCCAACTATTGCTTTTAACTTCGATTCGCGGGCTTAAACCGACATTGGCCAATGCTAATGGTTCGCTAAATTTTAGTTTCAAATTTTTTGGGGTGGGTTTTTGTTCGATCTCTGGTTCGGTTCAACTTTAAATTAAATAGAAACGAAATTTATCTGACTAATATATTCAAAATGATATTCAGAATTTCTGTACTTTTGATCAGACAAAATAAGTTTTAAGGCCCTAAAAACTAAGAATTCGTTGGATGCTACTGAAAGATGGTACTTAAATTGTTTCATATTCGAATTAGTCGGTTCTCTGTTATATGAAACACTTTGGTAAGCGTCAAAGTCGGAGATATAACTTTCGTCATCTTCTGAACGTGTAATCTGGGATCTAAAAAACAAAGCTTATTGTGGTTGCCGATTTTATGGTTTATCTTAAACGACTTTTTAGAATTTGTAATAAGAATCCACTATACTTTCGTGACGATTTCGATTCTTTGTCGCATAATATTGAACTGATAACAACAATTTTTAAAGATGGCTTTAATTTTGTTGTACCGAACCGAAAAATAAGATTCGTAACAGGTTGTGGTTCAGCATTTTTCTCTACCTTGGTTTCGTTTAAAGTTCGATTAACAGTTTAATAAAGTCGGAATTATGGATTCCAACCGGTTCGGTTTATAACCGGTGTGAAGCCCTGTTTTAAAGCATAAGGGGATGGTTGAAATTTTATTTAGTTTTTTTATAATTTTATATTTGTTTTAAACAATGGACTTCGCAGATATAGCAAATGATCCCCCTTTGACTTCTCGGCAACATTTTAAGGTTACATTTTAACGAGCTAAAAATTCACAGAAGATGCTTTTCCTGATTATGACGAAATCACAACTTTCCCTTCAGATCAGCTCAAAGCTGAGACTAGCAAATTTTTGTTTAGAACTAATCTAATTTATGATTGTTTGTGCGGCGATTCAGGTTCGGCTTAAACTCCGAAATAACCTGAAAATTCTGACTCCAGAGCTGTTTGAAGACGGCAGTTTAAGTATTTTTGTAGTCTTAACTCCTTATAAAGTATATTTTTAAAGTTTTTATTGAACACTTTCTCTTAAAACAATAATTTTGTAAACTTTGACTTTTAGCAACTTGTTTTATTTTTTGCTATATCTAGCAATATTTTTTTTTAGCAACTTTCGCACCTTATATTTTGACAACCCTGAACTAGAGGTGCTCGAATTATCACGAAATAAAAATCTTTTTATGCACGATTCATGCACTTAATTTTTTGAGCGTTTCGCGTCTCTAACGATTCATGCACGAATTAAGAAGGCGTCACGAATGACAAAATCACGATCAAAATAACCCAAAAATGTTGGGCAATGTCGATAAAGAGCAATCACTGTAATCCTTTTTTTTTGACAGTACGTCCCGAAAGGAGCAGGATGGAGAGGGACATCATGACGGGCTAATATCGGTACCACAGCATGAGCAGTAGCCCTAGGCTGCTCACATTGCTGTTGGCCCCCGTGTGGGAGATCGTGATGGTTGTGCGTTGATACCTAGATCGCGCGTAGAGTCTTAATTTAAGTTTTAACGTAGATGGGCAGAGCAAAGGGCAGTCTGCTCGTTCCACACCATTGGCACACTAAATTGTAAGTTTTTTCTTTTTCCTTTAGCCCATTGACGCATATGCTCTCTTTAAGTGCTTATCTTGATTGCGAATGGGAAATGCACAGTATGCGCTATTATTTTGAATCTAGCAAGGTCTGGAAGCAAGGTCTTCTTATTCTGCATGCCATGATCGCTTGGTTTTTTAAGAACGATTTTTAAAATTTTTGTATAAATTATAAAGCAGACTGCTTGGTTTAGTGTAGGTTTGCCTTGGAATCAAAGTACTCCCTGAATGTTATTTATTAACATTTGCCTCACTTTTTCTAAAATTCTATGTTGAATCAAGTAGCCTCTTTATTGTTCCTATAAAAATTTGAAGTATGAATCTAGTTTTCCTCCCATAAACATAAATATGTATTTTCGTCTTAAACAGGCTGTAACTTTGCCAAATATACTGATTTAAATGCCATACAAATCAGAAAATTAGATCATGTTTGGCTATATGCTCAGATGGATAAATATTAATCCAATAACCGCGCTAGCTTAAACCATAGAATAAAATGCATTCATTAGTCTTTGCTTAAACAGGATGTGATTTATTTTAAAAACAAACAAAAAATGTCATAAATCCAATTAAGCTCATACGGCTCTGTCGCCTATAGCTCATACGGGGGTGTCCTGGAAATGTCTAGAGATTTTGGCCTCTGTTGGTTTGCAAATCGCTCGAGAAATCCGTCGGTGTCCCAGAACTTCAAGAGATTTCATTTTTCTTTTTGAAAATCTAGTTGGAACAAAAATTGTTCCAGTTTAAGTTTCATCTCTAAAAACAGGATTTGCATCTCTCGCAAATAAAATTCCACTTATTTTAGCTATGGGTTAATTTTGCTAAATCTCCTTACAAAAGACGAGAGATTTGAAACCAATCGAAAAAGATTTCTGGATTTAAAAAACAGCAATAAGTTTCATTTCGTCTGCTTTGCTTCTGCTTTTGATAAAAATAGAACCCGCAGCTAAATCAATAGCAAAAATTTATTATTGAGAAAAAGTAAACAGCAGCAGCAGTCGTCGCTTCATCATTTTTGATTTTCATTTTGATTTTGCTTTTGTTCAGTGGTGTAAGTCAAAGATGCAGTCATCTCTTTTCTGCTTTTGCATTTTGCTTTTGGCCTCTCTCAACACACACAATGAAACATTTACCGTGAGTCGGTTCGACTAGGTTGAAGGTAACAACAACAGCGCGCTGAAAAAAAAAACAAATGTTGTTGCGTTTTGTTAAATTTTGGTGGGCTGGTAAATTCCAAGAAAATATCGTGGCGACAGCGCTGCAGTCGACACACATGCTGCTGCTTCGACTTACGGCACTGAACAAAATCATTAAAATCCTACGAAAAAGCGACGTCTGCTGCTGCTGCTTTTATATTAATCAATTATCGTTTTTTGCTTTTCATTTGGCTGCGGCTTCGGTTTGCATCAAAAGCAGAAGCAAGAGTTCATATTGATAAGTTGAAAAAAGTCGAAGCTGTGAAAAGCTAAAAATTTTGTAACTTTTGCTAATTCGACAGAAGCAATTTAATCACTGGTTTTGGGTTGGAATTTGGTTGGAAGAAAACTCAGATTTTTATGCGTAATGTGACCTCCATAAATCCTAGAGTGACAAAAACTCTACAAATTCGTTTTTCGTCCATCTGGGAAAAAAGAGCTGAAGGAGATAAGACGAAATCAGTTTTGGAATCAGTGAACATAAACTTATCATAATTTTGAATCAACAGGGCTGCACCTCACAAAGATGGTCATTTTTGTTTTATTCATGTAGATATCGGCTTTAGGTGGTCCAAATTTTACCATGTGAATTGTGGACACAGACTCGTCAACAGTACTGCCTCTTTCTCTAGTGTAAAATTGTGGGACGGGTATAGTTGCTGAGTCCAATTTTACATATGTTTCGCCGTCCATCACAATGCATTCGACTGCATCATATCACTACCAATCACAAAACTTTTCAGCTCTCTGTTTTCCAACTTCTACTAGTAGCTGATTTTTGTATTTAAAGCGTAGTACGGAGACGCTGACAATTTTGTCGGAGCGGAAATTGTTTGATAATTTCCAGAGCCGCTCAGACAATGTAGTGTGACCAGGCAACAGACAGAAATCAGCTGTTGTGTGTATACAAAATAAGCGGGCTAATTGAAATAAAATAAAATAATGTATAAAATTGAAAATGTAAGTCACTAGGGGAAATTCAGTTGTCTGTGCTAATGCCGTGGTAGCATTTTGTGTGGGGAGGTAGAAGCCGTGCCCTTTATTTTGGGCTGCGGGAGCAGAACTTAGCCACTTAGACATACTGCAATAACGACAACACATAACGCATCTGGAGATTAAAATTGCTGGGCCGCACATTAAACCAGAGACAATATTCATAGCCATAGGCGGATCATACTCGCCGGGCATATTAGAGGAGGATAAACTAGGTGAATACGGATTTAAAGGTGGCCACAACAGTAGCAACGGAAGCTACCACAGTAAGCCGAAGGAACCACTACTATAATGGGCTGTGGAAACTTCAGCTTAGGGCTGCTTGGCCGTTGGCTGTAGGGCCGTTCCGTGGGCTGTGGAGACTGCGAAGGTTTAGACTCGGGTGGTATGCATACATTGGGCAAATGGCATGCCGGGAGTAGCATACAGAGAAGGATTCTCCGCCACAAGTGATGCAGCTGCGGGTATCGAAATGCTTTTTATTGGCCATATTCCATAAAATTGGTTGCGACTCGCCCACTTTGATCAGCTCCACTTGCTTGTCCACCTCTCAGTTGTCCAAATAATTATAGTTTTGTTTTTTGGTCTTCTTTGGTTTAATTTTTTTCATTGTGTGCTCAATTTCCAAAGGTACCACTGACAATTATCAAACAAGATTCATAATTTACAGACCCCCCTTCGACAATTTATCAGCTGTTTTCAAAAAAAAAAAACGAGTTGGTAGGTCCCTGCAATAGTCAGAGCGAATTGTTGCTTGCTCCGTACTCGCTCTTACAATGTGCTCTGACAATTTTCATGAGCGGATTTCCTGAGCTATGTAATTAGATAGGCTCCGGACAAAATTGTCAGCGTCTCCTTACTACGCTTAAAGTTTTATGTTTTTTGTATGCCTTTAGGTTATTCCTTTGCTTCACCCTTTGTATCATTGACACGCTTGTGCCCTCTGTTAACCACACTTCTAAAGGCATCGCCATTTTTTGTATAAACAAACAATTTGCTTACAAATATTTTCCTGCAGTTTTGTATTGGTTTTTGGATTCCAAACGTCTTCAGAATCTTGTATATGGTTTAGAAACAACATTACCTATTTGTTTTCTTGAAAATTAATCTGAATTCTGGGTTCAAAGGGATTCAGTTTAAAACAGGTTTGCATCTCTTGGGCAAACATTCCGATTGTCTTTCTTAATATCTTTCCAAACTTATAACCAAAACTTAACCAACTTTCTGTAAGGGTATACAAAAATAAAAAAAAACAGCATTGCGGACAGAGGCAGCGGCGCAACGCTGCTTTCGTACACAATTTATATTTGCTTTTAATGCTTGTTGCTGCTTTTTGCTGCTTGCAAACAAATAAAACTGGTTTTCAAGTCAATTAAACAAACCCAAAAAAACAACAACAACAAAAAGGCGCAATTTATTTGATGCTCTTTTTTTTTGCCCAAGTAAAAGAAGTAAAAGAATAAAAAAAAGTGTTTAGAACAACTTTTCCGTGCGCGAAAAAAGTAATATTGGGGTAGGGTGAAGCATTATTAAATATCACTTTAAACACAAATGAAATATTGAGGCATAATAGTTGTCTAAATTTCTTAACCAAACACACTGTGTCACAAATTGAGATTTCTTCTCTCCACACGCACACACACACAATTGCAATTTTAAACTATGCAATTAAATGGTTTAAAATAAATCTCCGTCCAGCATTCCGACGCACAGGTAGAACCATAAAAAAGTGCATAAATATCCAATGAGAAATGTGGAAAAAGCATACGAAATTTGACAAAAACTGACCACAAAATAAAATAACTGGGAAAGCTGAGCAGAAAATCCTTTAAACTGGCAAATATTTCATGTCCAGGCTAAGAAAATTTGAAATAAATTTTGAGAAAGGGTTGTGTGAGAGATTGTAACAAGCTTTTGTTTAATTAAAGAACTCGAAATGTCCTTTGGAATCTTTAAAAATAACATCACAGCACAAAATAATTTGGCTGAAAGCCAACTAAATGGGGGAAAAGCAAAACAATTAAACAAAAATGCAGAAGGGGAGGAGATTTCTAGGCCGCCGTTGTCATTTTTCAAGATTGTGAGACATTGTGACTTTGTTCTTACCAATTATATAAAAGTCTTCTCGTGTTAACCTTTAAGCCACAGGGACTGTCACCAACAGACAGTCAAGCTTTAGGTGTGGGTGGTTACTTGAACCTTTTTTAAAAATGTATCAAATGAATCTTAAATAAGTAATTATCTAAGGTGGTTATAAGGACTGCTTTGTTACGTAGAATCAGCAAAAATTAACCATAGTTATTAAATTACTGTTTCATATTGACAGAAAATTTGTAAGAATCAGATAGAAAGGTAATGTTTTTGTCTGTAATTTTGTCTTTGAAAATTGTTGTCAAAAAGTAATAGTTTCAGACCAATTCGAGTTTTCCAATATGGCGACCGTTCCCAATAACACAAATTGCCTTTCAGACGGTCTCGTACCACATATCAAAAATCTGGCTGTTCAATATTTCATGCATCGTAAAATTCTAATTTGACTGGACTTTAAAGACACAACCAATATCGTCAGCGATCCACCAACATATTAAGCTGCCCGTGGATTGATTTGATTTGTTTTTTTGTAATCACATTTAAAAATGATTTTTTTTTTCCAAAAAACCTTGCTACTTTCTTTATGAATTTCTAATTCAAATTTGCCAACTTTGTTTTGACATGTGATATGTGAATTTAGCTCACAAGTTGGCTGGTGACAGTTTTGTTGCAGCTTGAGTTGCTGCATGTGCCGTTTCTCTGTTTGCTTTGGTTGGTTATGGATCGTTTCGAGAACTTATGCGGTAGCCGTTTTGATGTTTTAAGAATTTCGAAATAGTATTAAGATGTCGATTAATTAAAAAAGCAATTCGATTGATTTTAGTACGGTTCTTTCACAGACTTGTCATTGAATTTCATCCCGACCATGCTTATTCCCTTGATATTTCCCGGTTCTTTCTCAGACAATTCAGTACTTCGAGGCATTTTCAACTACAATTACAATTATATCCTTTTAGAGGGTATGTTAGAATTGTCCAGATGTTTGTAACGCATAGAAGGAAGCATCTCCGACCACATAAAATCAGGGCTTAATACCGAAACCGGAACCATTAACCGATATAAAGTGAAACAAATTTTTTTTTTGAGCACCGAATACCGCTTACCGTTATTATTGGAACGAGACCGAATCGTTGGTACCGGTACAGTTTCGGTTTTTTTTTTTTAACTTTGCAGAGAGTAGATGATATTGCAGGAAAAGAAAGTTGGTGATAAAAACACATCAATTGTGTCAACAAATAAACGAATGGATTCCATTAAGACTTTTCTCGCACTTAAGCGTGTTCTAAACCATCAAAACATTCTTAACTGGTGATCAGAATCCTCCACAAAGTCCCCAGAATTGTATGAGATTTCAAAAGTCGTGCTTTCTGTTCCAGCTACGCAGGTTAGCGTGGAACCTTTTCTCTGGCGTAAAATTTATAATGAATCCGCTATGAAGTTGTATGGATTCAACCACATTAAATGCAATTACAAGAATGCTGTATAGTAAGTGAACATTAAAAATTCGAAGTTAAATTCGAAAACTATTTATATATCATGTTAAATACGTAAAAAAATACGAAATATGATATAATTTTACTTTCAATGTAAAACTATTCACTTTGAGTTGAATTTTGAGTCGCTTTATTAAACAGATAGATTTATCTCAGAATTTAATTTTTCCAATATTAAAAAAAGGTAGTTCTTATACCGGTACGTACCGGTATACCGAAATAAAAATCTGGGTACCGTATCGAAACCGAAAAACGAAATTAATTGCAAAATGAAATAGAACCTTTAACCTAAACATTCATTTCGGTACGTACCGGAACTGGTCCGGAACCGAAATTCATTTCGGGATTATGCCCTGCATAAAGTATATATTCATGATCAGCATGACGAGCTGAGTCCTTCTGTTTCTATGCTATCTCCCCTCCTCCCAGTCAGTTTTAAAGCTATCTTAACCAAACTTTGCACGAAGTGTTTTGGTACAAAGACGCTACACATATGTAGGAACCGGCCGGATCGGATGACTATAGTTGCCATGGGAACTATTGGTCGAAAAAGTAATTTTAGTTAAAAAAAATTTTTTGTATTCAACACGAACGTCCCCAAACCTCGTATTTATAAGTTTTCTATGCTCTTAAATAATTCCACAAAGTTTGATGAAAATCGGTCAACTACATCAGTAAAATTGATATATGTGCAAAATGTTTTTTGTTTTTCTTTCTCATATTCTTTATGTCGCTTTGCCAAGTGTTCACTTCTTATTACCTCCTAATCTATGGTACCGTTATATGAAACAAGCGAACCAGCCTGTGGTTCCCATAGAAAATTGATATATGTGCAAATTGAGTTATTCGTCTTTTAACGGCAATAGCGTCAACATAAATTGCATGCAAGCAATAATTTAAATTTAAGAATAAAAGGAATTTAAATTGACAAAATTTTATTTTACCTCAAAATGCTTCGTGCAAAAGATCTGTCCCATTAAGAGCAGATAAAAATCAAAACTATGCATGTAGCTGGTATAGAAGTTGTGTAATCGCAGGTTTAACAACCCGCCTTCGTAATAAAGTAACCACCAACTCTGAAAAGTCCGCAAAAAAAATTGCCAAAATAATCGCAAGGGTGCAATACCCAAGATGGATGAACGCACCAAGGGGCACATAAGGGCTCTACCAGCAAATAAAATGGTGAGCTGCGCTCAAATTAAGTCGGAGCTAAGACTACCAATATGTCGACAACGCATACAAGAATTTTGACGATCTTCAGTATCAGTCTAAGGTGCCTAAACCACGGTTCAAGTAACATCAGAAAAATGCGCCCATGGCCTTTTATAAAAAGTACAAGTTTTGGGACGAAGAATTAAAATCCGTAAAATTTACCCCAGATGGACATCATAAATGGTGGAGAGATATTCGTCATCGCCGGCAGACCTGCTATGGGCGCAACCATGGTGATGGATCTCTTTTCGTATGGGCAGCCTTAGTGCTAAAGGCAAGTTGTCAATTCGTTTTGTGCCAGGCCGTATGAATGCGCAAATGTACGAAGAGTGGCTGAAAAGTAAGCTTATGACATTCTCGAAAGAGTTCCATGGTGGCAATCGGATTTTTCAGCAAGATAACGCTTCTACACACGTTACCCGGCATACAAAGGCATATTTCAGCTCCCTCAACAAACCGCTGTTACAGTGATCGGCATTAAGTCTGGATCTAAACCCAATTGCGGATCTGTGGGGCATAACTTCTGGCGCTGCAAAGCAGTACGAAACTTTGAAGCTGCTTAAAAAAGCTATTGTGAAGTTGTGGGAAAATATTAATTTGAGTGTTGTTACAAAACTTGGCTAGTTCAATGCCCCGGAGGTTGCAGTTACTGAAAACGTTAAAAGGCATCCCATTTTCATTTTAATGATATAACCAGACTACATTTGGAGTTAAGTTTCTATTTAAAATCAAAAAATATCACACATTTTAAAATTTGCACATATAGCAATTTTCTATGAAAATATTTTTAATTATTTTTTTTGTTAGTTAAATGTTGTAAACAAAATATGCATATGTATTTGTTTAATTTCAATATCCAATAGCTTTGAAAAAAAAAAATGTCACAAATGAAAAAGAATGGAAATGTAAATAAGTAAGCAAAACATGTATGCACATACACTGCTCGCCACTTGAATAGGACACCTCTAAAGTCGATTTTCTATAGTTAATTGCTGCTAAACCAAGCCATATAGGAAAATAATTTTGAATTTCTTATAAAGTTTATTTAAATGTAGTAATTAGACGAAAATTACAAAATTATTCAAAAGTTGTAAGTATACAAAAAACATTGTTAACCAATAAGTAACAAATTTTGGAGTCTTCATTTTGCACCACTTGAATAGGACACTTTATCTAAAAACCATGCTAATTTGATAGCTGCAATTAGTTCGGGAACGCTCGAATATTGCTGACCTGATCCATATACTTCACGTGTTAGCCATCCCCACACATTCTCAATGATATTCAAGTCCGGTGAATAGGGTGGCCAGTTTAATAACTCCACGTTTTGGCTCGCTATATACGATTTAACAATCCGGGCCGTATGTATAGGGGCATTATCATGTTGATAAATCCATTTTAGATTTGCAAAAAGAGTTTGGAAGTGTGGAAAGGCCTCTTTCAATATACCATTATAACACAACGCGTTCATGGTGGTTGGAATAAATTTAAGCTCACAGGTGCCATAATAGGAAATGGCCCCCCATACCATAATACCTCCAGCACTGCTCTGCAACTTATCAAGATGGTGTGGTTCTTTTCGAAGATCATGAAAATAGTACCTGTAGCCATCGGGGCAATCCAAATTAAACTTTTTTTCGTCCGAAAAGACAACACGTTGCCACTCCGAAGTCCAGGTGACATGTGCGCGCGCGAAATCAAGGCGTTGTAACTTCCGAGCCGGGTTAAGAGGTGGCTTCTTCTTGATTTTTAGTCTCTTCAGGTGTGTAGCATTATTAATAACACGACGCATGGTTGTCAAACTTGCTTTAACGTTGCATTTTTCCCTTATCTTGGCCAAAGCGTCGTGCGAATTGGAAGCTTCTCTTAATATAAGTCGCTTGTCCGCAATGGTAAGCACACTGTGGGTGCGGCCCTTCATGTTTTTACCATAATTAGCCTCATTATTTAAACTGTCGACTTTTTTTTTTGCTATTTTGGCAATAGAAAGGCCAGAATCCTTGTAAGCTTGGATTTTTCCTTTCTCCGACTCAGATAATGAAGTGCCACGCCCCATTTTAATTTTTTTTCATTTTATATACACTTCAATTAAAGCAAAAAGTTTAAGTAAACAAAAATTTGTGTGCACGTGTCAACGATACCGACCAAATAAAATGCATGTTCTATTCAAGTGGCGCAAAAATTCCATTGAATTTTTGCGAATGCTCACATAAAGTGCAAACAACTTTATAACGGTTCTATTCCAAAACTTGGAATATACCAGAAAGAGCGAAGAATGCTTGCACAAAGATAATATGCAAAAAATACCGTTATTCTACCATTTCGTTTTCGAGTTACGAGCAGTTTTAAAGAGAGCATACAGGGTGTCCTATTCAAGTGGCGAGCAGTGTATATCAATTTTACTGAGGTATAAAGTATAGCTGCCATACAAAATATAGTTCTGAAAAAAAGTCTTAGTAGAAAAACCTTTTTTGTTTTGAATGCTATAGCTCACAAACTTGTTACTGATCAATATTATAGGCTACCACACAATTATGCCAAGTTTGATCCAAATCGGATGACTATCACATAGCTGCCATAGGAACGATCGGTCGAAAAGTATTTCTGGTGAGAAAAACTTTAAAACTTAATCTTTCCAGCTATGAATATTAATGGTTTCCACAAAATTTTGGGAAGTTTGGTCAAAATCTGCCATATAACAAGCTGACAAGCAAATGATCAAAGCAATGGCGCCATCTATTGCTGAGTTTGGAAAATAACTCAGCTAAGAATGTTCGACGAAAATCATTAAAAACCTTAATTTATATAAATAATATTAGCTACAAGGGTATATAAATTTCGGTCGAGCCGAAGTTAGCTTTCCTCTATTTTCTCACTTGCTATTGGCAACTACTCTGATCACATTGCCAACCTCTGACATAATCCCTTTCAGATATAGGAACCTCTTTAAAAAACACCCTTTATCATCAACAATTAAATTGTCGTTTTTCTTTGTGTGTAAAAATCAGCCAGTGTTTATTTTCATTTTCGTCCTTGTTATTTTCGGATTCCCCATCAGACGCCAACCTGCGCCCAAATAAGCTCAACCAATTTATTTTCCATAACAACAGAAAAAAAACGCTACTTTTGCCCTTCAACTAAGAGACGACGACGACGCCGACGACTGGACCTCCCTTCCACTTCCTTGTTTCCCATCAAATTGGCACAGTCAACGCTGCTAGACACCCTGGCCCCGACTGATTTTTTCCCCTACACTTTTTTTTTTTTATGTACAAAGCATTGGCCCGCTTTCAATATGCATTACATTCATGTAGCTTCAGTCATTGTTTACAGGCGGCCTATTCGTAATATTGTATAACAGACGGCGGAACAACAGCAGGCAGGACACAGAATGAGTGAGAGATGAGGAGGGTAGGGGACACCAGACAATCTGAGCATGTACGACCCATGCAAATTTATGCCCCCCTTTGACCGACTCGTCTTTCTTTCTTTCTTGTTTTGTGGCATATTGAAATTAATGTAAATTTTTTCATACACTTTGCGCCTTATTGGGTTTCAATTCTTGTTATTGATTTTCGTTGTTTTTGTGATGGGGAGATGAAATAGAAAGTTATTTAATAATGAAATGCCATTTAAGGAATCGCGTTTCTAGGTAAAATCTGTGTTAGTTGCATACTTTTGTGCTCAAATTTTCCACTTTGCTTTGTAAATAATTCATGTCGCCACTTGGAAAAAAGTAATTACAAGCATATCAAATTAAATAAACACAAGGATCAGCCCATGCACACACTCACACATATGGAAACATGCAATTAAGGGTTAACAGAAGGCAAAAACCGAAGAGAGAAAACGAGTTCAAATCGACAACAACGCACATTTTGCGGAAATTGTTGGTTTGTAATTTGAAATTGTGCCATTTGCATTCAATAAGACACAATGAATAGTGTCCTGCCCACACACACACACACACACACAGTGTATGTGTTTATTAGCCCTTGTAGCGGTCCCCGGGCGCCTTCTTTCTGACACGCAACGGCAAAAACGCCAAGCGGATGTCGGCAAGTGTAGACATATTTTCTTAGCCTCCTTCTCCTCTAGTTGAAACTTGTAGGAAAACTTTTTGTTGTAGCGCCAAGTCAATGAGCGAGAGCTTTTCTGAGATGTTGTGGGAGGAAGGGGGGGCGGAAGAAGTTTTGTTTACTGCTGAGCGAAAATGAAGTTGCTTGACTTTTGCTTTTGATTCTGGGCCAAAAGTGTATTAAGTTGTGGTAGTGGTGGGGGGCGAGTGGGTGACTGGGTAGGCCTGTACCCAAGTATCATCTCTTGCAATTTTGTCACTTTAAGCGAATTTTGCTGTAAGCAGTGGCAGAAAGTTATGCTAACGCTTTATCCCCCCCTCCCCCTACCCTCTGAGACTTTTTTTTGTCACGCTTATAAAAAGTTTGTAATTAATATTATCGTTGGTCTGGATAAATAAATTCTGTTTATAGTCTGTTTGTGAGTGAAAGAAGAGAAGAAAATTAAACTTCGATAGTAAGTTTATAACACAAACTTTTTTTTTATTTTTTTTATAAAAACAAAAATATAAATTCTTGGGCTCTGGAGCATATCAGGCCTGCATTCCGGTTTTCACTTTAAGTGGTACATGTTCTCTTTTTGCTAATTAAAAATGATGGTTATTAAGCTTTACATTCTACTTACTTTTAAAGCGACAAATTCAACTTCAAATTTTATAATCCAATTTATACCATGAATTTTACACAATTATTGTACATTGTGCACATTCTGAATTGTACAAATCTTGTCGGAAGTGCTTTGATTAGGCTAGTTTTCAGAACTGAAATGGGCTTGGAAAGAATTCATAATAGTGACTTTTTCACTTATGATTGGAATTAGTTGGATTATTTAATGTTCTTCTTGGTAATGACATACACTGCGCGTCATCAGGCTAGCACACACCCCTTGTGTGAGTCGTTTTTGCTTAATTCAGGCCAATTCGAAAGAGTACAAATTTTGATTTTATTTTCTGTTTATTGTTAATTAAATTCTTCACAGAAAATAAATAAGATCCATACCAAACTAAAACGTTTCTTTTCAACCATATATAATATCAATTTGTCAAATGATATTAGAAAAGGTCAAAAGGATATCTATTTAATTTTTGAAACTCTCACAAGGTGAAAGGGATGTATAGAAAATGACAAAAAAAAGGAAAGAGACAAATAGTGTTTCACATCGAAAGTTCAAGCAATGCAATGAAATATATAAGTAGGCTTTCAGCCATGTGACCACACGCATGCTCGATAGCGCAGTGCGGTAAGATGCCATGCCAATTTGTAACGTGCAAATGTTCCCGAGTTCGATTCCTGGTCAAGGCGGGGTCAAAAAATTATAAATTCGTTCTTTTTCTGTTTCTATAAAACAATTAATAATAGTACTTAGGTAACAAACAAATAGAGTGCCATTTGCAATTAATTTTTTTTTCTTTGTTTAAGGGGGGAGCCTGCTTTAGAGGCTTCAAAAAATCGAATTTTGTTTTTTTTTTTTGCATAAATGTCTACCCAAACTATCCAAGAATGTGTCCCTAAAATTTCAGAAGCAAATTCGAAATATTTTTAAAGTTACAGGAGAAATAGTGAGCAAGCGTCGAGATTTTTTATATACGATTTTTTATATACGAAAACTTTGACGTGCGATTTCTCGGTTTTTCATTTTAACGATTTTTCCTAATTGGCGGGAAAGATAGGGAAAAAATTAAACGTCCTATCGAAACGGGACAAAATTTATTGTATTCGGGATTAAATTCTCTTCTAGTTGAACCTAAAAAACCTTAAGAAAGTTATGATTAACCCACTTTTTAAACAATCTGAAGTGAATTTTTTTTTCAAAAAAAAAAATGAGGCGCCTCGGCGAAATGCTTGTACCAGGCATAATATGACATATATTTTAAAGAAAAAATTTGAGAAGACTGTTGAAATATATAACAATAAAAACTGAAAGTTTCGTTTAAATCGAATATTTCTTTCCTTTCCAAAAAAGTCCTTGGAAAAGTCGATTTTTTGAAGCTTCTAAAGCAGGCTCCTCCCCCCTTAATATTTAAATAATATAATTAATAATATAATTAATAAATATAATAATATAATTTAAAAAATAATAATAATATTTAATTAAAAAATATTATTTTGGAATGGTCGAAAATTTCAATTTGTGTCATATCGGCTTTTTATTGATATGAAAAATATAATATTGAGCCCCTGATCATATCATAATTTTTTCTGTGTTCGTAAAATAAAACAACATTTCTTCATTATCCATTTGATTTCGATTTTTTATACCCTGTTCCCGTTAAAAATGGGAAAAGGGGATCATGAAGTTGTGCAAATGTATGTAACAGCCAGAAGGATGCTTCTCCGACCCTATAAAGTATATATATTCTTGATCAGCATCAACAGCCGAGTCGATATAGCCATGTCCGTCTGTCTGTATGAACGCGTCGATCTCAGAGACCATAAGAGATAGAGACACAAATTTTGGCATGCACATAGGTGTATACCGTACCCAGTTCAAGTTTGTTTCAAATTTTTTTTTCATCATTTTAGATAGAACTCCCTTAGTTTTTTGGGCGCTTCCTGGCCATAACTTTAAATTTAAACAATAAATATACTAACTAAAACATTTTTTCATTAATTTAATAGTGCGTCGATCTTCCCTTGTTTAGAATGACCTCAAAAATACGGTTTGTATGTAATCTAGAGAAACTACCGACCATGCTCTTTGTATACCCTTGCAAAGGGTATTATAATTTTGCCCAGAAGTTTGCAACGCATAGAAATATTCATATCCGACCCCATAACTATATATATTCTTGATCAGGGCGACGAGCTGAGTCGATTGAGCTTTGTCCGTCCGTCTGTCTGTCTGTCCGTCTGTCTATCTGTCCGTCTGTTCTACGCAAACTAGTCTCTCAGTTTTAAAGCTATCGAGCTGAAATTTTGCACAGAGTGTTCTTTTTACTGCACGTTGCTAATATGTCAGAACCGACCGGATCGGATGACTATATGTTATAGCTGCCATAGGAACCATTGGTCAAAAAATGGATCTTAGCGAGAAAAACTTTTTTGTTTTCAATGTTTGCCTCCTCAAACTCTTCCATTATTAATATTATATGCTTTCAAACAGATTTGCAAACTTTGGTTAAGATCGGATGACTATATCTTATAGCTGCCATGGGACGATCGGTCGGAAAATGGGTCTTAGTGAAAAAACTTTTTTGTTTTCAAGTAAATCGTTCTTAAGGTAGATGATTCTTAATAGTAAACGCTTTCAAACTAATTTGAAAAAATCGACATCGGGTGACTATATCTTATGGTTGCCATGGGACCGATCGATCGAAAATGGTTCTTAGTGAGAAAAACTTTTTTGTTTTAAATTTTATCTCTCTTAAACTCGGCGATGGTTAATTTGAGATGTTTTTAAAAAGATTCGCGAAATTTGGTCGAAATCAGATGATTATCTGTCTTAAAATGGGTTTTAGTTACAAAAATGTTTGATTTTCTTGTTAGCATTCTTAAACTCTGACATTTCAGAACCAGCATTTGCAAGGGCACAGACGGCCTTCTCGTTTTTTTTTTTAATTACTCCTTTACCCACCATCCTGTAGGAACTAGGATATTTGGTATCGGTCAGGAAATAACGGAGTACCCTTAAAAATTTAAACTTTGCCTTGAACTGAAACACGATTGAAATGACTTTCTAACGAATTGAGCCACTACGCTCTTTTAAGGCAAGGCATTTAAGATCTGCCTAAAAACTAACACCAATTATTGCTTTCTTGTAATTCTCAAGTTCGAATTCCATTCTCAGCTAATATTTATAAATTGAGCAAATGAAATTTGCGAAACAGAAATCAAAAATGCTCACAGTGGATTTTAAATTACTTTTATAATGTTTGTACGTTTAAATTGGTAAAATCAACAAGAAAAATTGTTAAATCAAACATTTTTATCCAAAAACGGAAAATGTTGGATTTACAATGTTATTTTTAAAAAATGTTGAACAAAATGTTTAATTAATTGAAATATTATGCCAAACTTTATATGTATTTCAATTGAATATAGGCCAAAATGTTTAAATGAAAATTAATCGAGTTTTTTTTAAATAATATTTTATTTATTTTATTTTGCAGATAACAATGTCTTCGGAGGAAACATAGAATGAAGTTTGGGTGAGTACTTGATAATGATTAAACCGCTTTTATTTGGGGTTATTAAATGATTCTTCTTTATATAATACATGAAATTTGCATTCAAAACTGTTTCCCTTAAGCTTTTTCTTACGCTTTCCTCTGCCCATAAGATAAGCCACGGATATGTCCTTGACTTGACCAACAACAAAACACTTGACAAGCATTTTATACACAAAGCGGAGCAACAACAAATCTATACCCCCTGATCCCATTACAAAATTTTATTACCACCCCCCCGTTACCCTTACCCACCACCCGCATTCAATTCTCACATAAATTCCAACTTCAGTGGGCCCATAAATTTGAGACATAAATATCGACGATGACTTGAACAGCAGCATACTTGTTCCTTTTAAGGAACTACCTTTCGGAATGGGGAAAAAAACGAATCTGTATGAAACCCAAATGGCGTGTCATTAATGAGGCGTGTAGCCAGCCACCCCCTGACCCCACGCCCCTCCACCTCCACCATGCGTGCATTTAATATGTAAAATTAATGGTACTCGTGTACGTTGAAGGTAAAGAAATAGAAAGAGCAAGTCAACCATGACATGGACATGTTCAATTGGCGGCGGCTGCTGGTAAGGTGGGGTCTGCTCCAACCACATGGTGTGTCTGCCTGCCTGTGTGTGTGTGTGTGTAACATTTTGTCAACCTGATGACGACAACAATTTTGTTAGATTTTAGTTTTCTTTTGGTAGCTGGTTTTGGTCTGTGGTTGCCCCAAAAATGTCCACGCACCAGAGTTGTGCGGGAAAAACTTGTCTAGTTTTGTAATAATTGTGGTTTTTTTTTTTTTTTGATTGGCAAAGGCTGATGAATAAATGAACGCAGAAACTAAATTTGTTCAATCTATTACATTTCTGTGCCTTATTTGTACTCTTTTCTTCTGGTAACTGTTGTAAAAAAAATAAAATTAATGAACTTTTGCATCAAATCAAAAAGGACAATCTTCTTAATTGTATCTTTCTTTCTCCTTGTATGATTAACAACTTGATGCTTCTCCCACATACATACCACCCCATTCTGTAAGAAAGATTTCTGTTGTATGATTTATGACTTTAGTTTAAATGCATTTTCTTTTGCCGTGTCCAATTTGTGTTTATAAAATTAACTCAAGAAAAGAAGAAAGAAGAATAATATACAAAAAAAAGAAAAAGAAAACGGTTTTCCTGTCGTCGGTTGTATCATAACTTTTCATTTGCACAAAAAGTTTATCTATTACTGTCCAGTCATTTAGCTTACGTCCCACCCCCCTCCTCTATCAACCAGCCAGTTACTTATTGCTTGACTGCATAATTAGCCAAGTCTGTTGGGGTGGGGTGTGTGTGTGTGTGTGTGTGTTGTGGGTTGGTGCACATAAATTTGTTGTACTTGGCCAATTATTTCTCCCACTTTTCTTTGAGGCAAACGGTAACGTGTTGCGGTTATTGCGGTTTCTGTTTGCCAAAGTTTTATTTTTCATCATTTCCATATTATTTGAATTATATTTAACCCTTTTTGCTGTGCAAGTTAATGTTGGTTTAAACAACAGCTAAATTCTATTAATTTAAGCCTTAAGCTCAATACGCAGTTTTAAAGTAACGAGAAGTAAAGTAAAAATCTCATATGGGCATTTCCACCAAAAGGTCCACCAAGACCAAAAAATTTACATTTCTTAAAAACACTCTGTTTTATTAAATTTTCAAGGGAAACAATTAATTTAAACTATTGTAAGCCAATTTTACATTTATTCATAATCGATTTCGAAATATTCGATTTCACGGCCGCGCTAGCGCGATTTTTGTAATTTGTGCCTGTGTAGACACGGTTGCCACTTTTGGAGCAAACGCTCCGGTTGGAGCATTGGAGCCATAAATAATATAAAAAAAGCCTTTTTGAAGCCACATGATTTACTTTGTTTTTGTTTTCGCACTTACGTATAGAATGGCTGGACAAGATTTCATGGATGAAAAATTAAAATGGTCGACCATTTTGTGTTACTTGTGTAAATTTTGTTTCCAATCATTTTAAAACCTTTAACGACACGACAAACAGGAAACGCACAAAAAAACAGAAACATCATGCGAAACTGGAAATTTGTAATACAGAAAAACCAAAGCTTATTTAGCGAGTGCGTAACGGCGAGTATGCACTCATCATATTTCTTGTAGTTCACAATCTGCCATTCTTATTAATGGGCTGCTTGGCTAATTTGTAACGAGTTTGCTGCCCAGATTCCAAAATCGCGAAAAAAATGTCCTTTAATCTGCCTTGCAACCGATTGGCAAAATGTCATAAAATCCATATTAAGTATGGATCCAAGTCTATTTTATCTCAAATGCACTTGTCGTTCTTTTTCTTTTTGATATCGAAAATCTTTGTCGAAAAATCTACTCATACTTCGCCTGGAGCCCCAATATAGTCCTCCAATTAAAAGAGCTCCCAGAGTTGCGATGACAAGATGGCTATCATTGGAAAAAATTATCTTATCATCCAATCAATGGGATTCACAACAGCTATTCTTTTTGGCTGAGTGCTTAGAGGTTAACAACATTAAACCAAATGAGAAAGCCTACTTAACGGTTAAACAAAAAAATAGAAAATATTTTTATTTTCAAGCTACGTTTTAAAAACTATAAATGAACTTTATACCGAATACAACAGTGCGCGAGTTTTATTTGGAGTTAGTTTTCCAAATAATCAAGAGATTCGACTTTTCACGAGAAGACATTCAATCCCTTTTAATGATAACGCCAGAAAAATTATTTTCATTATTATATTCCTTTATGACTCAGATCCCGAAACAGCTGCTGCAACTAACTTATCAGACAAAAAGGGAAAAGGAACTAGTCTTATTTTGGAATGAAGTGTCGAAAATAAATAATGGACAAGAATGGGCAAGAAGCCCAAGGATTTCAAGAATTAGTTACTTTTGTAAGAAATCTAATGTCACTGCCACATTTCTCTGCTTCTACAGTTTTGTTTTGAAATAAAAAAAATAAAGAACATTTTTCGATTAAATAAATTCTTATATACAGTTAAATAATTTAATAACATTTTAAAATTCGTCGCACTAAATGGTTTTGGCAGATGTCGCTGAATTTTGCTGTTATATTAATGGCCAAAAACACCACTTCCGTTTTTTGTCGCCTGCGAATCGCTTTTGGATTGGCTTTATCTTGGAACCAGCACTTGGTGTGCTCTACTTTTTATGCACTTGAAAAGTGTATTATAATTTTGCCCAGGAGTTTGCAACGCATAGAAGGAATCATCTCCCACCACATAAAGAATATATATTCTTGATCAGCATGACGAGCTGAGTCTATTTTTGTGTACGTCCGTCTGTCTGTTTCTACGCGAACTAGTCTCTCAGTTTTGAAGCTATCGAGTCTTCTTTTGGCTGCACGCTGATAATCTGAACCGCGCGGGTTTTTGAGAGAAAAACTTTTTTGTTTTCAATGTTAGTGCTCTTAAACTCGGTCATTATTAAAATAAAATATTTTCAAACTGATCTGCGAACTTTTTCAAGAGTATTAAAACTTCGGCACAGACGAAGTTAGCTTTCCTTTCTCGTTTCTCACTAAATAAAGCGCGCATGCGATTCATGCGGCCATAAGATTATAAAAAGCAAAAACAATCTCATATGCGTGCTCTCCACTCTTTCTTTCCGAGCGAAGGTCTGCAACAGCAATATCATAAGTGTCTCTCTTCTCTCTCTCAGCGATCTCGTCGCGCGCATGTTCTTGAGACATCAACGACCACACACACATACACAAACAAAAATCGGTTTTCTCTTTCTATTTCTTGTGGTTCCCTCTAGTTCTGGGCACTAGTTCGTAAGTAGCGAAATTACTACTTACTCTAAGAACACCAGTACCTACCCGACTAACCCCTTCAAATGCTTTTCATCATTTCCTTTTTTATATGAAAAATCCGCGCGCATGGGGACTAGTGACACCACACCGTTTACCGCGAACTAGCGAATAGTGTACCCATGTAAAGGGTGCTGAAATGGGTAGCCATGTAAAAAGTTAAAAAACACAAGCTGATTAAATATAACAAAAATAGTTTTTTAATCACATTCAGTCTTCATTCTTAAATATTATTATTATTTATATTTTCGTTTGCGTAATTGTATACTTTACTTATATTATTTTTATTTGTACTATTAATTTTACAAAATCGCGTTTTCTGCAGCTGAATAGCCTTACGCAAGTGGTCTTCAGCAGGCCAAATTCCATTGGACAAAGTAATCGCATCTAGAAATATAAAATTCAGATATTAGATGAATTAAGTGATTTGTCTTACCTTTTTTTTTGAATATTATTCAATTCACTTTAGTTTTCACTTTGGAATCGTAGCTACGCGCAACTGAAAATGCTGTCATAAACTGAAGTAAACGACAAAAGCAAAGTATGATCCAGCAATGTAGAAAACGTGTGCAAGCTAGAAGACAAAAAACGGTGCTAGGATTGCATTTGTTTTGTGCTTTGCTTTTCTTTCTTTTTACGTACACTGATTCGGCGTTCGATTTCCATAGGGTTACTCAGGAAAGTACCCATGTTCGAACCAGCCAAGTAGGTAGTGCGAGCATGGTCAATGTGCATTTGTATTGGCTTCCACCCCTGTTTAGATGTATGGTTCCATGGGCAAAAATAGACACTCACTGTCTGAGCGCGTAGCACAAAATGAAGTAAATTGTCTTTCTCTCCTAAGTCTCTTGCAAAATTGAACGCATCAACAAATATGTATAGGTGGTCTTAACCGTAAGTTTTGTTGTTGGTGTCAATTGATTTCGTGTGCATCAGACAACCACAAGCACACATACACATACAAATCACAAGACAATAATCGGTTTTCTCTTTCTATTTCTTGTTATTGTTGTGGCTTCAGACATATTTTCTTCATTTGGATTGGTTTCTACGCCGCCGTGAGCTGGCTCTGGGCATTTCTAACCAAAAGCATAAAAACCTAGAGGTAACCTCTGCTCTGCTTCTCTTCTCTGACAGCGATATATATGATGTGGTCATTAATAGTTGGAATAGTTTACACTGAAAATCTGTTTCAGGTTGAAAGACAACGCTGTTCGTCTTTGTTTTTGCAATTTTAGAGCTCTGTTGACGATTTTTTCAACCTGATTAAGAATTTTTTTGAAAAATCAAATTCCTTTCACAGTGGGAATTGTGTCAATTGAAATGTCAAATTTGTTTCGTAAACTAAAAGCTAAAATTCTTGCCTCTATTTTAGTTTCTATTTAGTTTTGTGTGCGGCAACACGCACACACTTTCATACACGCACTCATTCTCTCTCCTTATCTCTCTTGCAAATTACTTAAAGTTGAGAGTAAATAAATCAAAAATTAACCCCCATTCGTGAACAAATACAAAACTTGCAACCATGGGTAATGTCTTGGCAGCTTCATCGACTGGCTTGTCCGTTCCAGATCCATCTTTGATACCAGCGGATATGGTGGCCGCCATTGCTGCCGATGTTAAGAAAATCACCTGGAAGAATCCCGGCACTGTGGAGGAATTGCATAGCAAGTGCAAGGACTTGCAAGCCAGCACCTTTGAGGGGGCCAGGATAATGCTGAACAAGGGATTGAGCAATCATTTTCAAGTCTCGCACACCATCAATATGAGCACCACGGGTTCGAATGGCTATCGTTTTGGTGCCACCTATGTGGGTACCAAGCAATACGGTCCCACCGAAGCATTTCCCGTTTTACTGGGCGATATTGATTCGGCGGGCAATTTAAATGCCAACATAATTCATCAGTTCTCGTCACGAGTGCGTTGTAAATTCGCCTCTCAATTTCAAGATTCCCGTTTGGTGGCCACGCAGCTTACCAGCGATTATCGCGGTGATAACTTTACCGCATCCGTGACCCTGGGAAATCCTGGTTTATTCACCAGTTCGGGAGTAATTGTGTGCCAATATCTACAGGCGGTGACGCAACGTTTGGCCTTGGGCACCGAATTGACCTATCAATATGGTCCCAATGTACCAGGACGACAAATAGCTCTGGTATCGGTTGTAGGACGTTATTCCCATGACGATTGTGTATGGTCTGGCTCCATGGGACTCAGTGGCTTGCACCTTTGCTTCTATCAGAAGGCCAGTGAACAATTGCAAATTGGCGTCGAAGTGGAAACAAATCTACGTCTAATGGAATCGGTGGCCACTGTAGCCTATCAAATTGATTTACCCAAAGCGGATTTGGTATTCCGTGGATCTGTGGACTCGAATTGGCAATGTTGCGGCGTATTGGAGAAGCGATTGCAACCGTTGCCCTTCTCCTTGGCTTTCAGTGGACGAATGAATCATGTGAAGAATAAGTTTAACCTTGGATGTGGCCTGATGATTGGATAAGAAAATCGCCTCAAAATTCTATTTCTCGTTTATATACAAATTCCGAAATTCGTGTTATTTTGTCATTTTGGAGAATTTTTGTCTAAAATTGAAATTTAATCAACAGAAAATTGCATTAACTATTGAAAAGGCTGTATCCTCATTACTAAGCTGATTAAATTTAATTGAAACTTGCTAAATGCAATGCAACGCACACAGACGCACACACACACACACACGTGAGGAGGCTGAAAAAGACGAGACATATGTGCTTGCATACTTAATGCCAAGCAAATGTAGTTTTTGGTATCCTTAAATGAAAAACATTATCCCCAGGAGCAGGTTAGCTTTGCTTAAACAGACCGAAAGGCCAAAGAGAAACCAAAGTAAAAGTAAACCAAGCAAACTACTCTGCCTCCCCCCTTTCCTTCAGTATTATAGATGAATCGCTATGTGCGTTGTGGCTTTTGATGCGTTCAAAGTTTATTCTAGGGTATACAAGACTGAATGGGCATCAAAATCTAACGAAAGTGCGCAACAATAACAAGTTATTTGTGCTTCATATTTCAACTTGCTTTCGGAAAAAACTTGGTCAAGCCTAGTACTGAGGGCGTTCGAATTTTCCTTTGGTCACAGTATCCAATTAAATTTAAGGACTGGTTCATAAGCTAATCGAACCTAAGATTTAGACTCGAACCTTGGTTCATATCTTCTTAGGTTGTTAACAAACTGTCCTTATATTTTCGGTGAAATGGAACGATTCTGTAAGATTCTCTGCTTTTTTATTTAAAGCTTAGTACTGAGGGCGTTCGAATTTTCCTTTTGTCACAGTATTTCATATAATTAGAAACACCTTGGCTTTGCTGTGATGCTCATGTGCTTTTAGAAAGTGTTTCTATTTATGTGAAATACTTTGACGAAAGGAAAATTCGAACGCCCTCAGTACTAGGCTTAATAGTTTGCGACTCAAATTTTTTACTTGCACAAGCAGAGAGCGGGTGTTGGTTGAATCACCCCAAAAACTTTTTGTAACGCTCTTTGTATTTGTCTCTCTCTCTTGAGATAACAGCAACAACTTAATAGCGTTTACAGATGCATTTGCAAAAAAAAGGGAAGAAAGCGAGAGCAATAAAAGTTGTACAAACCCGTGTTTTACTTGTGTTTGTGATGTGTGTATGTGAGTGGCCATCGTAGACAAAATGAGCATGCGAGGCCGCTCAAAGGAGAAACAGCCACTTTAACAGACGATCAAGCAGACACTCGTTCGCAAACATACCAATAACAGAACGAGTGTGTATTTGACTCGACTGAAAAAGTTCGAGTGTCAGTCATACCCCATACGCTTTTGAAGCGAGTATTGATGCAGTCAAGAAAACAGGAACTCTTGTAGATCTCTGATGTCTACCTTCTGTACCCTAACATGCGACGTCAGCATTGAAATTTCACAAATTAACCTTTTGTTTTTTTTTTCCATCTAGAACTCTTGATATATCGAACTTAGATGTGGATATTATAACTTAATTAGTTCTTGTAAAAGTGACTCAAGGCGTTTTTCGAACCGTACCCTACAAACACTACTACAAAGATAAGTCCGCTTCGGTTTCAGGTTCGACAAGTCATAAGTCTAGAAGATTCGGTTCGTAGTCCAGTTTGAGGCATTCCAAATACCCGAACCGAACCGTTTCTAGGGGGTTCGGCTTAGGACCGGTTTGCAGCATTAATTTTAACACATTTCGATAATCAATTTCATTTCTATTCTTCTGGCGAACTTGGTTTTTTCCAAACACCCCCAAAATCTGAAGTTATGGGACAAAAACCGCTTTTTGCATCTTTACCTCAATTAAATTAATAAATTAATAATCTTTTTCAAATACTTAAAATTCAAATATATATAAACTTCCATGTTTCACGATATCTGGACCAAGATAAACGTTCTCCGAATACTGATATACCAAAGATTTATAGAAATTATAGATGACGCATGTGAAACAAAAAACGATTTTCATGGGAACTGACATTGGATCCCAATTTATGCTTCTCGCTGCCTTTACGAGGAATATATGTATTGAAATAATTAATAGCAAAGATTATTAGATATTTTAGATGACGCATGTAAAAGAAAAAATGATTGTTCTTGGGAGCTGACATTAGATCCCAAAAAAAAAATAAAAAAATTATTGTATGAGGTGCGCTATCTAAGTATGTAGTGTCTTTGGTTATACATAACGATAAGTTAAGCTATAGTGCAGCGGTGGGTACGAAATTTGAGCTTGGGAGCGCAGTCCACCCTTATCAGCGAGTCTCGGTCGCCCACACTGCACTTGCTGTGCCGTCTGCTTGTACGTGCTGACGCTGACACGCATGGATTGAGTGGTTTTAAATCACTTCGAAGCGAGCTAATTGCACTTGCCTCGAAGCGAGGCAATTTCTTATGCGCTGAGTCCACCGAGTATTTTATTACTCAATGATTTTTAGACAGAATAACGGGTCGGGCGTCGAGGCCCAAGCAGGCTTTACATTGCCCATCGCTGCTTTTGTGGATTCGCATGCTGATGTCAGTTTCTTTTCCCCTCTCGCTATAATGGTTTCTCTATTCTTCATCATTGGTCAACCATGGTATTTTATTGCGGGACAGTATTATTACTGTATCCCAAGAGATTGAGAGACGCTTGGCCCTGGCCCTCCTGGAGGTGCTGTTTGACAATTTTGCTGTTATTACAATCATGGTTATGAAGTCATCATTGGGTCATATTTGTGGACTTGAAAAGCAATTTCTTAAGTATTATACTTCGTGTCAGTGGCTAAACGCACACATGCAACGCCAAAATGAGCATGTGATTCACACCGACAAGAGCCGAACGCTTGCCAAAGCTTGCACCAAGAGAGCAATCAGCTTTTCATATGCCTTAACGGCGCCTGCCTGAGTACGGTTCTTGTTGTGCACGGCTCTTTTGTTTTAGAGGCGAATTTCAACTCATTAACCAATAATAATAGATACTTACAGACCACAGCTACTCACTATAGCTTAGATTATCTATATACTAGGTAACATTATTCGGAGACCTTGAATATTTGCCCAGTAATCGTGAAACATGTAAGTTTATATATATTTGCATTTTAAATATTTAAAAAAGATTATTTTAATTTGGCGCCAAACAAAATAGAGCATACTTATTGGGGCACTTATGTTATAGAACACATTAATATGTTAGCATACTTTAAAAAATACTAGATCGCCGAGGTGTACTCAGAAATATGCGAATAGCTTCGTCAAACGGTATCCAAATTCATTGGGACAACATTTGTTCAACGGAGAATTAAATGGGCTCTCATAATAAACTTTAAGGCAACATCGCATAGAATAAAATTGTTCAACCAGTGGTGGCCAAAGTAGAAATATCGAGATTAAAAAAAAAATTTTTTTTTTTGGGACTATCTTTAATTTTTTTTCGCAGTACAAATTGAAGTTTTGTAAAAAATACGATTTTACTTTAATTTAATTTATTTGATATTGTTGATTTTCCTTAAATCGAAAATGATTTAACATTTCTTGCCAAAAAAAAATTATTAAACATCTTTTAAACATATTTTTCTGAACAAATTATAGGTGGCTTTAAATATATTTCGATGAGTGTATACTTTTTCTTGATTTGTAGAATAAAATATTATACACATTGACAAGTCTCATAGCCTCGACTTTGGTAGTAAACTTGACAAAAATTCAAAGCTCATAAATGACCATTAAACTGTATTTACATCAAAAACTGGAAAAAATTAAGCAGAGCCGGTCTCGGTCATTGCAAAACAGTAATATTGGCTGACAATAGACTCACTGTAGAAAATAGAGTTGTCGAATATTTCAAAAAAAATCTATATCGATATTTTTTACGATATAGAAAAAGTATCAGTTCGATATAAATATTTTCAATATTTTTCAATAAAATCACGGATCTTAACAATGAATAATTCAGGTAATTCAGGCGTCAGTTAAATCTACGAAACGTAAAAACTTCTGATAAAACCAATAAACCAATAAACCAATAAAACCAATTTGACAGAGATTTTAGGAAGACCCTTTGAGTTATGTGCTCATCGGTCATTCGGCTTCTGGTGTCAGTACACACATTAAAAGCCGAAGCTAAGCGTTCCGATTTCACGGAGCTTCCTGGTGTAATAAGATATGACAATGCCAAGTCAGAAAGCACTGGCAATGCGTCTTTCTCTTCCATCCAGAACTTAATAGGGTCCCGATCCCCGTTAAAAAACTTACATTTACATTTTTTTAAAGATGGGCTGAATTTCAGCCAAGCATCTCTACACTTTGCTTTTAACTTTGACTTTATATTTGTTGTGTTGCCACTGCTCTTTAAAATTTTATTGCACAGTTTGCACTGCGATTTCTGTGCATCACCTTTAAAAAAGATAACTTTAAAACATTTTGCTTTACATGTCCAGAGCACGAGAAACAGTTATGCGCTACAGTGTGACCGAACTCTAAAATAAAAATATTACCGAAAAATATCACCATAAAATATTCGATTTCCCATATATCGCCTCGTAAAAATATCCGATAATGATATTTGTAATTTTGGGCCAAAATATCGATATTTCGATATATCGATAATATTTTCGACATCCCTAGTAAAAAAGCTCTGGTTGAACAAACCGGACTCATCTGTCTGACGGCAACCGATTAACAGGAAAGTAACGGGTGTGGCGTACCAGTTGTATGTGTGGCTGCTGGGGCGGGAGGTTGTGGGTTCGATCCCGCCTCGGACCATCTAATAGAGAAAAGTTTTTTCTTTCTTTAGAAAAAAATCTTTCACACACCCGGTCGTCACCTTCACCAGCTACTGGTGCCAGCTGTGAAGTTTAACTAGCCATGAAAAAGCTAAAATTCTCTAACTATTGTCGGTCGGATTCGGCGTTAAACTGTAGGTCCCATTTTCTTGTGCGAAAAATCATAAGCACACACGTCAAGAGATCGAGAGAAGCTTGGCCCTGGCCCCTCCTGGAGGTGTGCTGCTTGAGTCAATTTTACAATTTACATTTTATTGTTGAAGTGCAGAGAGAGCGGTGACAGTTAGTGCGAGGGACAAGGTGAGGACCAGAACCAGCTGTGGAAGTGTTTTTTTTTTCTGCCTCTATTCAATGTGTCGCGCTGCGTTTTTGCAGCCAACATGAAAATGAAGAGCAATGGTTCGTTTTACACGAAGTCATATGAAGGCTCTTTTTTTACAAAGAATTTAATAAAAAGAGCAAGATAATCAAGAATCTGTCTGCTTTCCCCTGTGTTTCCCCACACATATCTCGCTTAAGGTATCACTTAGTCGTCGCCTTATCATTTGCTTGGTCCTCCGTTGATTGTGTGCTTTTGTGAGTGTACTGGTGTGTGTGTGTGTGTTTGTGCATCTTAATTAATGATACAAGGATACCATTTTAGAAGCTCACACACAAAGAAGGTATTCCTATCAAGGCTATAAGATGGCTTTAGCTTTTGCTTCTGCTTTGACTTGCTTTGGACACGCAAGCAAGCATACACAAAGTGCGTCAACAAAATCTTGAATGGGGGGGATGGATGTATGTGCAAGCCATCAATTTGTAAACTGATAACTCTCACACCACCACCACATCCTTTCTATCTCCCCCCGAAAAAAGCATTTTAATTAGCTTGTGGAACCACTTGAATGTGCAAACAAAATTTTATTTTGGCTGAAATGGTTTTTGTTTGAAAAAGTTTGGTAGAGCGCGAAATGCGCTTAACTTTTTTTTTCTTTTTGTGGAGGAGCAGTTGGAACATGGCTGCACTGCTAATGCAATATATGCGCCATTTTGTGCTTTGTATTTGAACAGCGACGCCATTTTGTATTGACCTTGCGGTCGATTAAAGCGGAATAGAGATAGAGCGACAAGGAGACGGGGAAAGTGTGAAATGTGGGCAGATTGGGCATTGATGGGAATTCTTGGTTTTTCAATTTCAAATGTGAGGGGAGGAGAGGGGTGAACATGAATTTTGCATGCACTGTTTGGTCACCATTTGGAATTTTGGACGGCAAACGGAAGTGTTATGGCTAGAACGGAAATGGAAGTTTTTTTTTGTTGGAATTTTGAGAACTTAAAAAAAAAAATTGATTTAACAGCTGAATACCAAATTGACTATTTTTTATTAAATGCTGAGCTCACACTAGTTTAAGCTTTTATGAGAGATGTCTTTCCAATTGAAGGCATATTTTTTAAGGGAACACATTTATTATTTTCATTTTAATAGCTGGCTCCAGTTGTTCACACCCAGCTTGAGAATGTCAGTCTTTCTCAGAACACCAAAGTTCTTTTGCTTTCTAATTGGTAACCTTTTTTGATGTGAAACATCTTTAATTTCGGTACGGAAGATTTTAGTAGGAGAAAATTTTGTATTTCAGCGTCACGTGACGCTGACGTCATGCATATTTTTAGTTGTTGTTGCGTGGAGTATCCCGGCACAGACTACAGCTGATTTACGTGCAATTCAGTGTTCACCGGCAAATAATTTGCCCAAATTTTGACATAAATCTGACTAAATGGCAGATTTGGCAGGACTCAAAACTAAAACTTTGGTTCCATTCGTAAATTATTTATTCATATGTGTCCGAAAAGTTCCTTAATTTGACTTGTTTAGTCAAATTTTCAATATATTTAATTTTCTTACCCAAGTCTATCAATCGATCTGCTTTCTCAAGGCTAGCTAAGAATGCCAAAGAATGAAAAAATGGCGGGACCCTATCGATAGTGAAAAATTGCCATATATAGTGCGACACAAAACCAATTATTCTATTATTAGATAGATGTTCATAACAGCAAGATAATTAGCTAATTCATTTGTCCATAATCTTCCAGTTTGTAACACTATTATTGCCAACAGTGAGTAATCTTAGGAGCTATGCCAAAATATATAAGGAGTTCATAAATTCCCTAGGACACATAGAATGGGTTAATCCGCTACCATTATCTTTAAAGGAGCTGCTAAAGCTTAGCGAGCATACTTCTTCTTTTCATGGAAATTCAACTGCTTTACGCAATATAAGCTTCCAGTGCGGCATTTTTGCATGAGATCTCCGGGAAGACAGATAGTTTCTACACAAACAAAATCTTATCTTCATTATCAGCTGATTTTGTAGGTATCGAAAAGGCACTCGACCATGCCATATGCAGGGACACTCCTCAAATAGCCTTTCTGACGGACAGCCGGAACGCCGCTCAAATTCTGTCCAAGGAACAACAAGATTTCTATATAGCCTTTAGCATAAGAGACAAAAACAGCGCTAATCCCAGGTTAGGGTTAGAAATCCATTACATCTCTGAACACAATGCTAGGCATCGCTGCCAAAAATGCACCTACAAATGGTAGTTTCATTGTGATAAAATGGAGCCTTAAAGATGCAAACTGCGAAATGTACAAAACAATAAAAGATGACTGGGAGAAAGGGCGAATTGTTCCCAAACACAGTCAATAAACCATGGTTTCATGCAAAAATTACAAACTCAAACCCAAAGACATCAAACTACTGAATAGATTAATCAGCGGAAACGCTTTCGATAACTATACATTAGCAAAAATGCGCGTTACAAATGTAAACAGATGCGATACATGCGATTAATTCGATAATTCCTCTCACATCATCTCTAACTACCGCCATGTTTGGCGGTTCGAACTAAAAATTACCAACTGTTAAGGTTCGAGGTTTTTGAGCTTTGGTTTTGGTTCGAACCTTGGTTCGTTGCACGTTTTACCCAATATATACAAAATTACAATACAATAGGTATACACCTGACGCATAAATACATTGTAAGACTGTAAGACGTAGATTATAATTGACGTGAGACTGGCACTCGTTTGCTGGATATGGACTTCCTTCATTGCTAGAGTATAAATCTTCAGTCCGATTGATTATGTTTTTTCGCATGCACTTTAATCAGTCTTTCGCTCACAAAATTGAGCATCGATTGGTGTTTATTCGCCACGTGGAACTTTTTTTCACAATGATTTGATCAAAAATGCCTTTGTCTTCTTTTGAAGGTGCCGCATTAAATTTGCTGCATGCCCGTCGGTCATATTTAGTTTGCATTCGTGACATTCTGATTTATCAGTGCTTACATTGTATGTAAATTTCGTAAATATTAAATATGTCATCATTGCTTCACACCTTCTCAGTCAAAACTTTTCAAACGAAATGAAATGCGCGTTTTTATTGTTCTGACTTGTGTGTTTTCTGTCTTTTTCTGGCTATTGTTGTCAATCTAGCTGTTTTTACCACCAAATATCGACTGTTAAAAACGCTTAAACTTAACAGAGATTTATTTAAAATAGCTAAGCAATGTCAAATAATTAGCTAGAATTGCAGACTTCGGCGAACTGAATAGATTCCGGCTTTCGAGCTTACAAAATAGCTATATCTGGTGGGAATAGATAAATTGGCAACGCTGCGTCTGCGTGTGGCACACACTTCTATTTGTGTTCGGCTGACATGTTTCTGCAGTAGCATGCACCGGGTTGGTTCGAATGGCGCTTATGTATATGTATAAGATGAAAAATAAAACGTTCAATACATTGTGCAGTGTACATTGGTGTTTACATTGAATTTGTAGTATATTACAACTCAATATCTTTATCTGAAATCACGCTCTGAAAGCACGCTCTGATTCTTCACGTACTTAAATTGTTTAACATACATATATGTATGTATGTATGCTAATAACCATTGGAAGTGCGAAAAGGAGAAAATAACACATCGAAGACATTTTTTTTTTTAACCGAACTAAAAGCTTTTGTTTGGAACGGGTTCGTGTTCATCTATTTTCGTCCTCGTGGTTCGGTTCATGGTTTGGTTCACAGTAAAAAAAGTCGGAATTCCGGGTTCGAACCGGTTCGGTTCAAAACCGGCTTGCTGCTCTGGTATCAACAAATAGTGGACTTCATTAATGAATTTGCCAAATTTATATAAGGTGACAGAAAATTTAGAAACAAAATAAATAATAATAAAAAAGAAAAGAAATCAATGAAATAAACGTAAAACTCTAATACAACAGAAATACGATACAAGTCTTGGCGATTTCCATTTTGCTGAAAAGTGGGCGGCCAAAAAAGAACACAAAAGGGTGGAAAGAGAGGGAAAGAGAGGGGGGACAATGACTAAACAGTGTCTTAAGTGACTTAGTGCAGGACCGAGAGAGGGAACAGTGGGGAAAGAGAGGGTTTTAAGTTATTTCTATTTTTTTTTTTTGCTACTTTAAGATTGCATTTATTATTTCTGCCTGTTATTCCTTTGCGACTGTTGTCAAGTGATCTTGTTGTTGGTATTTCTACTCCCTGTTGGTTTTTCTCTTTTATAAGATTGTCATTGAGAGAGCTTGTGATTTTGAAATCAGCCCTTAAATGTAGCGTCATGTTTCACATCAAAGCCTCATGAGTATTAACGACACGCACACCCATTTTTATACTCTGTACCGAAGGTACATAGAGTATATTAAGTTTGTGCAAAAGTATGTAACAGGGAGAAGGAATCATTTCCGACCCTATAAAGTATATATATTCTTGATCAGCATCAACAGCCGAGTCGATATAGCCATGTCCGTCTGTCCGTCCGTCCGTCCGTCCGTCCGTCCGTCCGTCCGTCCGTCCGTCCGTCCGTCCGTCCGTATGAACGAAGAGATCTCAGAGATGGTAAGAGATAGAGGTTTGACATGTATGGGTCATATATTTCTTATACTTGCAGGCAGATCAAGTTTATTTTCAATTTTTGCCACGCCCCCTCCCGCCCCCGCAATTTGGAAAAAACGTCATATCTCCTACAGTTTTGAAGATAGATCGTTCGTACCTTCTAGAGATACCTTGTAAATAAAATTATTTATCGATTTGCTGAAGGAATGATAAAGATCGGATGAACGATACTCAAGTTATGAGCAAAAAACGGCCAATAAACACCCAGCACCACCCCACCCACCACCGCAGCATTCTATTGAACGTCAATCTTAGTGAGAGAGAGAGAGAGAGAGAGTGAAACTTAGAGATGAGCGCGTATAACTCGTGAGCAAATGCGAGCTGAGACGTTAAGGGTACAGAGTATGTTATAGTCGGGCTTGACCGACTTTCTTTCTTGTTTTTTACTGTGACTTCTCATCGCCCCTAAAAACGCCCACCTAAGGGCAGTTCAAAGTACTTTTCCATAAAGACTAATTAATACTTTGACATGTAATTAATTCAGTTTTTTGTTATAAATTCAATTCTTGCTAATAAACCTGTTTGATTTTGAATTTTCCCTGCCCTTCTCAACTCTCTCACACTTCAGAGTCAATTTTGCTTGACAGAAACTGTCATTATTCATCACCTTTTGTGTGCGCTCTTTGTGTTTTCCACCTTTCAGAGCTCCCCCCGAAAGACAAGGGGTTTGTCAATTTCCACACATTTTAGCCAATTAACTTGAAGTTATCATAAATCTGTGTGTTTTGTTTGTGGCCCACTTAGAAACAAACCACTTTATTCTCCTACTAAAAATAATGTCTTTCAATTGTTTTGTTTTTATTTCGATAATCATCTGCATCATCAGACGTCAAAGCAGCTTGTTGGGTTGGTTCTTTTAATTTATGACTCGTAAGTATTTTGGTTTTTTTTTTAATAGATTGCCATTTTATTTTTTGTGTGAAGGTCGCTCATGCTGTTGCTGTTGTTGTTTTTGCCATTGATGTAAAAGATAAATCCCCATTTAAATGTGATATTTTAATGCCGTTTAAATATGACCTGCATAAGTTATGAGTGTTGTGCGTGTGCTTGTATATTTTATTTACCTTTTCCAATGCGCCAGTTATTGATTTATTTCAATTGTCAATTGCGATCAAAATTTACGAAATTATTCAATTACCAGACTTTCATTGTATATTAATGTTTTAAGAGGCATTTCACAATTTACAAGCTGTCAATTGTGTTGATGGAGACTAAACGGGAATTTCAATAATTTTAATGTTATTGATGCGATAAGTGGGAAAAATTTCGAGAGGTGTAGAAGAACAATTCTATATATCCTTTTGTTTAGTTTATACCAGTAATGGACAACTTTTTAATACTGCACAGAAAGGCGCCCTTCTTTTAAAGCGCAAGCTCGCTTATGCCAGACTGAAAGAGAAACAGAGCGGCGCAAATTCACATTACAGAATCGAGCACCTCGTTAACACTTCACAGGCTGAGTGCCAGACAGAATCGATTACAATCCAGTATATTTTTCCATTAGCATGACTACTTTGTGGACTGCTAGCTTTCAAAACCTTCTACTTCTACGAACGCGCTACGGACCTACATTATCACTGCATATACTAATGTAAGAATTGTAATCGAGTAGTAGGCAAAAAACACGAAGTAAATTAAGTATAATACGAACCCATTTCGAAGTTTCGCATGGCATCTCTGTATACAAAGTATATCGATATTGTTGTGTACGTGTGGATTTTTGAAATGCAGCTGTTCGCCGCTGGGTAGATTTTGTAACGCCCTTTTGGTGACCCCTGCTTTACTTATAGGCTATTCACACTGAGGCACATCTAACATCGTTATCAAAGATGTTCCATAAGCATTTGCCGTGCCAAAATTTTATCATCATTCCAATATCTTCTGGGGATGTTCCTATTTAACTTCGTTCCAGTCAGTATTTTCACATTAGTTTTTGATCCACCGCTAAAAGTTTGTCATTCACTGCGAAACATAAGCAATGTCAACGAAAGGGAATGGCAAAATATGCATAATTAATTAAAAAATGTCAAAAATTCCGAACCAACTATTGTGAGATGCAGACGTTGGAATATTAAAGTAAGTATTATTTACTGAGTTTTATGAACAGACATTTTATAATGTCCATGTTTTGACTTTATTGCATATGTATGCTGCAAAGCTCATATCAGATGATATTATAGAGTTCCATCCCGGAGATGTCGGATTGTGGCAACCACATTTCTGAAAGCAATGGCACCTGACCACCAAGCTGAGTTTGTGAACAAAGCGATTGAGCGGTTGGAGTTGCAAAGGGAGCATCAAAGGAAGATAGAATGGTGTTAGTGCATTTTGTTTCTCTCAATTTCAAGCTTGCTTACAAGCATTAAGAACGTTGATTACTCCATTACGAAGCACTCTTTAAAAAAAGGGTTCATTGTTCTCGGGAACGTCCATCTCCCAAAACATGCCAAGTCGCTTCAAAAATACAAAATAATAACTTGTAAAAGAATTGCACGTAGAAAAGTCACATTTTACTACCACTTACAAACATCCAAGCGCTTCTTGGTTTGTGCAGATTCATGCCTCTCATGGTCAGCAGCTTCTTTTCATCTTCGATCTTTGCAACTAACGCATTATTGTCAAAATCTGCTATATCCTGTCGAATTGAAAGTTGCTGTTTTCGAGCAACAGATGGAACAATCACCAATTATTCTATCAAATACATTATATCAATTTATTTTTAGCTGTTAGATGTTGTCAGTGTGAATCGTTACTTCACATCTTCAAAAATTCCATGCGTTTTGCTAAGACGTGCTCAGTGTGATTAGCCTATTAGGCCCGATTTCTCAATGTCCGGTTAGTCAAACTAACCTGAGGTTAGCGGAATTTGAGTATCTAATGCTGCGATTGGCGAGAACCAAGCTACAAACTTAACCGCAGCCTCATGCTCAGGTCAAATTTTAATCTCTAGTTAATCTCGATAGACAGCTGATTCCATAATATAACGAATTTTTTACATCCACACAATGGAAATGGAATTGGAACAGACGTGAGTAGAGGGACAGGCCTAATTATTTAACTGATCTGGATGATGCCGAATTTGTTCAACGATTCAGGTTGCTAAACTCAGCAGGCAAAATAATTCTTGCTATAATTAGAGGGCCTACTACACAGTACAACACTAAAAAAACCCCGGCATGGGACCCTTAAATTATAATCAAAATTATGATAAAAGGGACCTCTGTAAGCATCACCTCATACCCAGTTTTTTAAATAAAGCCTCGGTTCGCGTTTCATGGGTACTTTTATACTTGCAACACACAACGACAACAATTTTATCTTAGATTTTAAGGGCTTAAGATAAAAATCTGGAAAATTCAGCAAATGTGGACAGGGTATCAGGAGCTCCTCCAAAATTATGAAACTAATCCTTTGAATAAAATTCGTCATTTCCACTAAGAAAAAGCTAAATTGTGTCGAAAAATGTCTTAGGTGATGAAACCGCGATACGCTAAGATGCCTTCAACTGAAGTATTCAAATGAAATTACCTGTTTTTCTGCTGGTAATGAAGCAGTTTACTCATAAGATTAATTCCATTATTTTGGTGAAGCTGGTTTTGCCTAAATGGCCAATGTTGCTCTAAGGCGATTGCTAGTACAAAAATGCGTATAAACCGCGAACCAAGGCTTCGTTGGTAAAACTGAAAACGCAATTCAGTCTATTTATACCCGTTATATATAATATATTCCTGATCAGCATCAACTGCCGACTCGATATAGCCATGTCCGTCTGTCTGTATGAACACCTAGATCTCAGAGACTAGAAGAGCTAGAGCCACCAATTTTGAAATGTAGACTCCTATTGTCTGCACGCAGATCAAGTTTATTTAAAATTTTTCCCACGCCCCCACAATCAAAAATGTTGAATAACTCCCACAAATTGAAAACGTAGATTTATATTCGCAACATCTATAAGCCCTGAAATTTTCATCAAGATCGGATGATAAATAGACGAGTTAAAAAATGTTGCATACTTTTCGGCTGACCCACCTCAGGCATACAGGAAGGCTATTAAACATTTGTTTCCATGAGTAACGGGTATATCGAAGTCGGTTAGAGCCGACTTTAACTTACGCTCTCATTTTAACCAGCAAAAGATGTTGTAGCTGTGTGTTGCTTGTATAAATGTGCCCATTAAACGCGAACTTGACGTGATGAAGAAAAACTGGGTATGAGGTGTTGCTCCCTGATGCCTCTAGTTTCAAAATTTATTGGTCTCGTTCCCAGGCAATTTTGAGTGTTCCACTGTGTAATGCTTAAAAATTGACAGTTAACTACTGAACCGCGCCGAAACCGCGGTTTGGGTTTGCGTTATAAACCAAACCATTTTAATCTCCTGAACGATTTGCATTTCTGCAATTTTTGCACACCACATTATTCCCAATCCCCCTTACAAAAGTCGTATATTTTGTGAATATCTGGGCAATCATATTAAAGGCAGAGTCGTGATCTATCTCTTCTGAAAATTTTAAGAAGATCGGACAAAAAACACGAAAGCTATGCACAAAACAATTTTGGGTGCTCTTTGGAGAGAGGATAGGTAGATATAGCGACAGTTATATGTGTGTGTGTGTGTTCGTGTGAATGCTTCTTCTACATCGTATGCAAATATTCCTATGCATTCATATGGGCATTTCTATTCTGTCGAACGTGACCGTCGTACACATTAAAAATTAAAAAAAAAAGTAAAAATAAAACAAATTTTCAATTCGTTTTTTACTTTATAATACATTTATAATAATACAAACATTTTAATTAGTGCTAAAGTGTATATCAAGTGAAATTCGGTTTCCAAAATAGGAAGCGATTTGAACGTGACAAAAACAGAAGCTGTTTTCGGGTGCAGCTATATAAAGACAAAGTTTAGCGAAACCTGACATGATAACTAAGCCCAAATAGTTTTAATATCTTATGAATGAAAAGTTCTTTGAAATGTATTTTATTTGATTTGGAAATCTTCTGTACTTTGTTTTGAATAAATATTTATTTTTGTCGATACGTGACATGTCGAACGTGACAATTTTTCAATTATTATATTTATGTGATTTCCATTATAATGCGAAGGTAAAACTGAAAGTTTATATATTCTTTATCAGCATGACGAGCTTAGTTGATATAGCCGTGTCCGTCTGTCCATCCGTCCGTCCGTCCGTCTTTCTGTTTCTATGCGATCTCCTCCATCAGTTTAAAAGCTATTTTAACCAAACTTTGCACAAAGTGTTTTTGTACAAAGACGCTGCACATTTAAAGAAACCGGCCGCATCGGATGACTATAGCATATAGCTGCCATAGGAACTATCGGGCGAAAAGTAGTTCTAGTGAGAAAAAGTTTTTTGTCTTCAACGTTAACGCCACCAAACCTCGTAGTTATCAGTTTTCTATGCTTTTACATAACTCCACCAATTCTGATGAAAATCAGACATCTATATAGTATAGCTGGCATACAAAAGTTAGGTCTGAAAAAAAGTCTTAGTATGAAAACCTTTTTTGTTTTCAATGCTATCACACAATTCTACTATGTTTGATCCAAATCGGATGACTATTGAATATATCTGCTATAGGAACGATCGGTCGAAAAAGTAATTTTTGTGAGAAAAACTTTTTTTTATATTCTTTCCAGTTAAGAATATTATTGGTTTCCACACAATCTGATGAGTGAACGGGCGTGACGTACCAGTCGTATGTGTGGCGGCTGGTGGGAAAGGTTTGTGGGTTCGATCCCGCCTCGGACCATCTAATAGAAAAAGTTTTTTTCTTTCTTTAGAAAAAGCTTTTACACACCCGATCACCTTTACCAGCTACTGGCGCCATCTGTGAAGTAACTAGCCATGAAAAAGCAAATTCTCTAACTAGTGCCGTTCGGATTCGGCGTTAAACTGTAGGTCCCTTTTTCTTGTGCGAAAAATTATAAGCACACACGCCAAGAGATTGAGAGAAGCTTGGCCCTGGCCCTCCTGGAGGTGCTGTTTGAGCCAATTTTACTTTTACTTACACAATCTGATTAATATATCGTATAGTTGCCATATAACAAACTGTCAAGCAAATGGTCAAAGTAGTGAATGAACAAAGATACGATAATACTTTTTAAACACAAAGTTAAACAAATTCTCTTAAATCATTTAGAGAGTTGTTGTCATAACAACATAAAGAGTTTTTACTAAACAGCAATGTCTTCCCCATCTCGCCCTCACTTGATTGCCAACTGATGCATCACAAATGTGTTTCCCTACTGAATACAAATTTGTCCGCCCTCGCAGGTGTGGGTAAAAGGGTAAAGAATAGCTTCATTTCCACCTGGTGGTGGTGCGCTGTATTTCGATGCTTTTAAATAATTTTCAACGATTTCAATTTGATTTTCATTTAACCCCAAAAATCGACCCACAATGCCCCCCCCCCTCCGACATCCATCCCAGGCCCCGCAATTGTCGCCTCGCTGTGCAATTTTCATGTGCACTATAAATTTTAACGAATTCATTTGTTTGTGAAACGTGTGCAGACCGAACAGAGAGAGACTTGAAAAACACCAACAAATTTTTGTTGTTGACACAATTGAGCGTTGGTTGTATTTATGAGGCCTCTCGCGTGTTTTTGTATATGCTAGTCAAAAATTTTATTGACGCAAAAACAGTGCCTGGTTTACAGGCTGTTGGTTGTTGTTTGCCATAGGGCCAAAAAAAAAAGTAAACAATTTTTCACATATTGTTAAACATATTCATTCTGCACAACAATTTTCCATTTGATTTGGCTGACTCCTAACCCCCATCCACTCGCAACAAATTCCTTGGAAACCAACATTTTTCTGGTGTTGTGCATGAAAACAATTTTCAATGTTTTACCATTTTCATTTCCAATTTGACCTTCACCCTCTTCGCCGTACCACCCCCCTCCATTGTCCCACAAGAACATAAGTAGACAAATGAGATTGGTTTTCTGTTGTTGCTCGGGGTGGTGGTGGTGGTGGGTGTGTCTCCACTGTCGAGATTTGAATGAGGTAAATATAGCGAGAGAGCGCACTGCGCTTACGGAAGCCCCTGAGATGCAGCAGACTTGAATTTTACACAATTTGAACAAATTGCTTAGTCATGTATTTAATAGAATTTGATATCCCATAACTTTTATTTAATTTAATAAAAGCTTGGCCAAGTATTCCCATAACCAGTTAACACATCTTAATTTCCATGGCTTTCACAAGTTGCCAACCAACTGGAGTGCCGTTTATCATTCATGCCCCATGGATCCCTTCTTTTACCGCAAAGCGCATCAGCATTGTGCTTTAACCACCCTTAAATGCCCTGAACTGTAAATTTCGGTAGTCAACTGCCATTTTTCTTTCCTTTTTTTTTTTGTCTCATTTCTCCTCCCAAACATTGTATAATTTAATTGCCGTGGCATGTACGAGTATCTCAGGGTCAGCTCTCTGACCCTTTTTTCTCTCCTTGAAGCAAATTTATGCAAAAAAAAAATATATATATATATTTTGAAATGAATAATAAGCACAACATTGAAAATTATTTAGAAAAGGGCAAAAGCAAGGCAGAAGCTTTTCCTAAAGTTATAATGTTTGTTAATTAATTGCAACAAGGGTGGGCGGTGCGGAGAGTATGGTCACAGGAAATCTGGGCTAATCGACTGGGATACAAGCCACCAGCACCAGGGGGGTGTTGGGTCACTTGTTTACTTCAGAAAATGTTGTTGTTGATGACTGCATGGCACGATAATTAAAGTTTTCTTTTACAATTTGTGCTAAATCTAAGTTTCATTTTCAATTAACAACATGCCAAGGTTACAAACTCAACTCTGAACTTAACAAGAAAACTTATAATATCAAAACAAGTCAAGCATATTTTTCTCAATTAAATCAATAAATGGTACGATGAGTGCGAAAATATTAAGTCATGTCGGAGTTCAAAGAAAAACTAGTCAATTATGTTCGAATGTGTGACCTTTATAATGAATTATGAAGAAAGCGAACCGAATACTAATTGGATAATTAGCTAAAAACAAAAAAAGAAATAAAGTACAATATGGGTTTAAGCGACCTGTATTCATTTGATATTCCGATAACACAAGGCGACAAACTTAGACTTTTTTCAGTATATTGAAGGGTTGGTGGTGATTCTAGATGGTTTTCGTGTGGTGAACACGAATCTTTTTTCAGAAATGGTCCATCACGTCGAGAATTTTAGTAATATGAGCTTAATGTTGTAAATGCCTATTTAGACGCGTTTTGTAGGGAACCTATTTTTTTGTTGACTCTCTTTGATATTATAGTAAAGTACTTCTCTTTAACTTCGCTGTGGCTTCTAAAAATTGGGTCAGCAAACCGGCAGAGAACCGAACCCCGCAGAATCGGTTTGGAGTTCTCGAACCGGCCTACAAACAGTGATTGGAAAGGTATCCAATTTTCTTACCTTGTTTGTTTCTCATACACCACCTCGCTTTTTATACCCTTGCAAAGGGTATTATAATTTTGCCCAGAAGTTTGCAACGCATAGAAATATTCATTTCCGACCCCATAAACTATATATATTCTTGATCAGGGGGACAAGCTGAGTTCATTGAGCTTTGTCCGTCCGTCTGTCTGTCTGTCCGTCTGTCTGTCTGTCTGTCCGTCTGTCTGTCTGTCCGTCTGTTTCTACGCAAACTAGTCTCTCAGTTTTAAAGCTATCGAGCTGAAATTTTGCACAGAGTCTTCTTTTTACTGCACGCTCCTAATATGTCGGAACCGACCGGATCGGATCACTATATCTTATAGCTGCCATAGGAACAGTCGGTCGAAAAATGGGTTTTAGTGAGAAAAACTTTTTTGTTTTGAATGTTAACGTGATTAAACTCGGTCATTAATAATATTATATGCTTTCAAACAGATTTGCAAATTTTGGTCAAAATCGGATGACTATATCTTATAGCTGCCATAGGAACCATAGGTCGAAAAATGGGTTTTAGTTAGAAAAACTTTTTTGTTTTCAATGTTAACGTGATTAAAGTCGGTCATTAATAATATTATATGCTTTCAAACAGATTTGCAAATTTTGGTCAAAATCGGATGACTATATCTTATAGCTGCCATAGGACCGATCGGTCGGAAAATGGGTCTTAGTGAAAAAAAACTTTTTTGTTTTTAAGTAAATCGTTCTTAAGGTCGGTGATTATTAATATTAAACGCTTTCAAACTAATTTGAAAAAGTTGAACGACATCGGGTGACTATATCTTATGGTTGCCATAGGACCGATCGGTCGAACATGAGTCTTGGTAAAAAATTTTTTTGTTTAGTTTTGGTAGCGTCCTTAAACTCGCTGATGACTTATTTTCTATGCTTTCAAATAGATTCGCAAAATTGGGCCGAAATCGGATGACTATATCTTAAGGCTGCCATAGGGCCGATCGGTCGGAAATTGAGTCTTAGTGAGAAAAACTTTTTTCAGACGTTTATCTGTCGGAAAATAGGTTTTAGTTACAAAATTTTTTGATTTTAATGTAAGCGTTCTTAAACTGTGACATTTGCATTTGCAAGGGTATAAAAACTTCGGCACAGACGAAGTTAGCTTGGCCTTCTCGTTTAATATACCAAGAGCTTAGAAAATTTCGTCACCTATTTTATTTCTTTTTGGTGTAGATATTTGGCCTCTACTGCTAAAAATTCTATCAATAGGGTCAGAACTAGGCAAATTGGTATTGTACTTATAAAAACATTGCAATTATTTTTATTCTTAAGTATAGATTCAATAGATTTGCTATAATCGGCAAGATAAGTTAAGGCTTCCAATTCAATATAAGAATTTGCCAATCTTCCATTACTGGCATCAAAAAAAGTCTTCGGAATCCTTTGAATTTGAACTCTCATTCACAACAGTTTCCAAATTTTCCGTAATTTCTTTAACAAGCCAATCTTTAAAACACTACAATTTTGTTGTTTTTATTTGGAATCCACTTCAGTATAAACTTTAAAGCAAAGGTCTTTGCCTCGCTTGAAGTTTTTTAAGAGCATCTTTAAGTTTATCACAATATTTCAAATTATTCAATCATTGAAGTCAGAGGAAATCCTAAATTACAACGGGATTTGCCTTGCAAAGTTGTGACTAGTGAGTTAAAAATAAGTATCATCTTGTAACACTTGGCTGGAGCCGAATAAATAAATTAAATTAAAGATCTTAGCGAAAAATCTACTATTGTATTGGTAAATAATGGCTTTTTAAAGTTGTACAAACACTTTTTAAATTGGGTTTTAGTTCCCAAATTCGTTAAATACTGTTATGAAAATTGTTCCATCTTGTGCTGCTACTTTTCTCAACTTTATCTGTTGCTACTCTAGATCTACTAACAGCATTACAAGTTGCCGCTGCTTTCGCTAAGGAAGAATTGTACAACCGCTTTAATAATGCGCTGAACCATACCGCTCCTATTACCTTTAAATCAGACTCTTCTAATCACTCAGGCTTCACTTGTTTCCTTCAAACCTGTACCCTTTAAGTGCTTTTCAGAAGCTGGAAACATTTTCTGTTACTGTTTAACATTTGGATATCTCTAAGTTCGTATTTGCTATGAACTTCAGCTAATATAGTAGCAATTATTTCAGGAGTGTGGTATAGCATGATTCGTATAGTTTTTAAACACGGAATGTTTACCGGACGTCCAGTTAAAGCCACAAACAGGTCCCTGATACTTTTCTTTTCAATATGGCAGAGCGCGGCAGCATCTTTGCCATAATATAATCGGAGCGAAAAAAAATCAAGTACGAAAAGTACCTACACTAAGAAAAAACTAGAACGAATAATTTGAGTACGAACGCTCTTGAAAAAAAAATTAGTCGCTCTTGAATTTTCAAGAATTTCGCTCTTGGAATCGTGATAAATTCGTTCTAAACGTTCTCAATTTGGTTTTTTATAGGCAAGGGGGGTGAGGGCAACTTAACTTTGAGAGAGTAGCGTTGGAGTCGCTCTCGCAGAGAGTGAGGGCGCATGCGCAGTTGGTCGTTGAGAGCAAGGCGTATTTAATAAGGTGGCAGCAGCGTCGACGTCGCGTTGCCTTACGAAAAATGAGAGAAAGAGAGCGAGAGCAAGAGAGTAATAAACTCAAAGAAATTTGTTGTCGCATACACATGTATACACACACACATATGAATTTTTCGAAACCGTAAGGCAACAGCAAATAGGGCGACGTCGACGCTTCTGCCACCTTATTAAATACGCCTTGGTTGAGAGAATGAGAGCGCAGAGACTGAGAGCGCATGCGCAGTTTGTTGTTGTGCGATGCGTACGAAAGCGTTTATTTATAAGTGTGATTTCGTCGCGTCTTCTGGCTTAAGGAAGTTAGCTGACCTCGTTAAGCTGCCCGTCGCCTGTGTGTGTTTCAGTCTTTCCGAGGTACCGTGTTCAAGTCCCAGAAGAGTAAAAAAAAAAAAAATCTCTGTGGTTATCTCAAAATCAATCACTGTTTAAAACAAAGTTTGGTGGGTGGTGGTGGTTGGGGTGTTGGTGTGGTTGATTTGATAATGGTGCGTGGGACCGGGGGAGGGGGACGAGACGCGGACCACCAACGTCGGTCAGGTCGGGTCGGTCGTGTCTCTCCCACCCACCCCCCACCCCAAATATTATTTTTAATTTTTTTATTTTGAGAATTATTCGTTCTTGAATCAAGTACTGAAACTCTTGAATCAATAATTATTCATACTTGGATCAAGAGCTGAAACTCTTGAATCAGGAATGTCGGGATCAAAAATTCACTCTTGAATCAAGAATTTCGCTCTTGGATCAAGAATTTTCACTCTCACCGTACTTTTGAGAACGAATGCTCTTGATTCAAGAGCGAAATTCTCTATTTTTTCTCTGAGTGTATAAGCCACCTAACTTTTAAGATTTATGATCTTCCGAACCTGAGGAAAATAACTTAAATTTTCCTTTAGATGCTACCTTCCACTTTTAAATACCGATTTGGAACATTATTAACATTAATAAATATTGCCCATTCGACTTTTGATTGACATATTAATCAGCCTTGTAATTTACCGAAAATACGATCCAGGAAGCTATGTATCATAGCTTCACTAAGTTTAGGAACCGGTAGGAATTTTGAAGGCAGCCGCCAAAAGTGTAAATGTATCGATAAGTATTTAGACGATGGTCACTCTGATGGAGGACAGCGCAGTAGCAGAAGGCTTCAGTAGATTAGTGACAGACAGACAGACGAGAGAAGATGGACGCTGACCGAGACGGACGTGTGTGTATAAATGTTGTGTAAATAATGTGTAAATAAAGACCGGGAAAACCCCGAAGAGTCGGTGGTTTACAGAACCTTAGATTTTACGGCAGGTTCGTTCCTCGATTGAGAGGTTTGAACCTTCTGCACAGTTTGAGAGATTTGAATAACCTGCAACTTTTTATCGCTAGTTGCTAAGACTAAGATTTCTACCGATTCCTTGATGTTTGGCCCTAAGGCACCATCGATCTTTTAAAGTTAAGACGCCATCTGTTTAAAAAAAAAAGTCCAATATTACTTTATTGTCGACCCAATACTTAACTTGGACGGCTCTCTAGGATCAAATAGGCACTTGGCAAATCCGTTCTTAAAACTATTGTGTAGACTTTGCTAAATTGTTTGAAAAAGACCGCCAAGATGTAAATATGTACAAATATATCGATATTTTAGTGTTTAAGGGATTTTTAAGTAATCGAATGATGGTCACACTGTATACAACGTAGAGCTACTAGACACACCGTAGATACGAATGCCAACGTAATGGAGCTGAAAAGCGTGTAAATAAAAAATAAAAAAAACCAGTAAGAGCGCTGCAGTCGAGAGTACCCCCGACTGCAAAATACCCTAAACCAAGTAATGTTGTTTTTGCTCGAATCTTATTGTGGTTTTTAAAATTCAAACTCTGAGTTCAAACTTACAAATGGAGGCTCTGACAGTTTTTTCCAAATCTGAATGAAACTGGATTTTGGTACGGTATACACCTAAATACATGCAATTCAATACAATTGGTGGCGTTATCTCTAATAGTCTCTGAGATCGACACGTTCATAAAGACAGACAGATAGTTTTTCGCTGTTAAAAGGAGGAGATGGAATTTTCCAAATCTGAAAGTGACTGGATTTTGGTACGATACACACCTACATACATGCAAAAACTTGTTGCTCTATTTCTTATAGTCTCTGGGATCGACGCGTTTATACAGACAGACAGACGGACATGGCTAAATCAACTCGGCTGTTGATGCTGATCAAGAATATTAAATTTATAGAGGGGAAGAAGCTTCGTTCTGGCTGTTAGATAAATTTGCACAACTTCATGATACCCATTTCCCATTTTTAATAGGAATTCTAAAAAGGATGCTTATTTCATCCACACGATCAATTTTTGTAATTCATCCACCACTAGTTTCCACAGTAAACGCAACAGGACTCCACTCTGAAATGTGCCTCAGTGTGCTTCTTTAACTATGGACGCGGTAACCCAGTCCGATTCAAAACCTTTTACAACTTAGAAGGTTGTTATTTTACAGGTTGAATTGGTCGCTTTTAGACGGTCCTTTATCACCAGTATGAATTCGTTGTTGAATGCGCTGGAGACGACTTTCACGGATGCTACCAGGGAGTGTTGCGCCGTTTCTACCGATTTCTCTATGGGGTAGGCTTACATCAGATATCCTTCCCTCTTTATGATGTGTAGGTCTAGTATTTTCTCTAGTGTCTTGAGTAGGAAGGAGGTGGAAGGTCTGTTCTTCTTGTCGCTTGGCTGTCTTTTTATGCTTTTGGCAAATATACAAACCTAGATGTCTATCATTAGCTCGTACTTAGTCATGGTTTAATGATGCGATTATCTCCTTGGTAAACTGTATCATGTCTAGGGAATTTTATCCTGTCAAAGGAGTGTGTGATTCGTCCCGTCGGGAGGATCATTTTTCATTAGTTAGATCATGGTGTTTGTTGACATCAGCAACCGTAGTGCAAACTGGAAAGTGAGCGTCTATTAGTGCTGTCAGGACTTGCTCATTGCCCTCTGTCCATGTGCCGTAATGGCGATTTAGCTGACTTTGAAATCTCCAGCTGCTTTGATATCAGTTCTCTTCCTCAATATTGGAGGGAGTGAGTGAGTTCTTTGGGGTGGTAAGTGTATGTCCTTGTTGTAGATCTTTAGTAGGGTTTTGTATTTTGTTCGTTTGTTTGGCCAATGCTAGCTGTACACTGCGTCACATTGTAAGTCTATTTTCTGTGACAATTTGTGACACAATTCACAATTGTTTACACTGGTGTAACAGAAAGTATGACACACCAAGTGATTTCTGTGACAAGGCATTTTCCCTTCACAATGCTCTGTGACAATGCAAACTCAGCATTACTTGTTTTGCTCTTTGAGCTTGTTCCGTTGAAACGATGGTGTGGTTTTTCGCATACGCAATCAGTAGCATCTTAGATAGCGTCGCTAGAGACGCTATTTTATTTGCGAATCCTACTGCGTCAGGAGGTGGGGGTTTTGAGAGACCTTGTTTTTAAACCTTACTCCCAGTTTGTGCTTCATGTGTGTTCTATACAAACTTTCTGCTGAGTCTCGGTCAAAATCAATGGTCTGAGCAGGAGATTCAGTCGAGGACTCTTCAGTTTGTCAGACCTGTATAAAGCCAAGCTTTAAGAGTATGGTTTAGCAAGTTAAACGAGGTGGAACCCATATGGAGAGGATATGTCAAGAAGTGAATTACCTCTGTCATTTACTTCGGAACTTTTGAATACACTATGATCTAGAATCATTGAGTAAGTAATAATATGCTAAGCTTCCATACACTTTTCTCCAGTAATTCAATATCCAGCTTGATGCAAGAAAAAATATCTTTTTCAACACAGAAAAACACATAGAAACCATAGCTCGCAAATGACAGTTTATCGTTTTTTCTAATATGCTCTGCTTCGTAACATAACCGAAAAGATTGTGCAGACACGATCTCTCTCTGAGCGGCTCTCTTTTTTTTGTTTCGAAGCGGTTTTCGCTCAAGCGCTTTGCATTGACTAATTCGTGTGACGCTCGCAAATGAGTGTCGCGTGAAGAGTAATACGATTTTCGCTCACACAAAGACTCTCACCAAAAGACAGTTTGACTAAAAAACTCAACAGAAATGGTCTTTGCCTTCGTGTGCATGTAAATACATACATATAAATGTACATGAGCATGAAAATAACAAAAAAGACAATGCAATCGGCTGTTAAAAAAAAATGTCAAAAAAATATTTTGTTTTTTAAGGAACAATGTTTATTTTTATTTTGTTTTCAATAATATATATATTTTTTTTTAAATAGAGTTTAGTTTAACAACTAATAACGCGTTAAGATTTTCTGCGGATATTGAGCTTCGTCTTTCACTTAAAATAAAATGAAGGGCAGAAAAAGCTCGCTCTACAGATACCTGAGTTGCCGGTGTTGCTAGAACAACCTGCGCGAGTGCACTCAAATGTGGCAACTTAAGTCTGAGATCATTAAAGAACTCCAAAATATTGGCGTTTAATGGTAAACGACCATATATTGCGTCAAAACTTTCAATGTCAGCATAAATTTTTATAAGTTTTGCAGATACATTATCTTCTTTGATTTCTGTCACTGTCTGGACATCATCCAAATATGTCGACAAGAGCGTCTTCTCTTCAGCCGAGGATGCAATCGAAAAAGTTGAAGATAATGATAAGTCCATATCTTCAGAAGCAGTAGCTTCAAGCGCTGGAACATTTTGTGCTGCCTGTAATATTAGAGTGATAATAATTTTAACATCTTTCTTTGATTTTAGTTTTGTATTAGTTTTTCACAAAGACAATTTTAACTGTTAATATAAGTAACTACTAACATGAAACATAAATGACACAGGACAACAATTTTAACCATTTTGCAACTTACATTCTTTAACTCGAATAACCTATATGCAATTTTTTTTAAATTTAGCTTTGCCAGCCGTTTTTGATCATTACTCAATATGCAATTAACTCTTGGGTCCATGAAAATCGCAGCTAACAATGCTTCATTTTCTAAAAGTTTTATCTCTCTTATCTTAATCTGGGCCAATAGTTTCTTTTTTATGAAATTTTGACTATTATCGCATGCCAATTTAAGTTCCATCCAAATAATGAAAAACTCACTAAAAACTAGATTTTTATCTTGTAACTTTAGAGTAGCTTCATATGTTTCCTTAAAGGCGTCAATATAAGACTCCATCCAGTCCCAATCAGCATCAACATAAAAATAAGACTGGGTAGTCAGAAACTCCTTTAAATCAACCAATTTTGTCATCATCAAATAAGTTGAATTCCATCTTGTTATGACGTCAAGCGATGGTATGTTTTTTTTGTGTTCGATTAATAAACGTCTGTACAGATAACATATATTCAAAGATGTATTTATATATATTTATGAAACAACTAAACATTACTCACCTATTAGTTTCTGTGCGCAGCATTTTGCATAATGTGCGACAAGAACAAATTTTATCGTTAATCTCGTTCACCTTATGTACATCAATTACACACAATTGCAGCGTGTGTGCTGCACATCTCACTAGGTGAATATTGGCCAAATCAATGGTGTCTAGTTCATCCATAACAGTTTCACCATGCGTATCATCGTTAAAAAGAGATTCCTCTGTAGCATCGTTTAAAAGTTGAACTGCTTTTATCATATTTCTTCCGTTGTCAGATGTTATGCTGTATGCATAAATGTAATATTATTTTAAAACATACATATATTTTCTGTAATTCAAATTTTACCTGAAAATTTGTTCCACTTTGATTTCATAATCCTTTAAAATTTCTAAAATTTTCTGCTTAATGTATACACCTGTGTGGGAATCCGCGAGTTGGATCATGCCCAACGTTTTTACAACGATCTCAGTTGTATAAAGGCTTGCATCGATTAATTGCAAATTTACACCTAAAATGGATTTATCCATTCTAGTGGCAACATCGATTTTGAGCGACACCAGTTTTTCGTTAACTAAAGCCTTTATGTTTTTCTTTAATTGACTGCTCTTTGACTTTTACAAAATTTATTACATTCCGCGAGGTTATTGGGTTCATGCCTAGTGAACTATAAATTGGATCCATTATATCCTTAAAGCCTTCACTGTCCAGAAAAAGAAATGGTTTTCCATCCGTAGTCACTATTTTAATAATTGAAGAAACAATGGATTCTTCACTCGTGTGGTATGATATTTTCCTTTTTTTTACACTTTCTTGTACTTGGGAGTCCCCGCTCTTGCTCCACTCATTAAAAATGTCAGCATGTTTTAATGTCAAATGCCGTCTTAAATTTGTTAAATATGTCCCAGACATTTTAAAACCGCAAACATTACATATAGATTTATTTTCTTCGACAACAAATCTAAAAAAATGATGAACTTTTTTATTTTCGTCTTTTCCCATTTCGCAAAAAATATAATGCTCCGCACACGCTGAATTTAAAACGCAACTAATATGTATAAAGCAAACAAAAAGAACGCAACAACCGCGCGTACCAATACATACTCAAATGACAATTTGCTTCATTTAACTCAAAGCAAACGATCAGTGTTTGACTTGAGCGAAAAGAAAACAGAAATAACTGTCTTGCTCAGAGCGCGAGCGAGCTAAGTCAGACGCGACAAAATCAGTTTCTGTCTGAGTCTTTTTTATTGTGTGAGTGAAAGACACTTATTTGCAGACAACGAAAAAGTGTCAACAGTTACTTGCGAGCTATGATAGAAACACATTTTCTAGATATTTTAAATTTACAAAATTTTAAGAAGGAAATATCTAAATTTTAAAAAATGTTTGTATCTAATTCAGTTACCGAATGATAATGGAACGATTCATGCTTAGTTTTATTAAAACAAAAGTCAAAATCGACTTTTAAGAGCAAAACAGTTTTACCACCATACTCTGTTTGTACTAAAACTCGGACTAGCTTTTTTTTTTCAGAGTGCATCCCCTGATTTATGTACTCCAAACTGCGGCTTGAGCTGACGGCAGACAATAAACAAAGTTTTTCAATGCCACTTTTGGAGTTTAGTTGCCACACATTGCCCTCCTTCTTTGCTGAATGTGAGCCAGATAACTTCAAAATGCAAGTTAACATTATAAATATGTATGGAATATATATATGTATATGTGCTTATGAATGTATGCATAGCCATCTGCCTCTCTCTCTCTATCGCTCTCCTCTGTATGCGCGCGGAAATTTGATTATATTTTCCAAATGGTTTCTTTTTTCGTTGAACGAACGGCAGCCAAACATGCTACGTACTTTCTTCTTTCCATTGCGTTGCAATGTTTGTTGGACGACTAGTCCAACTTTTTTTTTTTTTTTTTTTGCCTATTTTCCTGTCTTTTCTCTGCAAAGCAGAAAAGTCACTTTGGAGACGACTTGGTCGCCATTTGGTATCGTTGAGTGCAGTTGTGCTGTGTTTTTGTTGTAGTTGTTTTTTGGGTCTATTTTGTGGGCTACAATTGTAAAATTGCTTTTGATTGCTAGTTGTTGTTTTTGGTTTTGTCTGAAGAGGGGGGAACTGAAGCATTTATATGGTCGCTCAACAAACTGGTGCTATTCATATTTATTAGGTAAAATATATATGTTTGTTGATTGGTATCTGGCGAGGAAAACATTGGGAAATCAAACAAGAAATGTGTCGACACCACAAACTCCATATACGAGCGCAGTTTGATATGTCAGTGACGTTTTGATGATTTTAATAAAATTCCACTTTACATTTTCATCATACCCAAACTAATCGATGTCAAAAAGTCACTGTCGTAACAAACAGTCCTCGTCAAAACTTTATTTAAGTCTTCAAATTGCTTACCTATACCGATTACTTATTATGATAGAGTTGTAAGCCTCATGAAGTAGGGCTGTATGCTAAAGTTAAGGTTTTACAGTAATTAAGACCTTTTTCAAGTGTATAAGCCCCACGTTGGGCGCCAATTTGCTTAATTGTCAAAAATTGTTATTAAAGTAAAACTTTTTCGACAATTTATGAGACAAGCTCCCCCCCCCCCCCCCATAAAGCCAATCGTCTTTATTCTTTTTGATTTTTTGCATTTTAAATGCTTTTAAATTCTTTGCTTATTCCCTCAAGCACTTTGGTGTTTTCTGCCCCCACCTTTATCCCCGTGGAACGTTGAGCGCCTGTCAAAATGCCAACACCAAGAGCCACTTATCCCAACCACCAGACATCGTTCGTGTCGTCCTTGCTCTCGTCATCCACAATACTGCCAAAGAGTTTCATATGGCAGGTACATTAATAAGCCATAAGTGTAACCAAGCATCACCTCTCCCCATCTCCGCTTGAACTAAACACTATTTCCATTTTGTTGTACTTTAAATTTGTTAAAGCTTACAAAAGTAGTCAGCAAAAATAAGTGGGAAAAAGTAGAAAACTCTGGGCCAAACTTTTGCCCGAATGCACTTTGTCAGTGGATAAGTTTTGTCTTCTTTTCGTTTGCTCTTTCCATCCAGTTCAACGAAAATTGCAGTCTTTGTCAAATGCAGTTGCCATGATAGAAAAAGCACGAAAAGTTCAAAGACAACACAAAGATTTGCCGATAATGATGATGATGATGAGGATGGTAATGATAATGATAATGATGACATGAAGCGCTGTTGTCCATCCAGCTCTCCCGAGTCAGATAATCAATTATGTAAAAAAAGAAAAAAACCAATGCGGAACTCGCTTGTCACAGCAATAAAACAAAATAAAATGCAATCAGCAGCAGCAACAGCAGCTGGCGGAGGAGGCTGCATAATTTTGCACGGCACATTGACTGATTATGAGCGCTTCACTGAAACGGAGATTTATGCAGTGGAGTCACGGGCAGCAAAACGAAGTAAAATTACAATGACAAATTAATGAAAATGAGCAAAGCAACCAGAAAGATGGCGCCTAGCCACAGCCCCACAAACAGAAGCAGGAAAGAAATGTAATCATTTGCAACATAATTTAGTCGATACCATCCTCCCCACTTCTCCTTCTACGACATCATCATCGTAGGGCTGACTTGGCATTAAATTTTGGACTTATCTTCAAAGTAAAACTAATAAGAAAGAAATTATCTGCCGCTTCAGTTAACCGTCTTTGAGAGCTGCAAATTAAATGGTTTTAAAGTTAGGCAAATCGGTTCAATTGTAGCATTTTTATACTCTGTACCAAAGGTACACAGAGTATATTAAGTTTGTGCAAAAGTATGTAACAGGGAGACGGAATCATTTCCGAACCTATAAAGATCAGCATCAACAGCCGAGTCGATATGGCCATGTCCTTATGAACGAAGAGATCTAGGAGATGGTAAGAGATAGAGGTTTGACATATATGGGACATATAATTAGAATACTTGCAGACAGATAAAGTTTACTTTTAAATATTGCCACGCCCCTTACCGCCTCCGCAATTTGGAAAAAACGTTATATCTTCCACAGTTTTGTTGATAGATGGTTTGTATCTTTTAGAGATATTTACTAATCAAGATTATTTATCGATTTGCAGAAGGAATGATTAGATCGAACGAACTATACTCAAGCTATGACCTAAAGATAGTTCAGTGTGCTCGTAAATGACTCAAAAATATGTATTAAATATAATTTTTTGATAGAATTTTCTGTTCTATGGCTCAGCCACAAAAAGACAACAATCTAACAACAACAAGAGAATAATAGAGAATAGTAAGCTCGCATTAGCTAGTGAGTAAATTATCGTTTGTGCAAGAATGCATGTAGTTGTGGTTGTTGTTGGTACTACTTAGAACCTCTGCCCAGGCGTTTGATAAACATTGTTCATTTTGAGAGCAATTGAGAGAGTAGACAACAGTTACAGAGAAAACTGGGTTGGCAGAAAGTGGGCGGGGGGTAAGAGGAAGAAAGGGGGCGGGGCAAAAGGGGGAACAGTGACTTGACAGTGACTTAACAGTGTCTTGACAGTGACTTAACAGTGTCTTGACAGTGACTTAACAGCAGCAAGTGATCTAGTTGTTATTTTTTTTCTTTTGAAAGATTACACAAGTCAACAAAATTAGGTGTTTTCCAGTATATTGTAGGGTCGGTGGTGATTCTAGATGATTTTTGTGCGTTAAACACGAATTTGTTTTCAGAAATGGTCCATCACGTCGAGATTTCTAGTAGTTTGAGCTTAAGGATACAAAAAATGCCTTATTTGACTGTTTTTATACGCGTTTTGTGGAGAACCTATACTTCTGTTTTCACTTTCTTTAATATTATCGGAAAGAACTACTCCTTAACTTTAAAATAAACTATCCCAAACAACTCTACGATTTTTTCCAATGAAGAGTAATTGTTCGTAATTGTATCCGATTTCACAAAAACCCAATATATTGTTGCTTCCCCAAAGTATGCTATGGGTTTTGTTGGAAATTTTCATTGAAATTCTATACAAATTACTAGCCGGTTGTACTGTTTCTGTAATTCATACTTTTGTGCAGTAGACAGTTTTGGTTTTTTATTATTATTAATACTATGTTTTCAAAATGGTTTATCTTCACTTAAAAAAAAACGTACCATTCTTTGGGATAGTTTATTTTAAAGTCAAGAAATAGTAATTTACGATAATATCAAAAAAAAAGTCAAAACAAAAGTACGAGTCACAAAACAAGTCTGAAAAGTTTCAAAATAGGCACTTCTTGAAACTTTAAGCTCAAATTACTGAAAATCTCGACGTGATGAACCATTTCTGAAAACAGATTTGTGTTCAGCACACGAAAATCATTTAGAATCACCCCCAACCCTTCAATATACTGGACCTTGTTGCCTAGTGTTACCATTGCTGATTGCTGATATACCATTGAGAGAGCTTGTGATTTTGAAATTAATCTCTTAAATTAAGCATTATGTTTCACATCAAAGCCTGGTGAGTGCTAACGATACCTACACTTTTTTTTTCAAAGGTAGCGTCCTTATACTTTCCAGTTATAAATGTTATCTGCTTCAACAAATCGGATGAATTTATCGTATAGCTGCTGTTGGGTTCTTATAAAATTATATAACACTGGCTGAACCCGCCGCGAATTCGTCCTAGGTCGCCTAGATTTTAAATAATTGTAGAAATTGTGTTGTTAGATATTAATATGATTGGCTACATTCTATCTTGTAGACAGTTTCGAGTTCACAGCTGGTAAAAATAAATCAAAATTTTGAGTGATGCAGTTCAGTTTGAGGCTGCAGTTCCCTGTACACATGCTAAATTTTATCCCATCCCGTCCTAAAGGACCCATCCAAATTTTCCAGGCGCACTCCAGCATTATAAATTAATCCCTTCCTGTCAAGTGAATGGCGAGAATATACCTCTCCCGCACGACTACATTGCCAATTTCGGGTCTAGCGATATTTCCGTCCCGCGCCCATTTCTAGTAAATATATGAAGAAGATTGTGCATTTCAAAGCAGCATCAGCACTGCTTGTCTATAATTGGCAACACACACGTTCTCTCTCTTTAGCCGTCACTTGCAGAATGATATTTATTTCACAGAGTCTGACAATGTTAACTTACAGTGCCATATGAGGGTACTCATACCATACTACTATAATCGGCCAATCCTGACTAGAGAGCTCCAGATCTCTTTAAATTAACTTAATACTATTTTACATAGTTTAATCAATTGACTTTATGTTACATTATCGTGTTTGTTTTCGAGCCATGGTTGCATGTTGTCTGCAGCCCACACCCCTTTGTACGGTATTCTAGACAATTGGAACCCATCAACATCCTCCAACACGTACCTGTCGTTTCGTAATATTTTAGCTATTTTATACGGGTCTTTATATTTCAGGATTCACTTTTTCGACACTCCTGCAGGCGAATCAAAGTTTTTCACCACTATAAGATCGTTTTCTATATATTTATGGGGCTCCTGTCGTTTTGAATCAAAGTAATGTTTGTTTGACAGTTGTACTTTCTCTTGCTGTATGCTTGACTTTTCTCTAATGTTCTCCAGGTCTCTCGTCTGTTCTTTGTCTTCCAATTTGTCTAAACTTTCTCTTAAATCGTCAACTAACTTCCCCCTCTGGGACATTCCAAATAATACTTTTCTAAGGTGTTGATTGATGGACCTGTGATTAGTGTTGTTTAAAAGTAAACTCTACTGACTCAACTACTGTGTCCCAATATAAACCCCTAAAAGGCTCTGCCAACTTGGCGATCATAGGTCCAATGACTCTATTTATTCTCTCTACTTGCCCGTTTGCTTGAGGTGACCCAGTAGCAATGTTGATATGCTTGATTTCATTCTCTTCCAAGAAGTATTCAAATTCTTTTGAAGTAAAGCCGCTACCTCTGTCGGAGACTATACACCTTGGACGGCTGTATGCACGTCTTTTAGTGCGGCTTCTGCTTCCTTAGTGTTTGTAGTTTTCGTTGAGTCTAAGGGCCGTTTTCTCATGTTGGTGTTTTTGCAAATCTAGGTGGATTTGCTGCATTTGCTTTGCTCATGTTCAATGCTAACCATCTAGATGAATTTCGTAGCAATCTACTTCAACCTCATTGATTTCAAATCCATGTACATTCTTATGCAAATGAAGTATTTTTATGTATCCGCGCATATGGTCACACTGAAAAATATTTGAAAACAAAAAACAACTGCTGCTAAAAACAGTAAAGTCTGAATTATTATTAAGTAAACCAAAAATGGAAAATATAGGATGTGCCTTTAATATATAAGAACACCTGCAGACATTGCTGAAATTACAGATGCACATTCTAATTCCCCTAGTTCATTGCTTAAGCTAAGTTTACACATCCAATTAATTTGGCTAAATTTTGATTAAAAAACCATGATTAAAGATTTTACAGGATTAAAAACTTAAACTGTGGTTCCATACGCAAATAATTTGATCAAATATGGCCGGAAAGTTCCACAATTTGGCATATTTAGCCCAATTTTCATGAAAATTTGTCCAAATTATTTGCCTGTGTGAACATGGCTTTCGACCTACTGCTTAATCTTCCATCATAGTAACAAGTCGTTCCAAAAGAAAAACCTTCTCCTCCTCTGTAAAATTCTTGCTTTAATTTTTAAAATTGGCGCGCAATAAAAAAAACATAATTCAGCCGAGTGCAGAGGTGCTGCCAACCTAGTATTTGACCATTCCAGCCCTCCCGGTGTGACCGTGGCGTAAATGCCCGAATTTATAATCAACCTACATGAGACAACCAATTGCACAAAAACCATCTAGATGCAAAATCTTGATGGATTTCGATTTGAGCAAAAACATGAACATGAGAAAACGGCCCTTAGCGTCTTAACGAATTTCGTGAATGCGTCTACTATCACTAAAATGTGTTTTTTCGACCTACTTCTGTCAACGGGTCCATAATGATCTATGTGTAAAACTTCGAACGGGGTGGAACCTTTTGATATACTGTTTAAAAATCCTTCGGCATTTCCACTTTTTGGGATATAAGTGATGCACTTAAGACAAATGTCGTTGTGTCGTTTTACTTTGACTTTCATCTTCGGATACCCATAGCTTTTTAAAATAATTTCTATCATTTTATGTGTCCCAATGTGTCCAAGATCGTCGTGGTACTTGTATAATACGTGGTCTTCCACGATCTTTGGTGTTTCATCATCACTGTCTGACCCAGGTGGGCACTCGCCACGCTACTTCATTTATTATAATTTTTATACAACAAATTAATTTGAAATTAACAGGCTGTAGAGAGCTGCTGACGCTGTGCATAGCAAATGAACAAGTGGTCACACTTTCGTTGGTATTTTTAGAAAGCACCGTTAGAATCAAAGCAAAACAAGTATGGCATTGTGAAGTTTGCTTAATTAGCTGTTGACATTCATTTTTTTGATTGTTGGCCTATGGCAGCAACCACTGTGCATCCCTCGCATTCACCACTCTTTCTTCCCTCTTCCACTGTTTTCCCGCTGTTAAGTCATTGTTAACCAACTGTTCCCCCGTCCTCACTCCCTCTTCACCACCCTTTTCTCTACGCTCTTAGCAAAAGCGCTTAGTCCACAATGTTGCCTGAGCGCCATACCTTATTCGTTTATCATGGCACGCACATTGATCATGAAAGTATGAGAGTTCAGAGCGTAACTGTATATTGGTGTTGGAGTTTGTATTCTCTCTTCGTTTTCTTCTTTTGACAAATTCCCATTTCTCATTCATGTACCCCAAACAAACTTTTTTTTCGGCATTTACACCCACTTCCCGATCAAATTCTCTTTAAATAATACAAATATAACTCTTGTAACCAAATATTCCGAGCACCAGAGCAAACCTTACACAAGGACAATTTTTATTCCGAAAGTTATCTATTGTTTTAATGAAAGTTCGAAAAAAGTCCGTAACAAAGGTGTCTTTTCGAGTAATCGGAGACATTTAAATAAAAAACTTCGTGCAGCGCGGCGTAAAATGGGTTAAATTTTTCATTCCTTGTGTTATTGTTTCATAAGTTTCCTGAAATTTTTTTGGTATATGTATCTCCTAAGTTATAAGACCACAATTCCCACTAAAATCGTTAGCTTTAACCTAATCCATTTAGTTTTAGGTATTATTCTATTTCTCGACCCACATCAAAGTTTCACCCGCCGGCAGTAGCTTAGCTTTCAACAAAAAGTTATCACAAATCAAAGCGGAATCTCCCGCTGGGGCTTAACCTCTTTGCACAACCTCACCTTCTCTTCTGGCCCCAAAAACAAAAGCAATTTTTATTTGCATATTTTTAGGCGCGAGCGCGAGAGAGAAGAGGAAAATTTTAATTAAAATTTAAATATGCGGCGCGTTGTTGTTGCGCCGTGCCAAAAGGCAAAAAATGTGGGCCAACTGAGAGAGGGAAAGAAACAACAATTGAAGCAGCCCCGACCAAGTAGGAGCAGGAGAAAAGGAGGCTGGTTCCTTAAAGTTGTTTTTGTTTTTCTGGCTAGCGGAAGTTGTCAATTTTACTAATTTTGTAAACATTTTCAAATTGTTGATTTGCATGTAAATAAAAATTAGTTCATTTGTTTAAAAAGCATTAAGCGAAATTGAGATTTTTTCTTCGCCGTAGGCGTCGTTAACAGTAATAGCAACAACAACTCCTGTAGGAGCACAGGTGTTTTTAATGTGAAATTGAGTCCTTTGGGAGTGCAACAAATTTGCCGCTTAATGGCTATACAAAGTGGGTGGTTGACAGGGAAGTGGTGGAGGTAGGATGACATGGAACACGAGCAAAAACAAATAGCAAAACATTTGTCTGTTTGCTCGTGGGCAGGATTTAAGCAGAACAGCAGCAGCAGCAGCAGGAGTTCGCCTCCTTGCATATGTAATATGGCGTCATTATGAAGCACAGCTTAACACCTACACGCTGGGAAGGTTATAGTGGGGGGAGGCGGATAATTTAATGTCCTGGCATTAGGGGATTTACACAGGATGATGACAATACGAGTGAGGCAGAAGGGATTGCACTAGTAGGTTAACTTGAAGTTTGCCATATGTTCGAAAGGCTATGAATAAATATGTGTATAGAGGTATACATTTATATACTTGTATGTGTTGTGATGGAAGTAAGCACTTTTATGGGTCATTACTTAGTTATTTATTATAACTGAATTGGATAAATGGATTTGAGTAGGTTGAAAGGAGTTGGACATAAACTCAGAGAAACATATCAAACAAGTTTGGTCGTCAAGTACCAATTTAAGCTTTAGCTTTTGGTTAGTTTTTGTAACTTATAAGCACTTTGTGTTTAACCATGGATTGATTCCACATAAAAGCCACTTTACCGTGACTGACGAATCAATAAATAGACCGAAAAATATACCAAACTAGCTGTATACCCGGCGTTGTCCGGGTCATTCATTTGCATTGAACGGATCTGTTTCTTATGAGACCGCTTTTATTCAAGGTTGTACTGTCAGCAATTTAATTTAAACATTTGAACCCAAACATAAAAAATCCAGTTCATAACATAAATACTGAAATTTCAAACGTCTAACACTCACATTGTAAATCTACAGACCAATTTTCCACATCACAGCCTAAATAACCACCACTCTTGAACTGGTTCAACCGTACCATTAAGATTTTTCAGTTCATAGATTAGACTCCGAACTACATTAAAACTAGTTCGATACCGGTCCTGGTCTCTTAAAACATCCAACTCCTTATAACCACAGAAAAAAAGGATATTTGTTGATAATCCAATTGATGATTTGGATATCCATTTGGACTGGATATTATTAATACTAAAAAAAGGATATTAATAATATCCATTTAATGTCAAATTGATCTTAGATTATCATCCAATGGAGCTGAAAGTCGTCCAAAGGATATGAAAAATGGATATAAATGGATCTGTTATTTTCTGTGTACAGTCTAAATTCCCAGTTCGCACCTTAAATAACTTCTGAGATATTGCTCTGAGCTTTGAACCGGTTAAAAACACGTTCCATACCGACCCTGATCCATTAAATCCAACCAACCAACAGTCTAAAATTCACGTTCATATCTTAAAAACATTCGGAGATATGCCTTTGAACCATTTATGAACCGGTTCGATTCCGGTCCTGATCAAGTAAAATATCCAACTCCATATTCATAGCTTAAATTACTTCTGAGCTTTGGCTCTGAACCACTTTTGAGCAATATTGAACCAATAATATAATATATCCAACTCCATATTACCTACCTACCGTCCAAATTTTAAAGTTCTAAGCTAAAATAGCTTTTAAGATATGGCTCCAAAACTTTTAACCGGTACGATACTGGTCCTAACCAAGTAAAATGCCATTTTATCAACCTATGAGATATGGCTCTGAACAACTTTATAATCGTTTTTAGCCGCTTTCGAACCTGTTCACAGATTTGAGATATAACCTATGACTCGTTCCTAATGTCTATGTACATACTGTGAAAATTTCGTGAAGATCGGTTCAGCGGTTTAGACTCATATAAGGAACAAGCATACATACAAACATACTTTCACTTTTATTTATAGATAAAACCCAAATCTATTAAAAATGCAATCAAACTGACGTCACGTCCATTAGTGATGCTTGTTATCAGACAAAAACCAATTTAACAACCCAGAAAAAATTGTTGTTTTATTTCAATTATTATTTTCTAATACATTTTCCGCCCTTCCCATTATACTTAATTTATACAAACAATGGGGCCATTCAGCATATAATTACGATTTGCGATTAGTGGTCTATGATGACCGATTATGCCTGCGGAATACAGTGATTGTTGATTGCGATTGGTAAATTCGACAATCACGATTTGCTGAAAAGGAATGGAGCAGAATGAATGATTTGGGGAGAGCGATTAGGCCAGGCCACCTTTGCTGCAAGAATTCAAATTAAAATTTTCAATACGTAATTGAATTTGAATTGAAAAAGTTCTAAAGCCAAAGAATCTCTGAAAGGCAGGAATCAAAGACATTGAGCGCGTTCACCAGCACTGACCAATCATCTAACATAAATCATCAATCAAAAAAAAGTGTTTGTCTGCTGGTGAACGTGTTTGATAGAATTTGCAGGCAACAAAGTTATCGATATTTTTGTTGGGGGAATTTTTAATTTTGGAATAAAATAAAGACTATTAAATTTGAATGACTTTCGGCAATAGCACAAACTACTCCTAGCATCCCCCTTGACTTTTCCTCAAAAGTTTGTTAAACATTTGATGTTTGTTGTAAGCCCGGCGAGAATGTACACAACAAACTCGAATATCCGATGGCCAGATCTGTTTCATAATTCGAATGGGACAATTTCTAATTATAAGGACTCCTGATTACATAACTATGTTTTTTATCCAGAATTACGTTGGCAATTGGTTCATCCTGGGCCACACGAAGAAGGGTCTGCAAATGATAATTTTAATTAAGCATTTAATGGGCAATGAACTGGGAATACTTTCGAGATCCTTGAATTCGTTCGTCCTATAATTTTGCGCTTTGTCTTTTAAAAGAACCACCTTTCCCACCCCTCGCACTTTGCAACATCCAAGCACGTCCTCTGACAATTCATTTAAATTAAATTTGTTGTTTGTTTATTGTTGCCATGGATAAAAATCACAATCAAGTAAATCTAACAAACTATTCTTACGATGTATTGACATCCAACACAATCATCAAAATTAGCTATCATGATGGCACATCATGCCCGGTCACCAGCACAATCTATCAAAAATAATCGAGTTTTTGTCATCGATTTGTGCTGGTGAACGCGCTCATTCAGTAGAAATCGTAAGTCAGTAATCGCTAATCGTAATTATCTGCTAAGGGCAGATTTCTGTTCTCCCAGATAGCAACTATGTGTCCGATAGTCATAGATTTTACTCTGTTATTTGTTAGTTTATGTGACAGATAGCTCTATGTAGAAGATGTGAAATCGGCCCGAATTGGGACAATGATCACTGTTAAAAACCTTTTTGAACGTTCCTAAAAAGGCGGCGGCAAAAATTGAAAAAAAAACTTGAACTGCCTGCAAGTATAAGAAATATATGTCCCATACGTGTCAAACCTCTATCTGAGATCTCTTCGTTCATACGGACGGACGGACGGACAGACTGACATGGCTGTATAGACTCGGCTGTTGATCTTGATCAAGAAAATATATACTTCATAGGGTCGGGAATGATTCTTTCTGGCTGTTACATACTTTTGCACAAACTTAATATACTCTGTGTACCTTTGGAACAGAGTATAAAAAATCAAATGATGTATCGATTCATAGGTTTTTCGGGTGATCCGTTTCCATTTCTGGCAATATTTTTCCGATCGGTTGGAAAATGGGTGGAGGGAGATAAAAATTTTCTAATTATTATCGGTATCGGGATATCGTTTTTAGGTCCTTCGATTTCATTTCTGGTAATATTTTTCAGATCGTGTGAATAAGGGCTGAGTGGGGAAGGGGGTAACATTTAAAAAAAAAAGAATGTAATGGAGGGTATCGTTGCGTAGGTTTTTGGGTGTTCCGATTTCATTACTGGCATTATTTTATCATCGAGTGGTAGGGGGCTGAGTAAAGGGTCCTACAACTTTTTCGATTTGTAAAGTTTTTGGTACACGCTTAATTTAAATGAAGCCTAACTTTCTGGCCATACAAAATAAATAACTAAAAATATATTAGTTCATCTAAAAAAAGCATTCTGTTCCGCGTATGGCCGTATAAGGCTTCGAAATAAGATTAGTGACTTTAATAAAGGTCCAAAGTATTAAGAAATAACAACCTTAGTCCGGCCATAACCACACCTAAATTTTCCCCTTCCAAAATATATGGAAAAAGTGTATTTTTCTTAGTCGGTTTCTTTAATCACACTTTTACCTGCAATCTTATGTAAATTAAAATAACCGAATGTGCAATTTCGTACACAGAAACATAGCCTTCGCATAGCACACCTCTGCTAAAAATGGTAAATAATTAGCCTCTCAACAACTCTCGACTTTGGGTTCCTTTACTGCGGAGCACCGTTCATGAAACCCTTAAAACAGGGCATTTCCGACCTCAGGGGTTAATTAAGCTACTCTACCTAAGCTACAACCTCGATTTTGGAAATTTTTGCCAGTCAGTTTTTCATTCTGTCCCAGTGTGTATTGCTTAGAACTCATTGTGATCTACAATACTTTGTGTGCTTTTTCACAACAGGGTTTATCGAGAAGAGCCAAATAAAGCGATGCAAACCAGCTCTGACCTAATTTATCGACAGCTGGTCAGCGATTGAAAAGCTGTTTTAATCTCTTGGCACAAGCCTCGACATGCGTATGCGTTCGGCTCGTATCGTATGAATAGCGAATTGTGTTCGGACCCTGCGGGCCAGGCGTGCGAAAAAAGTAAAACAAACAAGTAGTAAAGTCGGTCTAGCCCGACTGTAATATACTCTGTATCTGCAGTAGCAGCTGAAAGCAGCGCTCTTGTTGCGCTGCGGCAGCGAACATTCTTTTTGTCATAACTTGAGTATAGTTCATCCGATCTTTATCATTCCTTTGGCAAATCGATACGTAATCTTGATTACTAAATATCGTTAGAAGGTACGAAATATCTATCTACAAAACTATTGGTGATATGACGTTTTTCCAAATTGCTGGCGCGGGAGGGGGCGTGGCAAAAGTTGAAAATAAACTTGATCTGCGTGCATGTATAAAAAATGTATGTCCCATACATGTCAAACCTCTATCTCTTACCATCTCTGAGATCTCTTCGTTCATACGGACGGACTTGGCTATATCGACTCGGCTGTTGATGCTTTAGGGTCGGAAATGATTCCTTCTTCCTGTTACATACTTTTGCATAAACTTAATATACTCTGTTTACCTTTGGTACAGAGTATAAAAACTCAATTTTAATTACTCGAAAATGCTGAGTTTTTAAATTTTTTCAGTGGTACAGCTGCTGTTTTTTCTAAACCCTGATTGCTTGTCATAAAAAAATTGTTTCTGAAGTCATAGAGTTAGTTATTTGGCTTGCCATCAGTTGCTCACAAACTTCTGACGGTTTCTATTAATAAGGGTCCTTGCCAAGTTGAAAAACACTTTTTTTTTCCACCATAAAGTAAGGCTATTCAGTGACTTATGTTCCGGTTCCCAGTTTCCTGTTCACCTCACAAAACCCTTCCTTTTGTTGCAACAAATGCAACGAGCAGAAAGAATTCCTTATTTTTCTCTCTTGTTGCTTTTGCTTTTTGTATTTTCACAAAAATCTGTTTTCGACTGGCGGAATTATTTGTTGGTTAAGTTTATTTTGTGTGGAGCGGCAGCGGCAACGGCAGCCAGAGGAAGGAACAGGCGGTTTGGAGTAGTCCAGCCCATTGTTGTTGCCCTGGTTGTTAGTTTGCAATCCACAAAAACAGCCACAAAATGGATAAGGTTAGGAGAGTGGGGAGAGAAGCGGCACTCACTTTAGTTCAGTTTCCAAGCCACAATTTGCCATGTAAATATTAATGCACAGACTAGACATGACCAAGAGAGAAGGGGGGGGGGGGGAGCATTCATCGTCTGTGCTCAATTTTTCAAAGCTCGTTTGTGTCGTCGTCGTTGTTGCTTTTGCCTTTGCTTGATGCTGCTATGCAAATAATGAATGCAAAATGCTGTGCTCAAGTGGAGAAGAGAGAGAGAGAAGAGAAGTCTGTGGAAAAAGTCGGGAATTTCGGCACTAATTAAATTCGAAATTAATTTTCATTTCACTTTATTTTTGTTCTCTTTGCAGAATGAAGAACGATTAAGTAACTACAAGGTTCAATAAGTGAGTCCTGCGGATTCCCAAGTGGAACAACTTTTTAAATTCTCAGAAAGTTTAATTTTCAATTCGAACGGTACGGTTTCTGCAATAATGCTGCGTTTAAAATTTTACCAAACATGGAGAAAAAAGAATATGGCTGATGGATAATGTTTTTTTTAATGGATAAAAACTCCTAAATATAACTGGGATCATCAGGATAAACCGCGAGTTGCTGAAGTAAACCGTTAAAAACATGCATAAAGTGAACAAATTGAAATAGCAGAAAAAAGTGATGAAAAGTTGCACATAAAGTGATAAGGTTGTCAAAAAAGTCTTGCGGTATTTCCGCAAGCTTGTCTTTGCAAGCGCGTAGTTCTAGTTGTCGCATCGGTTCACGTTAGAGCTTTTTGGAAAGCTCTTTTCACGCGCGTGTTCACGTGTTTGATTTATTGTTGTTTGTTTTTAGTAGTTCGTGAGTTATAGCGTCGCAAACATGGACCTAAATAAAGAGAAAATACGGCATATTTTACAGTACTACTACAATAAAGGCGAAAATGCAACTTATGCTGCCAATAAAATTTGTGCAGTTTATGGACCCGATACAGTTTCCATTTCCACCGCACAACGATGGTTTCAACGTTTTCGTTCTGGTGCAGAGATGATCGAAGATGCGCCACGGTCCGGAAGGCCTGTCGTCGAAAATTGCGATAAAATCGCTGAATTGATCGAAAGTGACCGGCATATTAGCAGCCGTAGCATCGCCCAAGAGCTGGGCATGAGTCATCAAACAGTTATAAACCATTTGAAGAAGCTTGGATTCGAAAAGAAGCTCGATGTATGGGTGCCGATTGAGCCTTAAAGTAGGCCGCGAACTTAAGCTGAAATTAAAGCAAAAAAACACCCAATTATGAAATGTGAATACTTAATGAAGTGAAATGCAAATTAAAATATAGAAAATTCCAGTTTTTCCATAAATAATCTCTTTAAAGTAAACAATGAAAAGTGATGAAATAATCTTGGCTTAAAGTGAAAACAACTGTTAGAGTCAAAAGGTATAGTAAATCCTTTAAGTTACAATTGTAAAAGTTCTTAAAAACCATTAAAACCAATAATTCATAAACTTAAGCCTAAAACTAGTGGAAAATTATCCAATGTAAAGTTTATAAAAAACTAGGCAATAAAATTTAAAACAAATAACTTAAATATTAAATGAAATCGTCAACATAAAAATATATAAATGGAATAACAAATTATAACAACCCAAAAACGAGGCCTTAAACTGTAAAAAAAAGGCACTTAAAGTCTATGAAAGCTTACAATTTCCAATAATAAAAATGCTTAAAATGGAATAATACTAAATTCTGCCAAAGTGACAAATTAGCCTTCAACTCGGCAATAAACAAGTAAAAATTTTATATTATAACCTAACTGGGCAATAAAAATTACTATAAAAGCCTTAAAGTAGTCACTGAAACTTGCAAGAAAGTTAAATATTCCAGCAAATAAATCCTAGGGTTCCTAAAAAAGACTTTTTAAAATAATAAAAGTAATTACTGATACCAAACCAAACTTAACTAAGCAAAGTAAATTAAATTTTAATTAAATTTAAAAAAAAAAGAATGTAAAAATCCCTTAAAAAAAGGTGAAATACATACATGACCTCATAAAGATCTTCTATACAAAATCTTATAAACTTCACTTCGTTAAATAAAAATCAAGCAAAAAAATAAACACTTTTTATGATAAATCAATAAGTAAATTATGCCATAAAAGCCTAGAAGTAGTTTATATAAATGTTTAAATAACCTTACATAGAATCAAAAAGTTTTACAAAATCAATAATTAATTATAACTAAAATCATAAATAAGTGTAAAAAACCCAAACAGAACCCCTCAAAGTGAACCCAACAAAAAACCTAAAAGCCGACAACTCAAAATTAAATTTCTTGAATTTTATATAAATAACTAATAAATTTAGCTATTGAAGCCCTAAAAAAGGCAATATAACTGTTCAAGCCTAAAAACAAAACAAAATAAATTTGATTTTAAAATTTAATACGGAAAAAGTTGACAAAAATCTAGATATATTCCTCAAAGTTTTAAACATCTCATTCTGGATTTTCATTAAGCACAATAGAAAGTCTCCACTAAGTTAATTTGCAGTACCTAGCTGAAAAGTATGTTAAGTAAATACCGAATTCTATAATTTTTTTTGAGGAAATTCGAAAACTCCAAAGAGACGCGAAACTTATAACCGGATACATCTTCAGTACTGAGTTTTTGTTCTTTTTCCAGTTTAAGTGTTTGAATTTCGTTTACTTTTCGAACTTAAAACAGCATAAAGTATAGAAACATTGTCCCTTTACAGTTTCGGTACTGAGTTTTTTTTGAATTCAGATAAGTCAGATAAGTAGTAGAGCCGAGAAGACAAAAGGAAATTTTTGGAACCGAAAACACCGAAACATTGCCCCGGTACTGACTTTTTGTTCTTTTTCCAGTTTTAGTGTTTGAATTTAGTTTACTTTTCGAACTTAAAACACCATAAAGTATAGAAACATTGTCCCTTTACAGTTTCGGTATTGATTTTTTTTAATTAAGAATATTTTTGGAGCCAAAAAGACCGAAAAGGACATTTTTGGAACAGAGAACACTGAAACATTGACCGGGTACATTTTCGGTACTGAAAAGAAACGAAACATTGTACAGAATTGAAAACACTATAAAGAAGCTAAACATTGTTTCTATCGAAAAGGACATTTTTGGAACCGTAAACATCGAAACATTGGCCCGGTACATCTTGGGTACTGCGATTTTTTCCTGTTTTCAGATTAAGTATTTCAATCTAGGTTATTTTCCGAATTGAAAACACAATAAAGTATCGAAATATTGATCCGGTACATATTAGGTACTGAGTTTTTTTTTTTATCAAGAACAGTTCGAAAAGGACATTTTTGGAATCGATAACACCGAAATCAGATATAATGCTTTTATGACAGTTTTTCTCTACGTAAATCGTATACAAAATCTAAAAACTGTGCTTTAAAAAAGTGGCAGATAAAGATCCCACAACTGCGTACAGTTTATTTGATATTCTATAAAATACAAAAGTTCGTTTTGCTGTTCCAAGATTTTTCAACATTTCAGTGATTTTCAGTATACCAAAGTGAAAGCCAAGGTACCAATAAAGAACCTTATATACCATAATAAAAGAGTACCGACACAGTATACCTTACTGAATTTTCTGAATTTCTAATAATAATAATCTAAGCTGAACCCGCTAAAAAAAGTCGCAAAACTCACATCTTTTTTTTAGGGCTTCAACATCATCAGATATGTAGCTAGGTTTGACTCACTTGCAGAAAGTGTGCAAACTCTTAGCTTATTTTTGCTGCTACCATCGCAGTGACTTCGAATACTATTAAAACAGCCAAAAATCTGAAGTTTTGACTCTCTCAATCTATCAGTTTGATGCAATCCCTCACAATGCCACCCAAAAAGATATTTAAAGATGAATGGAAAACTTCCTTCTTTTTTGTACAAACCCAAATGGGTGACGCACAATGCGTTATATGCACTCGAGTTATTTCACTTAAGAAATATAATATGGAATTGCACTACAGAAAGATGCATTCTGATTACGAGCTATATTTAGGTGACGAACGTAAAACTAGATTTGCCGAGTTGGAAAGTCGACTGATAAACAGCGAAACTACGGAGCCAAGGGAAGATCACGAATCGATTATAAAATTGGAAAATGATGAATTGATGGAAAACAAAAGCACAAAATTGTCACCTTACAATATGACACGGGCTACCTATGTTATCAGCTTGGAATTGTGTAAGCAATGTCGTCCCTTTACGGATGGTGTGATGTTTCATCACTTTGAAAGCGCTGTTCTGAAATTCTTTAAAGATATTGGCGAGGATGTTGCCGAACCCATTGAGAGCATACCCCTATCAGCTCGTACAATTAGGCGACGAATAGAAGAAACTAGCAAATATTTGCACTCCAAATTTATCGTTTCGCTTAAGAATTGCAAATATTTTTCCATTAGTTTGGATAAGACCGTGAACCTTAAGGAGGCGGAAAAGATGATCATTTGTGTAAAAACTGTAAACGAACATTTTGAATCTGAAGAAAGTCTGCTATGTTTGGTTACGTTTCAAGGTCACACTAATGCTACAGCCATGTATTCAGCCGTGGCCGAAAATGTGTTCAAACATGTGGATAAATCCCAATTATCATCCGTTTGCACCCACGGATCGCCTGTAATGGTTAGCCAACAAAGTGGTCTAGTGGGAGAGTTGGAAAAAAATGGCATCTGTGTACCCACATTTCATTGCATTATACACCAGGAAGCATTGTTTTCCAAGTCTGAACATTTACTAAATGCTATGAAAGATGCAATTAGCATTTTTAGGAGAATACGAAACGAGCACAATCCCCTGAAACACACCAGATTTGTGCCATTGCTCTCGGATCTGAATGCTGAATATGGGGATTTGTTCATGTTCAATGAAGTTCAGTGGTTGAGCCAGGGCAGTAGCCTGAAAATGCTGTTTGATTTGCGAGCTGACGTACTAAACTTTTTGTTGGAAGAAAACTGCGAAGCTTTGGCTGACAAAATGAGTGACTTAAACTTTATAGCCGACTTGGCCTATTTAATAGATGTCTCAAGTATACTGAATCGTTTCCAACTTGTAATGCAAAGCAGAAATAGAAATGTATTTCAATTGGTTGCTGCAGTGCAGTTGTTTATGCGAACTTTGACAATCTGCATTGACGAGTTGAGGAGTACAAACTTGCAAAATTTCGAAAATCTACAACAATGTGGCTATATTAATAGCCTAGCCGACTATGCAAACAATTTGGAACATATTCTGACCAGCATTGATAAACGCTTTCAGGATATTCAACAGATTAATAACCTGAAGCTACTTTTTGAGAATCCAATGTCATGCGAAATTAACCACTTTGACTCGGAACTCACGCTTGAGTTGGAGAGGCTGCAGTTGGATGCAACTGTGCCGCTAGAAAGCGGGTTGGAGTTTTGGAAAGGTTTAAACGGCGATAAATATCCAAAATTAAAAAATGCAATTTATCGACTTTTTGCCATGTTTGGTTCAACACGGTTATGCGAGTCGGCTTATGCGACAATGAAGCAAATTCAATCTCGTTTGCGTAATCGCCTGACACACGATAATATGGAAAACTTATTACGCATCAAATGTTTTGAAGGTGACATAGACATTGATGCAATCATTTCACGATAATTTGTCTTTATTTTAGACATTTTTCAAAGAAGTCGACCTAATTTCAGTCTTGATAATAAGTTTTACCACATATTTTTAATATTCCGAACTGTAAACGAGGGTTTTTTTTTCGGGTTTTCTGTTTTTTATTTACACACTATTTACACGGTTTTCTATTTACACGTGCTTTTACTGAGCGATCACTATGGCTTCCTTATTTACGGCTTGTCTCTCTACCTTCTCCTCATCGTCCATCTTAAACAGTGTGACCATCATTGGATTTCTTAAAAATATCGATACTATATCTATATTTATCTGTACATATTCACGTCATGGCGATCATTATCAAATAATTCCAAAGACTACAGACCATAGCTCGTAAATAACGCTCAACCCTTTTTTCAGTTCCGCTCTGCTCACGTCACTGACCGAAAACCTAAATATAAAAGGGGATCGGGCTTCCCGCAACCGAATGTGTTGTGCTATCACGCTGGCTGTTAAGTGGCTGTGGTTGACCACACAGCACTGATCGGTCTGACAGCAACCGAATAGCAGGCCCAACTCAGTCAGTTGGTCTTAAATTGCGTGCTTCTCGAAGACCAAAGTCTCTAAATGTTATTTGAAAAGGTTGCAGACTTAAGAGTTGCGCCAGAGTTTAACATAAGCAGAGAGCGAGTCTATACGAGAGAGAACGAGAGAGCGCGTTTAGTTCGTCGCATACATTCATATCGTTAGCCGAGCCTTAAACACCGATGCATACATATGAAGAAGACCTTTTGAATTCGGGAATTGGGCCAAACGGTCCCAAAAAGACCTAAGAGGAAAAAAATCAAAACGAGAAGGCCAAGCTAACTTCGTCTGTGCCGAAGTTTTTATACCCTTGCAAATGCAAATGTCACAGTTTAAGAACGCTTACATTAAAAATCAAAAAATTTTGTAACTAAAACCTATTTTCCGACAGATAAACGTCTGAAAAAAGTTTTTCTCACTAAGACTCAATTTCCGACCGATCGGCCCTATGGCAGCCTTAAGATATAGTCATCCGATTTCGGCCCAATTTTTCGAATCTATTTGAAAGCATATAAAATAAGTCATCAGCGAGTTTAAGGACGCTAACAAAACTAAACAAAAAAATTTTTTTACCAAGACTCATGTTCGACCGATCGGTCCTATGGCAACCATAAGATATAGTCACCCGATGTTGATCAACTTTTTCAAATTAGTTTGAAAGCGCTTAATATTAATAATCACCGACCTTTAGAACGATTTACTTAAAAACAAAATAGTTTTTTTTCACTAAGACCCATTTTCCGACCGATCGGTCCTATGGCAGCTATAAGATATAGTCATCCGATTTTGACCAAAATTTGCAAATCTGTTTGAAAGCATATAATATTATTAATGACAGAGTTTAATCACGTTAACATTGCAAACAAAAAAGTTTTTCTCACTAAAACCCATTTTTCGACCGATGGTTCCTATGGCAGCTATAAGATATAGTGATCCGATCCGGTCGGTTCCGACATATTAGCAGCGTGCAGTAAAAAGAATACTCTGTGCAAAATTTCAGCTCGATAGCTTTAAAACTGAGAGACTAGTTTGCGTAGAAACAGACGGACAGACAGACAGACGGACAGACAGACAGACAGACAGACAGACAGACAGACAGACAGACAGACGGACAGACAGACAGACGGACGGACAAAGCTCAATGAACTCAGCTCGTCCCCCTGATCAAGAATATATATAGTTTATGGGGTCGGAAATGAATATTTCTATGCGTTGCAAACTTCTGGGCAAAATTATAATACCCTTTGCAAGGGTATAAAAATGTGTTTCTCTCCTCTCACAACCAAATTTTTGCGACCTCTGCTACAGACCGAATGGTTTTTTGTTTGCATTTTTCGAAACTGGACCACTTAGTTTTTTATTGACCAACCGTTCAAAGTTATAAAACTGACTAAATGAGTAGTCGGAACTAGGGTAGCTACATATGACTGAATTGGCACTGGAAAATGTTATATAAATTTTGTGAATTTGTTTAACATTTGTCAATTTTCAGTTAACTTAAATCTAAACCAGAGCGTCAGAGTTATGGACAAAAAAAAATTTGAAGAACCAGAGCTCGCAAAAAACTGTTAACACTATCAGCGTGTCTGTGTAAAACTGTTCTGTGACAGACACTACGAAAAGAGGTTGCAAAAAGATACTTTCAATTCTGTCTTGCTCAATAGCTGTTTTCGCTCAACCAAAGATCGCTTTTTTCGTTTCTGTTTTGCTCATGTCTTTCACTGACCGTTTTGCCGAGAGCTGACTTCCAAAGTGTCTTCTAAGAATGTAAGCCTGTTTGTGACTGAGATGCCTGTGTGTGTGTGTGTGTGAGTGAGTGAGTTTATCTCAGTCAACGATCTTTGTACATATGTGGAGTATGGAAAAATGTATTATTATTAACCTATCAAATGAAATGCAGAAAATATTAGTTTTTGGTAATTGCCTAACGCCTAAAAACCATATTTATTTAATTATGTATGTACATATTGTACATAAGCCCACCGCCTACCACACGAACAAATCAAATAACAATTTTTGTGTTTTGCTCATTTGAAGACAGTTTTTCGTGAGCTCGACCGGCTCATAAGTGTCCCTCTCAGTTGTTATTGAGAGACCGTCTCGTTTGTTTTGATTAACCGAAAATGCTCAACAGAAAACACATGAGGAGGGAAAAAATGTGTTTTGCTCACTGAGAGACCGAGTGCGCTTTGTTTTTTTCTGTTTTGTCAGTGGACTGATCGAACTGAAAAAAAGTGTTGAGGGTTATTTGCGAGCTCTGTGAAGAACACAAAGAACACAACACAATCTGGGGCAGCAGATTGATTCCTCCTCAACGATGCTGTAAAATTCACGAATTATGGTTCTGTTTAGATGGCGTTTGCTATTGATTCCATTCCCTTTAAATGGCGATTAAGGAAATTTCCCAAAAGCATTTCATACTCAATGGTCAAGTTTTCAATTATATCCTACCATCTGCATCTCCGAAATCCTGTAAAGAAGGTTATTTTCGATTTGCATACAAATGTTCCAAATTTAACACCACAAAAACACAAAAAGCAGCTGACTGACGTTTGCAACCATTTGCGACTGTTCGCTCAATGTAAATACCTAAAAGGTCGTAGCCCCAGAAAAAGTTGTACGACCGCAGTGTAAATTCGGAATTATAGTCGAGTGAGTTATAGTAAATTTCGAAATAGTGTATCGTCTTGTGAACTGAACCTGTACTTCCTCGCCAACATTTTTTCACATGGTATATTGAGTTGTAATCTAAAGCCAAAGTGTTTTCTGTTGTACGCCCTGTATACAGAAATGTAATCGATACTTGAAGGTTGACAGCCTTCAAAATGTTTAAGAGAACATATATCTTGTAATGGCCATTTGTGCAGCTGGGTAGTGGCCTTATATACATAGTGCCCATGTATACATTGTTTAGATACTTAATAGTGCCACATTCCCAAATGTACCCAGAGAGCGGAACAGCCTACTAAGTTTTAAGTGAAAAGTTAAAAAGTTTAAATCTTCTTTGACACGAAGCATTTGGAGAAAGCGCCCATCATTGAAAAATGGCAGCACATTGGTTTTGCCAGTTGACTGATTTGGGCACACAAAACTTGGTACCTTGCTGACATCATGGAGCAATGAGTATTAGAGATCAAATTTGGGCTGCCGCTAAATTTTGACCGGTTTAAGCGATAGTGCCTTATATACATTGTTTAGATACATAGGAAATCACAGCGGTTAGAGCGAGACGGCTATATTCCCAAATGTACCCAGAGAGCGTAAGTGAGAGCGAACAGCTGACTAATTTCTGACAGAAGCGGTGTCGACTGCGAAATCTAGATATCTAGATATCCTAGTCTATGCCGACACATGCAATTGCAGTTAGATTCTCCATAAACTCGTCCAACACTTCATCGACTGCATCATGGTTCATACCTAAAGATTTTGTATGGATGTATTCATATTTCTTCATGCTCGTATTTAACTTGATTTGTACGCCTACCATCGATCACTTTTCTTGACATTTTTATGTTGATTTATATTCACTTACTAAGCTTTGGCTCTCAAGTAACAGCTGGTTTACCACAACAATTACTAGGGTAATTCACAAGGGGTCGCTCACTAGCTCATGTGTGGTAAATTTACCAATTACGTTATTACAAGAGCTATTTTCTTCTCTCGTCTACCCTGTGTGTGACCTCAAACCTCAAAGCTTTGAATGCGAAGACCCGGAGTCCCTTTCGTAGACTTTGTCTTATTTATAACATGTATTTCCAACCATTTCAACTATTCTCTACACAATCGCGTCTCTCTGTTAAATATAAGAAATAATTTAGTGTCTTTTCTTTTAGTTTAACTATAAATAAATAAATAATCTGATAATTTTAAAAACTTAATTCATCAAAAAGTCTCCAAAAAATAAGTTAATTAGCTGTAAACGGCCGAAAAGTAGGCAACTGTAAAAATGTTCATTTAACCATAAAAACATACAATATTTAAGAGTTGTACTAATTTAAATCCCTTTAACTAGGCCATAAACAATCGCAAGCCAAAAATAAACTGAACCATAAAAAGTGAGAAATCAACACCGAACGCCTACAACTAGGCTATGAAATTCGTTTGCCCAAAACTAGGCAATGAAAAGTTGAAAAAGAAATAAACATCAAAAACTTGGTTATTACTTTGCCATGGATAAACAATCTGGCGACAGTCCCGGTGATTGTCGCATTACCAGATCCTCCGCCAGCAATATGACACCCACCCTAAGATTCGACAGTGGCAGCAGCAGCCCCACCAAAGAAGGGCAAACCAAATCTAAGTCACCCACACCACCACCCGCTAAAGTGGCCAAAATCCAGTCAGCTCCTCAGCAGCAGCAGCAACATCATCAATTCCGTGCCCCCCAGCAACAGCAGGGACCCAAGAATAGAAACAACAAGGCCTGGAGCAAACGTCAACACAAAGCGGCTGGCAAACATCAGGCCAATTCCTGCGTAGCAGCGGTGGGAGGAGCTGCCGCAGCAGCTGCCGCTCCCCTACAATCCTCGGCCAATGGCAGCACCACCAGCAGCAGCCATGCTGCGGGTCAATCTTCCATGTTGATAGTGGGTGGTGTTTCCCTCCACCTTCCCATGGTTAAAGCTGATCTGGAGAATATTCAAAATATCAACAAACAGATAACCGGACATGGTCATCATGGTGGCTCTCATCATGGTGTGGGTGGTGGCAACGGTGGCGGCAATAACGGCCATCATCCGCATAACACCAGATTGGCACAAAATCCAAGTGCCCCCGGTGGCGGAGGTTTGGGTAATGGTCTGCCCATTGGTTCCCTGGACAAACATGGCCTCAAGGTGCAACAGCAATTATACAAGAAAATGCTGGCGCATAGGTGAGTAATCCCCCCAGACCCTTGAACTGTGAAAACCGTTACAATTTACCTTCTCCTCTTACATCCCTCAGGGGCCATCATCATCATGTTCTGTGCGCGGGAAACAATGCGAATCACACTTGCTGCCTGGTGACAGGTTGTAATGGCAATGCTGGTGGTAACGGAGGGGGTGGTGGTGGTGGTGGTGCCGCCGGCAAGGATACCAGCTCATTGAAGGACACCAGTTCGTTGAGCGGTAATAGTAGCATTTCGGGAAACGCTGCCGCCGCTGCAGCCAATGCCGTGCATTATTGTTGCGGTCGTTCCAAATTCTTTTTACCCGAGAAACGGCTACGCAAAGAGGTGATAGTCCCGCCCACCAAATTCCTGCTGGGTGGCAACATTTCGGATCCCTTAAATTTGAACTCGCTGCAGCATGAGAATACCTCGAATCAATCGTCGAGCAACAATACGCCGGCCACCACGCCCCGGCAGTCGCCCATAACCACACCACCCAAAGTGGAGGTCATTATACCGCCAAATATACATGATCCCCTGCACCTACTCGATCCCGTAGACTCCATGGAGTATGAGAAACAATTGACATCGCCCATGAAACGAGGCGGCGTTATGACCCGCGGCAGTCATCTGAAATTGCAGCAACAGCCGGCGCACCATCGTCAGCATCGGCCGCGCAAGAATCGCAAACGGCGGCGTTTCGATTCCAATAATACCTCCTATGCGGGTGATGAAATGCCGGGTGAGGGGAGCGGTGAAACGCTTTCAATTTCACTCGACGAGGCGACGGCAGCAGCAGCAGCAGCAGTGGGTGGGGGTGGGGGTACGGGTACCACCTCATCATCGGCAGCTTCGCCTGTGGCCCCACCAACAGCAGCCATAACAACAGCCGCTCTCCTGCTAAGTGAAGCCGCTACAGCGGCCGAAACAGTGGAATTGGTTCTACTACAGGCGCATGTGCGCTCTCCCGCAGCAGCGGCCACCGCAGAGCTGCCGCAGCCAGTAGATGTAGCAGCCGAAGCCACGCCGTCAGCGGAGGTGGCGGCAGCGGCGTCGGCGACAACGGCGAAACAATTGGAATGCAACATAAACATACAGGCAGTGCCGGGCGCTGTTGAAGCCGCTTCCACAACGCAACATGTGTCCACGGCTGCTTTGGCTGCTGCCGTTGTAATCGTTGACGACGCCGCTGAGCACCAGCAGCAGCAGCAGCAGCAAGAGCAAACTCCAACTCCCATTAAAGAGCTGCTGCTTACCTCTGCTGCTTCAACTACAGCTGCTACGCTGGCTGTGGCATCGACGCTGGCCGAACGCCGTGCTTTAGCCAGTCGAGATTTACGTTTGGATTTGACCAGCACGTGCTATGGTGTTGGCGGCACGGGCCTCAGCTTTGGTCCCGGCAGCAGTGTGGGTAGTGGTGGAACAGCCGGAATAGGCGGCGGCAGAAAACGTAAAATAAGCGAGAGCAATAATTCGCTAAAGAGCAAGGTGAGTGTGAAATGAAACTGAAACGGCTTGAAGAGCAGCTAACGTAAGAGAGAGAGAGAGGGAGACAGTGGGTGGTCGAAATACTACAATGTTAACGAACTGTGTGCACAGTGGGGAAAATTGACAACTTTTGAAAACACAATTACCAGCAACTAATAAAGATTCGCTAAATATTCTCCAACGTATTAAAATACGAGCGTTTATGATATTTTTAGTAAATACTTCTTGCTACTTCTACGCATTTATGAAGTAACAAAAAGAAATGTAAATTAACATTTTTTGTATAAGATTTTTACTTTACTTCTAGTTTCTTCACAGAATATATACAGCCTTGTTCTCAATTCCATTTACTTCTCAAATGTAATTCCGCAACAAATCCGAAACGTTTTCATGTTCTGAATTCTACGTGAAATTGCTGCGGAATTACTTTTATCAACTAGTGGTTCCACTGCCGCTTATCGATAGATAGTTGTGAAATAGCAATAATTGGATATAAGCATTTTCGTTTTGATATTATTGTTACAAAAATACAAAAAATGCCTTGCGTTATGATAATTGACAGCTCAATATTGCAAATATTTGTAGCAACAGCAATTTAACAAATTAAATTTTTGATTTATTTTGAAATATAATCGGCCAAAGTGTATCTCCCGAGTTGCCACCACATGCAAATTATTGAAATTCGAAAGTGTAGGATTTCAATATCTAAACGATGCGTTCAGAAAAGCTACACGCCACGTGTTGAAATGAAAAGCTACACGCGACGTGTTGAAAAGCTACACGGAACGTTTTGGGTTGAAAATCCTACATTTTCGTGTAGCTTTTGCATTTTTTTTATTCTCTGTGTAGAAAAGTAACTTTTATGTGTCATTCATGAGGTTTTTATATGCTTCATTGGGAGGGTGAAAGCACTTATAAAGAGTCAGATTCGACTCAGAAACTTCCACATTAAGTGCGACCCGTTTTCATAGAAAAAAATGCTCATTCCGGATTTTTTTTGTGCACATTATGACGGTGAATGCTCATAAAAAAGAGTCAGAAATCGCACATATTGCTTGCTAGGCTGTGTGTTTTGACGGTCCCTGTCATAGATACATAAGTTGGGGGCGGCAGAACATCAATCTACGCCACTGAAAGTCCGTCTGTAATATTTTAGTATACCAAAAACATCTTAAATTGACCAAAGAATTATGATTTATTTTAATTTTGTGGATAGCTTATATTTTTCAATGCCAAATTTGCAATTTACTCTTAATTTCACTAGCCAAAAGGCAAAACGTTGGACTCCGCAGAAGTGTTTTGGTTTACTTTTACCAAAACACGAATTAATTCCTCTTTTAAAAAACTATTGTAGAAGTGGAATTGAGAACAAGGCTGATGTAAATGTAAAATTGGGTCAACAGCACCAAAGAGGGCCATGCGAAGCTTCTCTCAATCTCTTGGCGTGTGTGCTTATAATTTTTCGCACCAGAGAAAAAGACCTATAGTTTAAAGCTGAATCCGAAAGGCAAAGTTTGAGAATTTTGCTATTTCATGGATAAAAAAGCTATTTTCTAAAGAAAGAAAAATACTTTTTTATTAGAATATTAGATTAGACAACCTCCCGCACCAGCAGCCACACACACTACCGGTGCGCCACACCCGACCACACAAGGCTGATTGGTTATTAATTTAAGCCAGAAAAGTGTTCGTTTTACCCACAGTGCTGTTGAAGAGAAGGCACACATTGTCGAAATAAGCAAGAGAAAAGTGAGAACGATATGGCAATGAAACAATAAAATGGAGAGTGGGTGGGTGTTTGTTGAGTTGAAGAGCATAAAATGGTAATAAAACAGCATGAGAAATTAAGCGGCACTGTAGCAAATACTGGAGGGTGTGGGGAGGGGGGGCAAGCAGCTTAAAGGGCATTGTGGTTTGGCAGCAAGTCAATCGTTGACTTTGTTTTGATTGCTTTTGGCTGTGCTTTTTTTTTTTTTGTTTTTGCTTTGTAAATTTGTTTTTGTTTTTGTTTCTCTTCGTCTTTTGTGGCTTAGAATTGAGGTTAGAGGGTCAGGGGCGACTGACGGATAGCTAAGGTAGGATGAAAGAGCCTCTAGGGCAGGCAAACGATTTAATCTGTGGCATAACACAGTTGCCGTAAAGTGAATATTAATTAAACGGTAATTGAAATCGAATAGAGTTGAGCGTTTCAATTCCATTTTGCAACTTGTATGCAAGACTGCCTAAATTCTCGCTTACAATTTGTGTAATTGTGTGTAGAGATGTAAGGGATTACATATTAATCCGGTTTTTTTTTTGTAATTCTTTCAGAAATTCCATCGTCACGATGGCATGGACAAGATTGTTAGTCCAGTGGTTCCACAGCCAGGCGCTTGGAAGCGACCACCTCGTCTACTCCAGCCCAGCGGAGCACGTAAACCCAATACGCGACGCTCCACCTCGTTCAGTGAAACCGAATTGCCTAGTCCCATCGAAGAGGTGCCCCCCAAGGCCTTGCCCCTCATTGATGGTAACTATATTTTGGTCTAAGTATGATAAAACCAAAACCTAATCCTCTGCTCTTTTTAGTGGAAATCCCCCGTGACGATACACCCGAATTATCGGAACATGGTCTGGGCAGTCCATTAAGCACCATATCGGCAGCTACTTCACATACAGCCGGCGAACCGGATTCTTTGGTGGCCGAATCAAGCAATAGTGAGGCCATACCTGCAGCAGCAGCAGCTGTGGTCACCAATCTGATGTTGGAACCCTCCTCGATACCCCCAGTCCCTCTCAATAAGTTGCCCAAATTTCGTGCAGATGGCCTGAAATATCGTTATGGCAACTTTGATCGTTATGTCGACTTTCGCCAACTCAATGAGTTCCGGGATGTGCGTCTGCAGGTGTTTCAACGGCATGCAGAATTGTTCCAAAATAAGGACATACTGGATATAGGCTGCAATGTGGGACACATGACCATAACCGTGGCCAGGCATTTGGCACCGAAAACCATTTTGGGCATAGATATAGATCGCGAACTGGTGGCTCGGGCTCGAAGAAATCTTTCCATTTTCGTGCGCATACCCAAAGAGGAGGAAAAACCGGCGCCAGTTTCGGTGCCGCCGCCGCCGCAGCAGCAGCCACCACAGCTGGACGTAAAGTCTGCAGTGCCGCAATCGCACAAGAAAACGAGGCGGGGCAAGAAACGGCGACCAATTCAGCCGCCAGCCCATCAGCATCATCATCACCATCCCAATGAACAGCAGCAAAAACTGGATGCTCTGCTGGTCAAGCCCCACGAATTCTTTCCCATCTCCTTTCCACTCACCTATGGCGGCATACCCCATTTACCACCATCGGGCAAATCCCCCATCTCCTACACCTCCTCCTCCTCCAATAAAAATCAATTCCCGCAGAATGTGTTCTTTCGACAGACCAACTATGTGCTCAAGGATGAATCCTTAATGTCGAACGATACTCAGCAATATGATCTCATCCTTTGTCTGTCGGTGACCAAATGGATGCATTTGAATTTCGGAGATGCGGGTTTGAAATTGGCCTTTAAGCGTATGTTTAATCAACTTCGGCCAGGTGGCAAACTTATACTCGAGGCCCAAAACTGGGCTAGCTACAAGAAGAAGAAGACTTTAACGGTAAGTGGCAAGTGAAGTTTGTTAACGAACTAACTAACTGACTTTGGTCTTTTGCAGCCGGAAATCTTGAACAATTATAAGCAAATCGAATTCTTTCCCAACAAGTTTCATGAGTATTTGCTTAGCTCCGAGGTGGGATTCAGTCACAGTTATACGCTGGGAGTGCCGCGTCATATGAACAAAGGGTTTTGTAGACCCATACAGGTAAGGCGAATGAGAATGCGTTTTTTTTTTGGGGGGGTGATTAGTCTATATCTCCTGTTTTTGATTTTAGTCAAAGTTGGATTTCTAAACCAAACCTTAATGAAAAACTTTAATACATTAAATATTGTTATTGATATCGTAATTGTAACTTGGAACTACGATTATTCAGTGAATATTTAAAAATTTAATTACTTTTTTAATTACTTCTATAATTAAAACTGTAAAGTGTGATTATTAAGTAATTGATCTTGGAATGTTGAATTTGAAGATGAAAATTATGATTTTTTACTAATAAAATCAGCAAATTAAATATTTTTCTAATTAAAGTAATAAAAATCAATCAAACTGCACCACAAAATTTTGATACCAACGAGACCAAAAAAATTCGAGAAGTACCTATGGTAGTTAAAAAGTCCTACCTGGGTTTGGGCTGATTAGCCAATCAGTTTCTTGTAATGAAGTTTTCTGATTTTTTGAAAAAATGTCTTGCTTTTAAAGTCTATATCTCATAAAGTATTTGAAATTTTCATTTGCTGTCTTTAGCAAATTTGTAGCTCTTAACCAGGCCTACAAAACACTACTTAAGACCAGCTCAAAAAAAAAACAGTCTTCAAGCTCAAAATCACTAAAATGTACAAAAATTCTACCTATTCCATTGCTTTTTATAGATTTAAGCTTTATAATAAGACAAAAAGAAAGGTTTTTATGTTTTATAGCTTTAATATTTTAATTTGCTTCTATAGACATTCTCAAACTATTTCGATATTGTTCACCGCCTGAGTCATTTTTGTCATCTGAGCTCGTTAGGCAATCTCAAGATACATCACTTTCATCATTATCATCGTTATTTTCGTTGTCGTCTTTATCTCTACTAATCAAAATTTTCTGACTCCACCAACATACCTCGCCAAGCATAGAATCTATTCCTTTTCCTTTGAACCTTTTTTCCATTGGCATGCTTTGTATAGACTTATACACCTTTCGTTGAGCACGGTTATAAGATTTCATTTGTACTGACTGGCTCAGAGTGACTTCTTAACTTATCTAAGGCAGTATTTGTAATATAGCTGCGTTTGTATAAATATAAAAATGCATACGTGTGAGGAATACACATTGCCTCACACGATGCATATTAAGTGGTGGGGACCGGATGACCTTTTCAAGTTGTTCCCATGACACGACATAGGCTAAATATTGAAATATGAGATTTACACTACGTGTGGGCCGAGTTGAATATCATGTTCAGGTTCGAACATGCTTACTTGGTAAAAAACGTTCGCCTTGCTCATCCGATTCGGTAGATAATTGCTTAGCGAATTCTTCTAGGTGGTAATTAAGGAAATGCAAAAAGCAAAAATAGACGAGCAATAATTCTCTCATTTAATTATAATGCAACTAGAACATTTAACAAATTCGAATTTTGTCGAAAGTGAAAACCGGAACAGGCCTGTAAGTCTTTGTCCATTCTAGCTGCGTTTCCTTATTTACGGAGGATAAAAGCATTGAAAGCCAACTCAATCGCGGGTCTGCGATCGAAATGTACAGCCACCTAATCGGGCAGGTGGATTGCCCGTAGGCTAGGACCCCGGATTCTTGTTTTTATACCCTTTACTCATAGAGTAAAAATGGTATACTAAAGTTGTGCAAATTTATGTAACAGGCAGAAAGAATCATTTCCCACCATATAAAGTACATATATATATATTATTGATCAGCATCAACAGACGAGTCGACATAGCCATATCCGCCTGTCCGTCCGTCTGTCTGTATGAAGACCTACATCTAGAGCAGAGATGGGCACGTCGCGACGTTCCAATGCACACGAGGCAGCGCGCGCTGCCTCGTGTGCATACGACTCTGCCGCGGCCGACTGCACTAAATCACACGTACGCTATAAGCATTGAAAGCTATTTATAGAACACGAATGGGGCGCACGCAAATTGTGCTTGTATGCGTGTGAAAAGTGTGTCGATATGTGTGCATGCCCATCTCTGATCTAGAGCATCAGTGTCCAAACTCACACAATCAAACATTGCGCTTGTGTGCGTAGCAGCGAAACTCGAAGTTAACGTCACAACAAACCAATACCTCGTGAAGTAAAACAAAAAGACGAACATGCGCATCGTAAGGGAGCAAGCCGCCGAGCGTGCTATTTATAAGACACATACGTGTGTTATATAAGTTCCTATCCCATGGAATAGGCTTTTGACATTTTGGACACCACTGATCTAGAGCAACCAAATTTGAAACGTAGACTCCTATTGTCTGCACGCAGATCTTGTTTGTTTAAAATTTTTGCCACGCCCATCCCCACCCCCACATTAAAATGTTCAATAACATCCACAATTTTTAAGATATTGATCTATAATCCCTCAAATTTTCATCAAGATCGAATTATAAATAGCTGAGTTAAAAAATTATGCATACTTTTCGGCCGTCTCCCCTCAGGAACACGGGAAGGTTATTAAACATTTCTTTCAATCGAAGTCGGTTAGAGCCGACTTTAACTTACGCTCTCGTTTTTTGTTCGTCTTGTTTGACCTCCTGTACAGGTTGGGGGGTCGTCCTCTGGCTTATACCTCAAGAAGTAAGTACCCGTGTTCTATCAGAAGAGATTCACAGAGAAGGATATAACTACTGATTACAGTTGTATCAAGAGTAGCTTTTTTATATTTCGGAAATACTTCAACAATCGGCAAACGTTAACCTAGCATATTCCATGAATCTGTTATTGTGCGTTTTTAATACATATTTAGTTAAATCAATGTTATTATTTAGTGTTGGGCGGAATAGCCCACCGCGACCAATCCAGGTGTATTGTGCCCCCTACTAAGTTTACAACTCTCCTAGCAGCCCTATTTCCTGTACAAAGGTCAGGATTTCCGTGGGTTCTAGGTTACTGATATTGGTTGGGTGTGAAATGTGTTTCCCAAATCTGCTGAGTCTGCGCCTCGCTAGAGCACCGCAGTGTGCTAGTATACGCTCGGAGGACTCCTCCTTCTCTTCGCAATATCTGCATAGTTGGGTGTTTGTTATTCCCAACTTGTATATGCGAGAGTATATGTAGAGCCCTGTCGGGATCCTAAGGGCATTCTTTCCATGTTTGATTAACTTTTCGAACCTTTTGAGGTTATGGTTCAGTATTAATACTTTAGCTTGTCTCATCCCCCTGGTGTTAACCCAGGAGGCTGTTCTATGCGTATTCTCTTCCTTTCTAAGAAGACCTTTTATGGTGTGTTGGCCTATGCCGCAGTCAATGTTTTATCAAGTTGCCTTTTTAAAACTGCTATACAAATTTGTAGTGGGAAACTTGTTGTCCTCCCATAAATTTAAATCTTGATTTTCGGGTTTAACTGGCTATAACTTTGCTTAAATTGCTGACATAATTGCAAGAAAATTTCCATAATTTGTGAATGTATTAAGCTATATGATAAGATGGTTCAAAAAAATGTACGACAAAAACAATGGCTTGGAGCAGATTTTTATACCCTTGTAAGGGTATATTAAAATTGTCCAGATGTTTGTAACGCATAGAAGGAAGCATCTCCGACCACATAAAGTATATATATTCTTGATCAGCATGACGAGCTGAGTTGATATAGCCATGTCCGTCCGTCTGTTTCTATGCTATCAGTTTAAAAGCTATCTTAACCAAACTTTGCACGAAGCCTTTTGGTACAAATACGCTGCACATTTGTCGGAACCGGCCGGATTGGATGACTATAGCATATAGCTGCCATAGGAACGATCGGTCAAAAAATTAGTTTTATTGAGAAAAACTTTTTTGTTTTTAATGCAAACCCCCCCAAACCTCGCATTTTTTAGTTTTCTATGATTTTGCATAATTCCACCAGGTTTGATGAAAATCGGACAACTATATAGTAAAGCTGCCATACAAAAGTAAGATCAGAGAAAAAGTCTTAGTGGGAAAAACTTTTTTGTTTTCAATGCTATCGCTCTTAAACTTGTTACAGATCAATACTTTATGCTACCACACAATTCTGCCAAGTTTGATTTAAATCGGATGACTATAGCATATATCTGTCATAGGAACTATCGGTTGAAAAGTAGTTCTAGTGAGAAAAACTTTTTTGTTTTCAATGGTAGCGTCTTTAAGCTTTCCAGTTATGAATATTATCGGTTTTCACACAATTTTGACGAGTTTGATCCAAATCTGATGAATATATCGTATAGCTGCCATATAACAAACTGGAAAGCAAATTGTCAAAGTAGTGGAGCCATCCATTGTTGAGTTTGGGAAGCAACACAGCTAAAAATGTTATATAAATTAAACAAGGTATATAAGCTTCGGTCGATCCGAAGTTAGCTTTCCACTATTTTTTAGTATCAAATTTGACTTTGACGGCCAATTTCGACACCATTGGCATTACTTATGCCGCGTGTTTGATTTTTCCAAGTTGCATTGATAAGTATAATATCCTAGAGGCTTCATAAAATTAATTATTAATGCTTAGTGTGGCCTACAAAATTTATAGAGCTGTACAAAGTCAGAAAATTGGTTTTTGGTCAATATCTTAGAAACGCAAACTAAGATATGACTTTGACATGCCAACTCGTAGACAAGCAGGAATTAGTTTAAGATGAGAAATGTGTTAACTGTGTTATTTGTACAATTATTTGAATAATTGTAGCTGTACAGTGGGATTATTCAGAAATTGAGCCATACAGTTCGAACTCTCCACATATTTGTAGCTGGAATACGAATGTGCTCAATGAGCACTTCTCCTTCATCTTAATGTAAATGTACAGTGTGGATTTTTTAAGTCGCTGCCATAACTGTATATAAATTTTCTTGTTCAAATGGATATTTATTAAAGCCCGACATTTCGCAGATTCTTAACAGTTGCAATTTATGTCGATACGCGTTTTGAAGCAAACTTTGGGCTATTAAATCAGCCTGCGCACTTACAATCAGCGACACCAGATTCTGCCAAAGTTGGTGAATCCAATGGGACGACATATTTCTACTTTTCCAAAACTATAACATTCCAAAACTGTTTTCACTGTTAAAACCTTATAACATTCCTTTTATTATGCAATTGAACTCATTACTAGTAAAAGGGGGATTCAAAAATATAGCAACATAACGAAAAGTTGACGTTTTTATTAAGGTTTTCTTGCATACGCTTTTGGTAATCAATTTTCAAATCGAAAGCTAATAAATTTAATGAATTGTTGAAACGTTATCTGAGCTCAAATATTCAAAGAATTTTTTGAATGCCATTTTCACATGATTTAATAAGTGTACCCATGTTTGGATTCGATTGTAAGTGCGTCGCTAAATGGGACTTAATTTCTATAACGCATTTCCATAAATTGTTTTAAATGCATTAATCCCGTCCCAATCGCGAACCACGTCTATTCCGTCACCACCAAAACTATCAATTCAATCCTCTCTCGACCTGATTTTGCAGCTAATTTCCGCAAACACTTCTCATTTCAAGCTCAATTACTCTAAAAGTAACTAAATTTTGTAATATTCGCCGAATAATGAGTATTTTTGCAAGTTACAATTGGGATTATAAAAAATCATTGAAGAGGAATTCTTTTTAATTATCTGTTAAATCGTAACGGTAGTTGAAGTTTACCGATTTGGTTTTAAGAACATTAATCATAGCATTAACCTTGGTATTGATATTTGTAAGAGTTAAAGGCAGGCAAAGAAACACTCAATTTTAGTAAGATTCGAATTGTAAAAGTATTATGCAGGTTTTTTGTTTCGTTAACCTAGATATTTGTCGGAATTATGGGCCCAGACATTCATGTTTATTTATTTGGAATTAGTTGGCTATCTTAGCTTCATGTTAAATTGAGTCCTTGAAGCTCGCACTTAAGGGCGCACGCACACATGCGGTTGAAAGATGAACTGACAGCTGAGAGTTAGCATGCACGGAGCGTTATTTATCAAGATCAGCCTTATGTTCTGCCGTTAGTTCATCTTTCAGCTGCATGTGTGCGCGCGCCCTAAGAATAAGTTGCCGACTGTTCCTGTAATCTGTGCCGAAAATACTTTTTTCTGAGCTTTAAAGATTCGGTTATTCCGAAAGCAGTTTTTTTCGAGCATCAAAAAAAAGCCAAATATTAATTTCTGATCTCGGATCAGCAGATAGATCTTGAACACTTTGTTACATCTTACTAACTGCTTTCCTTCTTTTTCTTTCTGATTTAATTTCCAGCTTTATGCCAAAGGCGACTACACACCCAATCATGTACGCTGGAGCGATGCTTATTATCCACAAACTCCGTACGAGGCCTATCGCGGCATCTATGCCACCTTGCCCGCTCATCGGCTGGGTGTGGGCGGATTTGGTGGCGGCATTATCGGCGGGGGCGGTGGCAGTAGTGCTGGTGGCAGTCACAGCGGACATGGCCAGTTGCATTTGATGAGCAGTTCGACACGCTCCCAGACCTATGATACACCACACTATGCGGGAAGTGCTTCGGGCTCGGCCAGCTGTCGGCAGACACCCATGTACCAGCCCACCTACAATCCACTGGAGACGGACTCGTATCAGCCCAGCTACGATATGGAGTATCTGAATCACATGTACGTGTTTGCCTCGCCGCTGTATCAGACGGTGTGGTCGCCACCGGCTTCGCTAAGGAAGAGCTCTTCGCATACGCCCGTCTTTGGCAGTGTACGCGATGCGGAACTGGATGGAGATGGCAGCATAGGCGGTGGGGGCAGTGGCGGTGGCAGCTATCATCGGCATGTCTACCCGCCCAACGATGACACCTGTTCGCCTAATGCCAACACATGCAATGCCTTCAACTCGATACGAGATGCGGATACAGATGATTCGAATCAATTGCCAGGAGGAAGTCGCCGACATGTTTATGCCACAAATTGTGGAGAGAGTAGCTCGTCGCCGCAGGTGAATCACCACGAGGCCAGCGGGGAGTATGTGGATGCCTTGCTGGAGGATGAGCAAAAGACGGTGCCAACGGGCCAGGGTGCGGGCGGAGGAGGTGACTGTGATCTGTCAGATGCCTAGAAGGGAAATAGTCGAAAAATTGTGTCAAACAAATGAAGAAATATGCAAAAAAAAAGTTTAAAAAAAAATTTGTAAACGTAAACGAAACGCTTATGATTTTCTATATATGGTTAATGCATATATTTTTATATATAGTAATTTAATATACATACATATACACTTATATATATATATATATATATATATATATACATTTAGATGTATGCTAGATTAGCTCCGAATTTTTGCTAAAAAAAAATGCTTTATAATGAATTTTTGTTTTACTTGTTGGCAGTTAAAAATGTAAACTTAGTTAAAAAATAAGCAATACATTCACACACACACACACACACACACCCACCCACACTCACACACACACACACACATAAGAACAAGCTGTAGCTTTAACGAAACACACAAAACAAAACTATTTTTGATTAAACATTTTTGGCAAACGTTGCAAGGGAATAAATACTAAACAACACAACTTCAATTCAAAATGCAAGCATTCAAAATACAATTTACAATTTACTTTTAAACTTTAAATTTTAGTTAACAAATGGAATATCTCTTATATGCTTAAAAATGGAATACAATTTTTGTAGTTTAAACTTTAGAACAGTCTTAGCCAGGTAAAATAATATAATGCATAAGCAAAAACAGTTTCTTGATATGTAAACCCCACACAAACACACACACACACACACACGCCTCCTTCCCCCTTACAGAGAATATTGTACGTATTATTGCTATGTTTGGAAACATTTTTATGAACACACCCTTTTTTTCTGAGAAAATGAAAAACATTTATAAAAATTATTATGAAGATATATAAATAAAAAACAAATTAAACTATATTATATTATATATGAAGAGAAAATATGTATATAAAAAATGAAATGTTTATTTTATTGAATTTTTGAGAAACCGCAAAATGTAAGTAAAATATTTGATAAAAAAAATGGACAATAAATTCTATGATCCATCTGTGTAGGTGAAGCTAAGGTAAGGTCTCACAGACAATATTAATTTGCCCAAATTTGAGTAAATAGTCATGATTGTATAATTTGCTGGTCTTAAAACAAAAACGATGATTCTATACGCAAATAATTTGCTCAAATATGGTCGAAAAGTTTCATATTTTTTCCTATTTAGCCAAATTTTCATAACAATTTGAGACCTCAGCTTAATTGATGTAAGCAATGTTTATGAAAATCGTAAATTTGTAGACTTCCTTTCCTGCTAACACCTTATGCAAATCTCTTTCTAAATTTTAGTGCGGCATTTGATTTAGTTCATCAAATTTTGTTTTTATAAAAATTAATCTTTAAAATTTTCGTAATCGCTTAGCTAACTGTATTTCAATGTACTTACTTGGGAAATTTGCACACGGTCTCATCAAATACTCCATGAGACAACGATCAACTTAATCAAAAGCAAGCAATTCATCCCTAGGCTATTGGTCGAACCGCCACAAATGTCTCTGGTACCAGCCGCTAGGCTAGTCCCATTTACTTATACTGGATTAAACTTTTTTGGTTCTGCTGATGATGAAGTCATCATCTCCCACAACGCACTGCAAACGACCACACACACCAATGGCAGGTGAGGAGACAGATCTAAGGTCTAATACCTTTAGAAAGCTATGAATCCAGCGCTTGGAAGTACCTAGGTAGAAATACATAGGTACATATTTTGTGTACCTTTTACCTAACCTCGGTATTTTCAAATTCGACCAAATCCGACCAATTTTTCAGATGTCACATTGTACGCAGCCTGCCAGACAATCGATCATACTTATGGAAGTACGTCGCGCAGCTGAATTTGGATCTTCATCGCATCTTTCGTCGTCGCCGATGTTCATGCACAGCGATCCGCACACCTGACCGACCACTAGCAACGTGCTACGACTCGAGACGCTCTTTGTTTGGCAATTGATGCCAGCCTGAGTATACCAACAAGTTCTCGACCTCAAACGAAAGACCTTAACGAGAGGCACCACGAAAGTCCCTAACACGATAGGCACAACGAAAGTCCACAACCGACCCCCACTCGAAGCAGCGGCCTCAACGCGAGGTTACCATCGACTCAACTACGACACAAACATCACAGCGAGAAGTATACGCAAGCATTCCTCCACATTGGGACTAGTGCAGTTCCTGTAGATGCTCACCCCGGACATACATTCATCCCAGCTATTCTTAATTTTGAAGATCATTCGTTCCCACATGGTCTCTGGAAGGGGAGTACTGTGGCAGCCCTGGCCACCTCTGGTCACACCATTCTTCGAGCACCATCCCTACGCAGTAGCAGAACGACAACACAGCGCCATCCCTGACGCGCAGTTTCTGGCTGGTCTCCCGCCAAGGCGGCTGGCGGCAGCATCGCGCTTTACAATCGAACAATAATTGTTAGCTTAAGTTATGTTCAATAAAGTTAGTTACACATTGGGCGTGTTCAGCAGAATAATTGATCCCTGAGCAGGTATCACAAAAAAGTTGTAAATCGAATACTTTCTGCTGTTAAAAGGGAGCAGTATCACTTTAAAGTAGCGTACTATTTCTTTGATACATGCTCCTGTATCATGATACCACAAATTTGCTATTATGATGCCGCATCACTCGAATTCAGTAAGAAGATACGATATACGATATATTCATCCGATTTTGACCAAACTCTCCTAAATTGTGTGGAAAGCGATAATATTTATAACTGGAAAGTAAAAATACGCTATCATTGAAGACAAAAAAGTTTTTTTCCACTAGAACTACTTTTTCGAACGATCGTTCCTATGGTAGCTATATGCTATAGTCATCCGACTTGGACCAAACTTGGCAGATTTGTGTGGTAGCATATAATTGGAAACCAAAAAGGTTTTCCTACTAAGATTATTTTCAGACTTTACTTTTGTATGGCAGCTATACTATATTCATAAAACGTGGTGGGATTATGTAAAAGCTCGCGTTGAAGACAAAAAAGTTTTTCTAACTAAAACTACTTTGCTATAGTCATCCGGTTCCGGCCGTCTTTGTATCAAAAGACTTCGTGCAAAGTTTGGTTAAGATAGCTTTAAAATTGACGTAGGATATCGCATAGAAACAGACGGACGGACAGACGGACATGGCTATATCAGCTCAGCTCGTCATGCTGATCAAGAATATATATACCTTCTGTGGTCGTCAAAGATGCTTCCTTCTATGAGTTACAAACATCTGGACAATTTTAATATACCCTCTACAAGGGTATAAAACACTGTTGCCAAATCAGCTTTTTCCCCGTCATTTCTAGCTTTTTTAAAGACCGGATTGCGGGAAAAATTTACAAACAGCGGGAAGCGGGAGTTCTGGCTTTTTTAAAAGCGATTTCGGATTTGTTTCAGCTTTATTCTGTTTTGGAGCAAATCGATAGCATTTCACCTCTGTCAGTCATTTATCGACAATATTTTATCACCTCCAACAGTCATATATAGGGGCTTGCCAAGTTTACAGATCATTCAAGCAAAATGCCGAAAGTTTTCAAACAAAAATGACGTGAAGTCTGGCTGCAGGACCCGGAGTTTAAGGCTTGGCTTCGGAAGAATGAAACTGATGCCTCTCGAGTTTACTGCAGTTAACTGAGTGACTTGCGCGCTCATTCAACTACAAAAAAGCACACACAAGCTCAGGGCTGTTTTCAGCAGAAAAATGGCTATCAATTCCCTGAAAAAATTGCTTATTCCTCGAAATACTATTATTGATATAATTAGACGATTTCGAGATATTTGTTATCAAAGATTTATATCAAGGATATGACTTTGAAAAGCAAATTAAGATGCTTCAGATGGATTGTGAATTGGAGAAATCTATTCGACGATGCTGCACAAATTTTTTAGTTGATCTTATAAAGCAACTGAAGCTGAGGTAATTTCATAAAATTCATTGTATTAGGCAATTTAATGAATTTCAGGCTGCCTGACAATCTCAGCATTCTGCAACAAATTGACATCTTTCGGTTGACAACGTTTTACGACCAAAAAAACAAAGCATTGTTCCCATTTTGGAAGAATTTTCCGTCGAAGATATTGGGAAAATAGAGTGTCAATATAATGACTATGATAACATACATTTAGTGAAATGGGAGAACAACGATGAAATTATAAAGTTTTGGAGTGAAGGTAATCGCTTTCAAAGACTCTGGAGGTAACCAAAGATTTGAGTTAGCCTCGTTTGCGATTCAGATGTTGTCCTTGCCATGGTCCAACGCTGAAGTTGAGCGTGTCTTCAGTCAGGTCAATATTGTAAAATCAAAACTCAGAAATCGAATGGACGTGAGCACGCTCATCTCAATTTTATGTATAAGGTATTGGATATCAGTGAAACTGAAATAAAATTGAAAACATAATATGTGAAATTACAGATACGGGTTACGTCGACATAAGAAATGCTGCGTCGATTATAAGCTCCCCCCTAGTTGCCTTAAGCTAATAGGCACAACTGAGGCCTACGACAAGGATGAGGACGAGGAACTTCATCACTCAGAAGATATATTAGATATCTAAGCTATTTTAACGATATAATTACATATATAATTCGTAAATAATTACATAAATAATAAGAAAAGCAATGCGCTTTTTTTCAGCTTTTTTGTCAAAAAATACAGCTTTTTTACCCTCACCGACCCGCTGAAAACGGATTTTTTTGCTCGGCAAAAGTTGGCAACACTGGTATAAAATGTAAATCATATCAGGCGGCGAGTCGGACGTCAACCTGCGAACCTGCTGTCCATTTAACCAAATTCTAAAAAGAATGAAGAGAAACCTTATTTGACAAGCAGAATTTATATTTTGTTCTTCTCACTTTTGGGAGTTTCCCAGATATATCCAGTCACCTTGGTCCTGTACTTTTTGGTGTGTTTATAACTTCTTAACGTTTGATGCATGCAAGACGGTGATTCACATTCACTTGTAACTCATGACATGAACCATCTACAATCTTGGCGAATCAACAATTTGCTGAATCTTCTATTCACACTGGCCGCAGTTTCGAAAAAACTGCCGAAGCTGCGAGATTTTGTTTTCATTGGAAATACGTAGGCTGGGTGGTCACTCAAAAGTCGCAAAACTCAAGCTCCAGCACAGCTTTAATGTTATTGTTTCCGACTGCTTTTGGCTATATGTTGCAACCATATTAGGTAGAAGTAGCTGATATCTGTTTTAGAAGCTGCGGGTTTGGTGTGAACGCATGCTGCAGGTTTCCGCAGCTGCGACAATGCTGCGCCCAGTGTTAAAAGTATATTAACTACTCTAAATGTAGTGTTTTGTGGTTCTAACTTTTCTTACCTAGCAAGGTAAAAGGTATCCGAAATTTTCAGTACCTAGGTACAACTTATTTAGTATCTTTCTTTTAGCAAACGCCTCCATCTAGGTACAGCCGGAATCTTTTAACATATTTAAACAATGGCAATATTATTCTGAAATTTTGTTGTAAGTTAGGAATTTGATAGGGACAAGTTTTTGAAGTTTTTAACTGCCTATAGCTAAGTCTGCTGGGGATGACACTTGCGTCCTTGAAATATTTATAAAGGCAAACAAAATTTGTAAATTGCAAACGCATAGCATAGCATTCAAAAGAAAGTTCAAGTACACATTATATTTCAATGTACTCCCCTGACATATAGCGTTTTGGGGATCTTTACTGTTAACGATCAAAATAATGACATTTTCGTACATGTTTAACAATAACACCAACAAACTGAATTGGATCAGCTACCCGCCCGGGTTATTCACGTATCATTTGTGCTTAAACTCTCATTGAACTAAAAGTGCCCAATCTTTTAATTTTAGAAAAGTAAATGAAAATTTGGGCCCTGGTAAGGTAAAAGCAAATCGAATGTTAAAATACCGAGAGAGGTAAAAGGGTACATAAAATGTATGCTTAGGTACAAATACCTAGGTATATCCTAAAACTGCCGCTTAGCCCCATTTATGGATAACTATTCCCTCGGCCCGAACAAACACTGCTATTACAGAAATTTACTTATTATAATAATTATTTAGCCATAATATGAACTTTTCTGATCACATTGCCATTATCGTGAGCAATGCCAAAGGGGTCTATGAACTTGGATGACCCTTGCATCTCTAAACTTTCGTCTCTTTTCTTAGATCAACACTTGAGTACTGCTCATGTGTTAGTCCCCACCTCAGTATGCAAGAATCCATAGGTATTGAGTCATTGCAGAAACAATTTCTTCTGTTCGCCATACGGAGATGAAACTTGGAACAACATCGTCGCCTGCCATCGTATGGGGATAGACTTCGCCTTTTAAGCTGACCGGCTGCAAGCGAGCGATTGTCACACCTGTTCCGGAAAAATGGAGAGGACAAAAAAGTGTCCTTGTGTTGGTGAGCAAGAGAGCTCTCTCCAGACTACCGCCGTTTTAGTTGCAATTCACACAATTCCCCGATTCACACAATCATGAGTTCGGCTCGCGTTTGCGTTAAAAAACACGACTCACTTCGGCTCCTGGTAGCTGAGGCCTGGGCCAAGAGAGCAAACAGCTTTTCAGACAGCTGGCCACGTCAGAGCTGATCGCTTTATTTTCGCAATCCCATACACTCTAACGATTTTGGCCTTGATCTTAGGTAGGATTTGGAGTTATGTTCCTTGATAAACTAATAAATAATACAAAAGACTCTTGTTTTCTTTTGAGCCAAATTATATATTCGATCAATCTAGATCTACTAGATCTACACTACTGTTCTGGTCAATTTTCAGCATATAAGTAGATTCAATTTCGAATCTCACGAACCATTTCGTATCATAAAGAATTATATCGATTGTTAACATCTGAAGATTCCATGTTCTAGTAGCAAATCCCTTACTTGTTGACAAGGTAAATTAATATTTGGTCCTAGGTAAGAAAAGTACCGAGGTGAGGTAAAAGACCTAGGTAGGCACAACTACCTAGGTGTTGCCTAAGGCCCTTCGCACACAGACAGCGGAGCGGAGCAGAACTAGCTGAGCTTATACAAAATACAAATTTTCCAAAGCTGATATGCTACGCTCCGCTCGGCTGTCTGTGTGCGGGGAGCCTAACACTGATTATACAGATAAACACAGATTTTTAATCTCCATATCAATTCATCTTATTAAAGGCATCGCATAAAGGCATCCAACTTTTGTACATAACGTATAATTAATGCATTAAAGTGGTTTAATTCTAATCAATTTCGTGACTTTCTATTTTTTATTTTAAGTACTAGTTTCGCCCTATGGGATCCATATTTCGACTTTGTACCTGAAAATAAAAAAGTTATATTACTATACCAACTATTATTTTTTCATTTAGTTCAAATTACAAACTAGTACAGACTAGTACAGTTAATAAGTGACAAAGATCGACACCTTCCATCTTTTTGTTAATTATAAAGCCGCCTTGGACACTCCGATAAGGTCAAGGTTCTTTGAAACCCTGTCTAACTTTGGTATACCAGCAAAGTACGTTCTACTTTGCATGATGACGTTGAGAAGCACGCAAAGATCCATAAAAATAGGAAGTAATCTCCAGAACCATTTCATACCAAAAGTGGTTTTAGGCTGGGTGATACCTTACCTTATGTGACTTCTTTAATTTGCTGATGGAGTATATACTGCGCCAGTGCCCAAATGTCAACAGATCGGGCTCATTTCTTTATAAAGATCTAATGCTACTCGCATATGCCGATGATATTGACATTATCGGCACAAACGAACGGGAGCAGGGTGTTTTCGAAGCAGTCTAAACTGATGGGCTTAGCGGTAAAGTACCTAGTATCCACGGACAAGAAGTCTACGCGTCTTGGACAATTTGTTACTATGGGGGAGTACAACTTTGAGGTTGTAGAGGATTTTGTTCACCTCGGGACGATGATTACCGGCGACAACAACATCAGCCTGGAGATCCGAAGAAGAATTACTCTTGGAAACCGATGCTACTACGGGCTCAGTAGGGAGTTCAAGAGCAGAGCCTTTTCTCGAAAAACCAAAATGGCGCTATACAAGTCGCTTATTATCCCAGTCCTGCAATACGCCGCAGAAGATGAGCAGCGGATGAGGCGGCGATTAGCATTTTCGAGCGAATGATTCTTCGGAGGGTTTATGGACCATTTAAAGTTGGCGATGAATTTCGCTTCCAAAAGAACTGCGAACTGTATGAGCTCTTTGGGGACACCAGCCAAGCGCATAAAACAACAACGGCTGGGCTAGATAGGACATGTTACCCGTATGGATGAACAAGCTCCTGCAGGAAGGTGTACAATTTCAAGAAGAAAGACATTGATAGAACAGGCACGAAGGGAGAACAGAAACTGAGATGGAAAGACCAGGCGCGGAAAGACATTGCCAAGCTTGGTCTGAACAACTGGAACCAGCTCGCAAGAAACAGAGGCGACTGGCGGGCATTGATAGAAGAATTAATAAGTGAGTTACCCAAATCAGGGATTTTAGCCTTTAAAGAGATAATTAAATTGCTGGCAAAATTAGGCAGACTATTATGTTCTACCAAAGAATATCTGTATAGATTTAAATGTATAGATAGATGTATATGATCTTTGGTTCTACAACCTAATCAAAGTCAGAATGGAATATACCTTAACCAAGTGATACGATTCCATTCCATTAAATGAAAGAAGTCAAGTATGCGATAAAGTGTGCTTATCGATGACCTATCTGCGATTTTTTTATCTGTTATTTGATTTTTAAGTGCTTTTTCCATAATCTATGACAAAGTGTCAAAAGTCTTGATATTTAGGCCGATAAGTTTCACCGGAACTTGTGGGAAACCTAAAATCCATTTAAATATGTAAAAAAAAATTTGAGTATTGCCGGCTCTAGGTCAAGTGAAACACACAAAAATGTATGATGTTTTCCAATATATTAAAGCGGACACTCGCCGAATTTTGAAGCAACAACAATCCTGCAGCAAGAAAACCACTACAGAAAACGTTTCACTATAGAGATGCTACATATAATTGACACACCAACAGACAAGAGACTTAACTACAAGACGGACACGGAAAACTGTGCTCACCTATACAGACACTTACTGACAAATAATAGATCAGTATCCAACTCCACGCCGAACGGAGCAGACGTGTAAAATAATGTATGTGAAAAATCTCTTTTTTGTTTTGTTTTGATTGAATCTATGTTAAATTGTAATTGGTAAATTGTTTTGTAGTGTCCCTGAAGATGGTTGCCGAGGAGCAACCGAAATATATTGGAAAACATCATACATTTTTGTGTGTTTCACTTGACCTAGAGCCGGCAATACTCAAATTTCTACAATTTAGAAAGGTCGCTATCAACTTTTTGTAAAAAAAATTTTTAAATTTGAATTTAGAAGTCAATTTCATATTTTAAAAGAGAAGGCAAAAAAACGGTCAACACTTTCAGCGTGTCTGCAAAAACAGTTCTGTTACGAACACAACTAATAGAGGGAGGGAAAAGACACATTAACAGCCATGCTCCCATTTTCACTTTTGCCAAAACTTTGCCACTCTTGACTGAATCAAAATTTAGTCCAAAACAGTTTTAAAATCGCAAAATTTTTGCGAAAGGGAAAATGGGAGCTATCAGCAAATAAAAGAATAAAATCTTTTTTTATAAATTGTCACGAACTAAGTAAACCCTGAGAGAAGCTCGGCTTGGCCCTTTGGGGCTGTAATGCCAAGTAATTTTTTTTAAGTAAACCCTTTTGCACTGTAAGCCAATATTATTAAAAATCCCAACTCTTAACAGTATTATAAATTTGATTTATGATTAAAAAGTTACAATGTTAAACCGTTGATCAAATTATCTCAAGAGTGGCTTTAAGAGATTATAAAATCAAATTGATTTCCATAAATATTAAATTCGGTATGGGTTCAGTTTTGTGCAATCATAATGTGGAAGGCTGGGTCTGGGGAATTTTCATAATTTTGGGTAAGAAGAAGAAATAAAAACCAAATTTAAAATAGTTTACGAGATAAGAACCTAAAAACATGAACAAGACCAAACCCACCCAAGGTTTTAATACTACCTTTCAGAATTTTTTGGTCTGGATACAATCAACTTTTTTGAGTTGACAAGTGTACCAATTAGGTCCATACAGTATATTAAGAATTGTGCCATAAGTATGGTATATCTGGGAGTTTATTGGAATCAGTTTCGCAACCCTATAAATGTATATGATATTCTTAGTGTCAAGGCATCGTACAGCCGAGTCGATATAGTCACACTGCCCGTCTGTCTGGCCGTATGAGACGAACGGTAGAACTCAAGTAGTTGGTAGAAGATGGAGGTTTGACATGTATGGGACATATATTTCTTATACTTGCAGGCAGATCAAGTTTATTTTCAATTTTTGCCACGCCCCCTCCCGCCCCCCCAATTTGGAAAAAACGTCATATCTCCCACAGTTTTGAAGATAGATCGTTCGTACCTTCTAGAGATACCTTGTAAAGAAAATTATTTATCGATTTGCTGAAGAAATGATAAAGATCGGATGAACGATACTCAAGTTATGGGCAAAAAACGGCCAGTTAACACAACAAAAGTTGTTTTTGTTAACAAAAAAAAATCATATATAAAAAACGCTGCCATGAAAAAATTTTCGAAATCAATTTTTTAGATCACTTATCCAAGCTACACTAAAAAATTGTTTCAGTAGAAATGTGTTATATTTTTTTTTGTAAACTAGTGTTATTAATATATTCTGGTTTATTGAAATTAAAGAAATTGTGCACTATTCAAATCAGTACCACAAAGTCACAATTTGTCTCTTCGGAGGTGCAAAAAATCATTCATTCTCATCCCACTGTGCGAGCGATCAGCTGTGGCCCGTTCACTCTCTCTCTCTCTTCGTCAAGCTTTGGCTACCCAAAAAGCTTATGTGGCGTTTGCATTTGAGTGCTGCTGCTGCGTTAGTTGACATTGGGCCAGCGTCTTGGCAAAATCGCAATATCACAAAAGCTTCAATTAAAATAAAACATAAATTGCATTTTAAAAATCTTCAAGTGTTTTGTGTAATAATTTAATTAATTACTCATCAACAAATAGCGGGATGGGGTAATCGGCTGATAAGAGGATCGCGTGGCATTTCCCGCTGTGAGCTTGAGCTTGCTCGCACTTGGCGTGTGTTTTTTCGGGTTCAGTTACAAATTCGACTTGAGAAACGACGGAACGGGTTCTGTGTCTCGGCTAGATGAGCGTGTGTTTGTGTGTGTATGTGTGTGGAAGTTTAGCTGTGTGTTTAATAAACAAAATTTGATTTTCAAGTATTTGATTCTTTCATGCCCCAGTTAAATTTGCTCAAGAGCAATTAACAAAATATTGGACAAAAAAAAGTCTTAATAAACTAATGAAAAAGTGTTGGTGGGCAAGCCAAGTGTGCATACATATACATTAATTAGCATGTATGTATGAATCATCAAAATAACTGTACATGAAGGATTTGAAGTAAACAAAAAAAAGATTCAAAACCCGCTTAGAAGGCCAATCGATTCGTTTTCAACAATTTTCGGTAAGTAACTGAGATGGAAAGTAACCAGAGATTGTGCATATGAACATACATATAGATTTTGTTTTGTTGAATCTCACTTAATAAGGCGTAAGGTCACTCTTAAGTGGAATTTACATGATTAATTTGTGAATGGAAATATGTTAACAAATGTTCAGATCTCTGAGAGACAGCTTTCTATTTGTAAAGCTGTAATGACACTTGTCTGATATCTTACAAATCGGGTACGTGGATGGGACAGAAAAGATTTTAAAGTTACTTTTTGATCTTAAAATTGTGTTCGGGTCACGGCATTTCTTTTAAAATTATCATTAAAAACAGGAATGCAAACCGCTCGGGAATTTAGAGTGTTCGGTTCAGTGGTTCATAGAGGGTTTAAGCCAGCAGTTCGGTTTATAACACGGTTTGTGGATCAAACTAAACCGGTGTTTTAGCTATTATTTTATAAATTAAAGTCGTTCAAAATTAATTAAATGTCTTATGTTTTAAGTTTCAGGATTATTTTAAACAGCAGGAATGCAATAGATATTGTAAGCGTTTTGGTATTCTCAATTACAAGAGCATTTAGCAAATTTAGCAAATTTTGGCAAATTGTCGTATATTTGTTCAAAGTAGATGCCTGTCCATTCTCAATATCAATTTCTTTACAACTACTAAATATTGCCGTAGAAAACACATCACTTGTTTTAGTTTAAATTTTCATATTATTTAGGAAACTCTCACAATTCAATCTGCAACTTCCATGGAAAGAAGTCAGAATGATTACAGATATATTAAGAAAGGAGACGACAATGTAAGGAAATAGACGAAGTTAGAGGATCACTGGAACACGTCCGCAACCCGACAGCTTTCTGTTCGTTAAGAAATGAAAGATTCAAGCACGATGCAAGCCTTTTAGTATTGTTGATTTTCCGAATACAATTTTCAAAATTAATCTAACTTAAGGTAGAAACTACTTCTTTAAACTAATCGATGAACCCGTTGGAACGTCTAAGGTTCGGTTCTCGGACCGGTTGCTTTACTTATCGAACCTTATGTTTTGCTTCAAAGCTTGGTTCATGACAATTTTTGGTAAAAACAAGATTGTTGAGAAGACAGCTTACGAAGCTATTAAAAACAATCAATATCCGAAAAAACCGCATTTATTATTGTTATCACTCATATGTTCTCTACCATGGCTTACAAAAGTGCTTGGACTTTAAAATAAACAGCTATCCTCACTTTTTATGTACATAAATATATGAATTTATTTTGCCATTTAACAACTTGACTTATGCTTAATTTTCTTTTCTAAGTCGTAATATCGTATATGATTTTGCTCCGATTTAGCACTATAAAATTATTTGTACACTATTGACCGGATTTTGATAGTTATATAAGTTCTATAAAAAGACTGACTAAAGTTATTCTTTGAACCGAACGGTTTTTCATGCAGAAGGGTCGGCCCTGGGTTCGGGAGATTAACAATTTAGAGATTCGGTACTGTTCGATGGACCCAAAAACCCGAGCAGAACCGGTTCTCTGGGGTTCGGTTCAGGACCAATTTGCAGCCTTGATTAAAAAGTGTTTCCTTTCGGCTTATTTTTTAATGGGTAAGACGTTTCTGATTCGAATGGATCATATTCATTATTGTTAGCCTTAATGTCGACCACTTCCATGGCTTCCATATGCAACTTTAAATTTTGTTTTAGTTTCCTTCTCGAAATCTTACTGTATGACTGTATTTACATATGATTTTAATAGCGCGTCTTCACAAAATAATGCACAGAAAATTATATAAGTTCTTATAGAAGTCAACCGAACTTTTTTTCCAAACTGATGGGGTCCGACTAAGGTTTGGGATGACATAAGTTTTGAAGGTACATATTCAAACCATTTATCGGAGTCCAGTTCTTAAGCGGTTTGCAACCTTGATTCAGATTGCACTAAATATGCAATAATTTATATCATTTTTTCTGGCTTCTTATCAGATTTGGGGTCCCAATTGACGAAAACGTATGTTAATAATTTTTGAGTGATGAAATTGGTTTTTTATGATATTTAAAAACTGCATTCCAAATTAAAAGCTTTTTTAATTAAATCAGCTCTAATTCACTGAGGATATAACCGGTATGACACTGCAGTGCATCTAATACTTTTAAAATCGAGGAATTTTTATTTTATTTATTTCTCAAACTATTTAAAAGGTAGTTAAATGCGAAAACATTACTTCTGTATGTTAGTCCGATAAAAAGTTTAATTAATGCTGTTCGCGTGCCTTGGAAAACGCTTTTAGAATTTAAATATGGCCAGGGGTCTATTGAACTTCATATCCCCTTCATAAGCATCACATTTCACACATGTTCTTAAGAACTCAGCCCCGACACTTTCTTTAAATAGTTTGCAATTCTAATATACTTAATTAAATGTTACAACATCATCAAAGATCAGTGATTGACAATACAGTATGAATAAAGGAAACTTATCTAGAAGTTGCCTAGCATTCAACAAAAATACCATAGGTTAACTACCGGTTTTGTATATGCCTTTTTTTTTTGTTGCAATTCAAAGTGCAAATGAAGCTGCAGCTCAGATAAATACTCACACTCGCAAACTCAAATGTTATTCATAAGAATTTTACATAAAGCTTTTTCGCCTAGAAACGTCAAATCAATTTACATATCTGATCGAGTCCAGCCGGAAATATACGTAGGCCTGTCAGTTCAATATTCAAACAGCAACGTAACATTTTGACGATATCTTGGAAACAATGGGTTGGGTCTATCTTATCTAAGTTTAAATTTTTTGTTGTATTGTGAAAGTATTTACTCAGTTAGAACAGAGAATTCGTTTTGTGTCAGTGGTCTTCAATTTTGTTCAATAATTGGTTTTCTTATATTGCAAGAGAACATTGAGAAGCATTTAATATAGGTTCAAATTAGAAATTTAATATAATATATAAGCGAAAATATCTATCTCTATTATTCTAGATCTATATATGTATAAAAGCTTAATTGATTAAAACGAATCGATAAACTACTGTCACTGATAACTTGACCCAAAAGTACATCTAACGTATCTTATAGTTAGATAATAGATCAGCGATGGGCACATAGTGGCTTGATGCGCCCTCGTAGCCATGTCCCTTAATCCGATCAAAATGGAATTATATGTATATCGTGGTATCCAAAGCTGAAATCGATTTAGATAGTAGAACGAAATGTCTTAGGCTAAGGTCCCACAGGCAAATAATTTATCCAAATTTTGATGAAAATTTGACTTATATAGATTATCGGCCGTGTTCTACAAACCTCTAACAACCCAAAAGCAACCCAAAAGCAATTGTCGGTGTTCCTGAAACCTCTTTTGGTTGTTTTCAAATGTTGCGAATTCTGTGGCGACATTTGGTTTATGTTTTGCTAGTAATGAGATTTGAGGCAAATATGATAATGAGGAACAAAGCTTAAATGGTTAACTGATCGAATTGCATTAATATTATTAAAGATTTGATGGGTTTTCAGTAACAAAAATGAATTTTAAAACAATGCAAAAGTCAGAGGGCAGCAGAAAGCAACAATAAGCAAACCTGCAAACTTATTCCAAATGTGACAATATCATTTTCGGAGTTTAAATTTTCTTTTCAAAATTAAAAGTTTGTTCGCTTAAATGAAGTATAAATTTAACAAGATTATGTGGATAAATTAGCAGTTTATTAAAATTTGATTTAAAACGTAAATTCAAAGAAGTATCGAATCAAACCTATCGATAAATTCTATCGGCGAGAATTTCAAACTACAAATGGAACCCAAGTTATCAGCAGTAAAATTTAGAAATGCACTTTTTACATCTTTTTTTTATCTTTAAAAATTTTAGGATGTTTTTATGGGGAAAACCTAGAACACCGGAGGAAGAGGCCGTAATGCCATATGGAAAAGCAGTCGGATATCGTGGCAGAAAAGTAGCTTACGCTTCATCAGAAATTAAAAGTGGATTGCATCATTTCTGAAACTCTTGTTACGATTATTTCTCCCTCGCCAACGGCCTTCCCCCAGCAATATCCAAACAATTAATGCAGCCACGGTCATTTTTGAATTTTTATTTGTGCACTCCACTCACTTTGAAATTACCAAATAAAATTTGAATTCTACATTAATTTAAACTATTTTGAAGCATACAACCCTATTGTGGCAGACCCAACGCAAAAACTACCAGTCAGCTGTTTTTGTCAGCTGCTTTGCATGCAACTCCGAAGCTAACTCCGAAAAATGAAATCTCCGACATTTGTGGAACACCGACATTTGGATTGGTTGTTTTCAAAAACAACTGACCCCAAAATCTCTAGAGGTTTCTGGAACACATCGGTATAGCCATGATTGCAGATTTTGCTGGACTTGAAACTAAAACAATCAGCCATCTTCTCAATTCCAAGGCTGCAAACCGGTCCGGAACCGAACCCCTAAGAAACGGTTCGGTTGGTCCGACAAACCGGACCATGAACCGAACCCCTAATATTTTTTACTCCTCGAACCTGAATCCGAACTGGACCACTTTTCCGAAAAATTATGTTCGGTTCACAAAATTGAATAGTTTTTCCAAAGACACATACAGGGAAATATAGAAATTCCTTGTAATCTGGCTGCTATCATCCAAGAAGTTCTCCAATCCTTGCAGATTTCTCTAGGCCTGATTTATACTATCATCGTCCATAATGGATCGAGTATGGTTCGAACAGGAGAACTTTTAAATGACAACTGCAGGGCGGAAATGGAATGCGACTATGAAGAATGTAATTCAGATGAAGGGTGCTAATGCATTTAAAAGCATTTCTTTATTTGGACGATGTTCAAGTTACCTCAATAGATTCCATTGAGGACATTATAAATACAGTTCGTAGTGCTAAGACTTTGTTAACCTCTGACCAAAAGAGTGTTGCAAAGCAGCACGTTACTGAAATGCTGAAGATGCAAAAAGAAATTTATTATGAGAGTTTTTAAAATTAAACTTTAAATGACAACTTCTGATTATGAAGAAGGGAAGTTTTTAAAAGCAATAAAAAGAAATAAACATTTGTCAAATATAAAATGTGTAAATGTTATAGATTCCTTCATCGACGATGGCTGTAAAATATTTGAAAGGTCAACAGATATAGGACTTTAAAAATATTTGCCTTAACTATTCTTGCTGTTCTAGCAATTCGGGTATCAGTTGAACGAGCCTTTACAAACAGTTAAGATCCAGCATGGATTTACAAAGCGTCGGTCAACTACGACCAATTTGCTTGAATTTACTTCAATGGTTAACGATGGATTCCTTTTAAAAAATCAAACTGATGTCATTTACACCGACTTCAGTAAAGCATATGATTCTGTGAACCACGATCTTCTCCTCTTTAAGCTTGATCGTTTAGGATTTCCTTCTTATTTCCTGCATTGGATTTCGTCCTATTTAAAAGATAGAACTCAAAAAGTTCTGCTTCGCTCTAATACTTCAAAGCCTGTCTTTGTCATTTCTGGTGTGCCACAAGGTATCCACCTCAGCCCTTTGTTTTTTACTCTTTTTATTTATGATCTCCCCACAATAATATCTTATTCTCTGATACTTATGTACGCCGATGATGTAAAACTTATTTTATCTTTCAACGACCCGATGCATTCCATCAGATTGCCAGATAATTTAAACTCCTTGCAGTCCTGGTGCTTGATTAATCAATTACACCTTAACTGCTCCAAGTGCATGTTTATGACTTTTCATCGTTGCAAACCTTCGCTGGCTGCCTATACGATAGGCAATGAACCCTTGTAACGAATATCTACAGTCGTTGATCTTGGAATTCTTTTCTCTTTGACCCCAAATTGAGTTTTAATCCTCATATCTCCTCTATTGTTAATAGGGCGAATGATGTACGTGGATTCGAATGAATTTAATGATCCATACACCACAAAGGCCCTTGTACACTGCTCCAGTCCGTCCTGTACTTGAATACTGCTCATCCGTCTGGTGTCCGCAATATAAAAAGCATATCGATCGTATTGAGTTAGTACAAAAGCAATTCTTGATTTTTGTCCTACGTGGCTTAAATTGGAACCTAATGGGAACCTAACCTTCGCTTGCCAACGTACTCCAACAGACTCTTGCTTATTGACCTTCCTCCGTTAGCTAATTGTAGAACAGTCCTAGGCGTTTCTTTTCTTTATAAGCTAATTATTGGTGATGTAGACTCTACCGAACTCTTAGGTCGCCTTAGCTTCTCCGTTCCTTCTTGTGCAACTAGAAACTATTTACCTTTAGTCTTGCCTAGATGCACAACGGATTATGCCCAGCACAATCGTTTTCGGGTCTTATGTCAAAATTACAATGATCTCTTTCACCTGCTCTCAACAGATATCTCTCTTCTCACTAAAAAGTCTCTCTATAGTTATCTCCGGCGAAATCTCTGACCACTTCTAGCTTTGAGGGGCATAGGTAAATAAAATTCCCCCCACCGTGTCGGAGTCGTTATTAATTCCACTTCCACAAAAGTTTTGTGATTTAATATCCAAATCTAGTACTAAAACCGGTTTTAAATCACAAAATTGTTGTGGAAGTGGAATTGAGAACATGGCAGTATGATTCCATATGCAAATAATTTGATCAATGGCCGAAAAGTTAACTAATTTGGCTTATTTAGCCAAATTTTTATTCAAATTTGGAGAAAAATATTTGCCTGTGGGACCTTAGCTTTAGAAGCGGTGGGTTGTGGTTATGAATTAGTTTAACATTTTTACATTAATACAATATTCCGGTGATAGATGGGCTGCCTTTTATATTTTGGAAATAGAGAACAAAAGCAAACCAAACTTTATGATGTAAAATTGCTCATAAGCGAAATAAAAAGGCTGCACACGTGAAGAACATTAGTCAAAATATAAGTAAAATGCTTACCTTATTTTATTTGGACTTTAATAAGTTTCTATTAATAAATAAAAAACAAAAAACATATATCGTGATTACCTTCATAATTAGTAACGAAAACGAACAATGAACCGAGCAGCGCGAAGTTTATGACTTTGATATAAGCTATTAAAGCATTGGAAAGATAAATTGAACAATTTAGTGTTTGTATGAACAATTTAGATGATGACCAACCACCAGAGCGACATTCAATATCACAAATAGTTTACGAAATGAAGGCAATGGTAGTTTATGATCGTCGATTTGATGTGTGCAAGATTACTATGCTTGCTTAGAATAGAATGATACGATTTTAACACTGATTACTGAAAAAGGTTATACCTTGCAGATCAACAAGACAAACTGAGATCTGCCTTTCAGTCCGTCTGTTTCAATGCTATTCAACAACTTACACAAAGTCTTTAAATCGAGGAATCAAACAGGAACCGGAACCGGTATTTTTTATTTTTGGTTTATCGGTATCCGAGAACCGATATTCTTAGAACCAAAAAGACCGGAAAGAACCTAAACATGTACCGGTACAGTTTCGGTTCTGAGTGCAAAGCAAAGCTGGCACTTAGTTTTAGGGGACTTTCAAAAAAAGTCTGGCTTTTGTATTGTGAAAAAGAAAAACGCCAGACCAGTTTCTTTGAAAATATTCCATACCATATTCTTAGACCCCCATTTTAATGTCATTATAACCTTTGAACAGAAAAGTACTTATGTTATCCATTTCTGTTCACGTGAAACCTAATATGGAAATCAGCTTTAACACAAATACTTTAGCTGAAAGTCGATTCATACATTTATTTGTATGAAACAAGAAAGAAAGTCGGTCAAGCCCGACTATAACATACTCTGTACCCTTACACTCGCATTTGCTCAGGAGTCAAACGGCCAGTTAACACCCCGCGCACAACGCGGTGCGCTCTCTAAGTTTCTCTCTCTCTCTCTTTCTCTCTCGCACTAAGATTGCCTGTGTTGAACGGTTAGGGTATGTTGCTGAGGTTATTGGTGGGGGGTGGGTGGTGTTAACTGGCCGTTTTTTGCCCATAACTTGAGTATCGTTCATCCGATCTTTATCATTCCTTCAGCAAATCGATAAATAATTTTGTTTACAAGGTATCTCTAGAAGGAACGAACGATCTATCTCCAAAACTGTAAGAGAGTTTTTTCCAAATTTCCGGGGCGGGAGGGGGCGTGGCAAAAATTGAAAATAAACTTGATCTGCCTGCAAGTATAAGAATATATCAATCAATAAATATCACTTGAACATAAAATTACCCCTTAACTAAAAAAAGGGAAATTTGTTTGCGAGAGATGCAGCCCTGTTTTCAGAGATGATAGTTCAATTGGAAACGCTTCTGTTCTAACTAGATTTTCAAATAAGGAAATCAAATCTCTTGAAGTTCTGTGACACCGACGAATTTTTCGAGCGATTTGCAAACCAACCGAAGATGAAATCTCTAGAGATTTCTGAGACACCGCTGATTATGACGGAATAGAATGCGTTTTACCTTATTTTATCGTACTAATAAATAAAAGACAAAAAAAGCCAATAACAATTTTATTTACTTAAGCTTCGAAATTAAGTAACTTCAATAAAAGAAGTCCATAGGAAATAGGTATATGTGCATTTTCAATTTGTCAGCCTTATAATCCTTATGTTTACATTTTGTTAATTTGGCGAACAGGCATAGAATCCACCAATTTTTGCAGAGTTAAATTGCTGATTCGTGCTTGAGTGTCGTAAGCTTTCGACCATCCCTAATAACTCTGTCAGACTGAATTCCCCAGAGGTTCTCAATTGGTTTTAAGTCCTGGCTAATCGCTGGCCAATTCAAATCCAGAATGTTTCTTAATGAAAGAGAAGCTTATGTTGTTAACTGCGGTGTTTTATTGTTGAAAAATCCAATAATCCTCCCATTAGCTTTTTCCAAATTCAACAATTTCACTTTCCAACATCTGTACATACATCTTGAAATTCGATTGAGTTGGAATTAAACAATACCGAAAACATTCAACATAACCAAATACAGCCCAAAACTTTAGGGATCCGCCACCGTGTTTCCGCCTATGCGGGGACTGCTGTAGTTGCCGTTAATCTCGCTAATATTCATGGAATTCAACTGGACCGTTTAAATTAAACTTTTTCTCATCGAAGAAAATCACATTGTGAAACTCAGTTGACCAAAGTTTGTATCTTTCAGCAAATGCCAAACGATCCTTCACGTAATGTGGAAGTAGTTTTGGTACAGTCACTCGAGAAGTGTATGAAGTGTTATTGTTTTCGATTAAAACTTGATGCACACGTCCTCTAGTTACATTAAGGTCTAAATGACATTTTTACTCGTTACAAGAAATGTTTTTCTTAACGAACTTCCTGTTTGCAGCGTGGTTTAATGCTGGTTGGTCTGCCACAGCGCTTGATCTTATCATTATAATCGAGTTTATTCAAAAAGTTTGTTATAGTTTTCCTATGCCGGTTGACTTTAGCTTCTATATCAGCAGTTTTAGTACCGCTTTTCTAGAGATCCAATACACTAGGCAACAAGGTCCAGTATATTGAAGGGTTGGTGGTGATTATAGATGATTTTCGTGTGCTGAACACGAATCTGTTTGCAGAAATGGTCCATCACGTCGAGATTTTTAATAATTTGAGCTTAAAGTTGCAAAAACGGCCTATTTTGACCCTTTTTAGATGCGTTTTGGGGGAACCTATGCTTTTGTTTTTACTTTTTTTTTATATTATCGTAAATTACTATTTCTTAACTTCAAAATTAACTATTCCAAAGAATTGTACGATTCTTTTTAGCGAAGATATACCATTTTAACTGTAAATAATAAAATAACAAAATTGTTTACTGCCCAATGCTATGCCTTGCAAAAACAGAACAACAGGCTAGTAATTTGATTAGAATTTCAATGAAAATTGCATACTTTGGGGCGGCAACAATATATTCGATTTTTTGGGAAAACGTATACAATTACTAAAAATGGTGTGTCTTCATTGCAAAAAAATTGTAGAAATGTTTGGGATAGTTCATTTCAAAGTTAAGGATTAATATAAGGTTAAGGACTATAATATGAAAGAGAGCTCTTATTTTCAACCAAGCTCATTAGAAAAGGTGCTAAAACCTTTTTTGGAATACTGAATAAAAATACTTGCATAGTTATAAGCGAACATTTATAACACAATTAAAATTCAATTTCATTAGAACTGGGTTGGCTTTCTGGTTTGGATTTCAGTGGAACTTTAAAAACTTTGAAATATGGCGACACTTTTAATATGTATATATTTCTCACTTTACAAAAATATTTATCATTTTGCTGAGAGGGAGAGAGTTGAATAATGAAGATAAAAAAAGTTGATGGAATTTGGTTCACTCTTCTGATTTATACGTTTTACTTTGAGAGAATAGGGTTAATGAAAACTAATCATCAACAGCAACATAATTGTAATTTGTTTTTTTTTGTTCGCGCCACGAGAACCCCAATTGCCACAGATTAAATATGAATAATGACAGTGCTGATTACAGCAATTGCAAATAGATAAGATAGCCAAGTGGAGACCCAAGTTGTGAAAATAGATATTCCAGATGTAACCCAAGGTGGGGTTGGGTACTTTACTCACAATAGAAATGTGACTCATTAAAAAGACTTAAATCAAGTCAGTTCCTTAAATAGCTGATCATGATCATGTCAAGCCAACTGCCAGTCGCAACAACTTTAAAGTTGTGTATATATTTTCATATCGCATTTCCAAAGCCGCTAAAAGCTTTATCAGCTGTTTTTTCTAGGTAGTGCCCACACAGCTGTGCTGCGGCCCAACTTCAACTCTCTCCAAAAAAGACAGTTAAGCTCGCTCATTGGCCAACAAAGAGCTTTGGCCCTCGTCTGGCACTTTTAGTTACTATTATTAAGCAAAGTGACGGCAACGTTGTAGCAACGTTTTGCTACGCGGCTCGTTTGGGCAGATCGAGATCGTTGGAACGCTTTTACCGTACGGTATTCGGGGTCTTCATTTCGTGCGTTGTTATTGTCACAACGGCGTGGCATTTATTTCTTTTTTTGTGCGCGTCGCGCTAAATTCTTGGCTGTAACTTCCGTTAGTCGTTGGTGGCGGTAAAAGTAAACAACTGCTGAGATTAATCAACATCTTCATCATCAACTCGCGCACCGCAAACGTGTTTTATGCCCATAATATGTTGAGTCAGACAAAAATGTATCTAAAAGATACTTTTCCAACCAAATAATTATGTTTTCTTTTGTCTCAATGTGAAATTCGTTGCCAAAAATGTGAAACAAGAGTTGTGCAAAACTTTTACGGAGAGCGCCAAAGCCCCAAAAGCCAAACAAATATAAAAGCGTTTGCTGGAATTTCCAAAACAAAAAAAATTAATTTAATTTATGTCGAGATAGTGAAATACTTATGGGAATAATAAAAATAAAAAAAAATACAAAATCAATAAATAAACAATAAATCTTAGCTAAAAATATATTTTAATTACAAACCATATAAATCCAAATTTATTACACATTTTTTGGAAGGTCTCCAAATCCACCGAGTTCAATGATTATAATCCAATTCCCAAACGTTTTGTGCAGTTTTTGGGTCTTAAGTGATTTGTAGATCACATGGGAATAGCTCAAATTGTTTTTTAAAGATTAGTAACTTGGAACCCACGAATATTCTGACATTTGTACCGGATATAGGGCTGCTAGAAGAGTTGAAAATTCACTTTAGATGAAGACAACAAATACTAAATACAAGTGGCAAAGGCAAAATAGTTCACTACCCATCAGCATCAACATAAACAGCAGTGCTTTATTAATATTCGTCTGTCAATATTTTGCTCTTATGACAGGTAACAGATACGTCAAAGAATGAAGTCTATAAGTTCAGATAAGCACGTTTCATCGTCTCTACGCGATTCCGTGAATATCTTTAAAAGATTACTATGAAGGAGACATAATTTGATTGTATAAAAAGCATCGTCTTATTATAATAAGTGCGTCTACGCGTAGTTTCAAGGAGGCAATGCGGTATTACACCTAGCCCCACCGTAAACTTGTGCAAATACAGCAAATAGAAACGGTTCGGTTCGGTTAAGTTCATCACCGAAATTGCTACTGTAGTTCGCCCACCGTAATATAAAGATATTGGTAAATAAGCGTTCTATATCAGAAAGTTTGTTGTACTCGTTCTCATTCTTTAAAATTTAAATAGTGTTTTCTTACTTTCGGTTGATAAAACATATTCAAATCGACCGGATTTCGGATTAATATGATTGATACCTATAAACTCTGGAGCAAAATTATGTCCGCGCCTTGTTTTTTTCTGTGTACGCATAGAAACAGTGGATCTAGAAAAACTTTGCGATTACCGTTTGTTCTCTCGTGGATTGCCTGCTTAAACTATCTAAAGAATGTTGGCCTATCTTTGGGATTTCCATTAAATGCAGGCATTTGTATTTCTGGTGCAGCTGATAGAGGCTAATGGTTTCACCACGTTTGATTCTTTTAGACGCTGCTTTCTGACATCCAGCATTTCCATCATAGTAATGGCCTGAATTCTCAGATAGAGAATCTTGTCAAAATGGCTGAGATTATTCATAGTCCTCAGCTTGTTATGCGTTTCTTCCAACGCCGTCACAATAACTTCAACTATGGATTTGTGCTCAAATATTTCATCAGTGTACCATTCCATGAAGTATTTACTAGCTTGTCTTAGTTTTTCTGCAAGTGAATCCAATAGTATCGCCAATTCGTCTATTGGTCCTGCAGAGCCAAAGCTGTCCGCTTCGATAGCATGTGTGAGAGCGTCGTGTTCCGCTGCACTTCATTTCGTTCTGATCGCCCGGCGTCCTGCACGGAGTGGTCACTCATATTGACCTTTAATCTTTCCTCCTCATAAAGCTTGATATGCGCCATGGTTATGTCGAATATTCCCATATTCGCACCCACTTCACTGATTTCAACCAACAAATGTGTAGCGCTTACAACAATTTTCGGCGAAAATCGAACATCCGGCTCAAAGGACCAAAAAATTTATAGAATTAAACATTCAATGAGCACGGTTGTAGTTTTTGATTTGTACTGACTCGCTCTTGTCAAGCTATCCTGCTCTTTTTTCTAAATTTCTTATCACTTAACTTCTAGCTTATCTTAAGGATGTGTAATCCGTGTATGTAAATATAAGAATGCATTCGTCTGAAGGGTAGTTTTCCACACCATGTGCTATCTGTTCGCAACATGTGGCTCGATTACTCCTCTCGAGGGTAGTTTTCCACACCATGTGGCACAGACTGAATGTTCTCTTGAAGTGGTATCTCGGCTTTCGCTATTACAATGCTATTACAGAAAGTGATATGTTAAGATATGTGGTCGAGTCTCATGTTCAAGTTTGAACACCGTTTAAAAGAGCATTAAAAATTAGAGAAAATAGATGACAAACATGAACACTCTCAATGTTAAAATTAACATTTATGTTTCATTTTCGTTTTGTGCAAGGTGCATAATTTTGGACGCACTTCACTAAATGAAATCAACTATAGAAAAATGGTTATCAATTAATATATTTTTATTCACTTTAATAATGAGTGTAACCTCCTTTAGCACTAATTAACTCATAGATCCTATTGGGCATACTGTCTACGAGATTTTTTTTAGATCACTAAGGGACAGTTCTTTCCATGCCTTAATTACTGCCAAATTGAGCTCTTTAGTTCCATTGTACTTAGTGTTTTGACCATAAATCCTTCGGACCAGCTACGCCCACAGGTTTTCCATCGGATTCTTGTCCGGGGAGCACGCCGCTTCAAAAACCGAACATTATTGCCTTCAAGCCAAAAACGCGTCTCACGGCTGACGTGCATTGATGCGTTGTCCTGTTGGAAAATGAACTTTTTAGGGCTTCCTTCCTCAAATCCCTCCAATACACACTGGGCTGGATGGCCAAGTTTTTGGCATAAAGTCGACAGAAGCAGCCACAGAGTTAAAAATGGGACGGTATGATAACTGTAGCCAAAGTAACTTGTGGGAAACGTTTTCAGCCAATCAGACCACGCCTGAAGTGGTATCTTTATGGTTCAATAACTCTAGATTTTTTTCCCTTCGATGGTGATAAATTCAGTTCAAAGGTTTTTTAACATTTCCATGCCTTTGTGGTAAAAGGATTTCTCTTGCTCTTCAAAAATGGCCTTAGATCGGGGGTACCTACGGCCTATGCGCACAGCTCGAAATCGTTGTAGTAATCGAGCATAGGCACACACACAGACTGCGCATAGTACAAGCCCCTTCTCTCTTCTATTTCCCTTCGATGCCTCTTGCAAAATCGAACGCAACAACAAATATGTATTGGTGGTCTCTATTGTAGATTTTGTTATTGGCGACAAATGATTTCGTGTGCATCAGACAGCCAAGAGCTCACACACAAATCGACATGCAATAATCGGGTTTTCTGATTCTACTTCTTGTGATTGTTGTTGCTTCACAAATATTTTCTTCATTTGTATTGGTGTCTACGCCGCCGTAAGCTGGCTCTGTCCATCACTGCCTTGGATGCAGCGATCACTTCATCATTTGATCTATATTTTGTTCCGTGGGTCTTTTTGTTTCAGTGTTGGGAACAGTTTCTAGTCCTAACCCAGATCCTATTGATATGGTTGCGGCTTCAGCTATATATTATTATGTAGCCAGGATACTTAGCTTTCTCGGTTCTCTTACTTAAAGTGTGGATACCAATCAACAATTGTTGGTTTTTGATAGCATTTCTTTATATATCGCTAGCTTTCTTAAAGACTGGCATAACTTAAAATAAACGATTTTGTGAAAAACGCGTTTAAAGTTCTCAATGGATTTAGCCCAGAGAAAAGAGTTCTTTTAGGTTTCTAGTTAATCTAGTAAAATATTCTTCTTCTCTTCTTCTTCACCACCACCGGTCCAAGCGAGAATGGCACTAGATCAGTGGTGTCCAAAATGGCAAAAGCCTATCCCATGGGATAGGAGCTTATAGTTCTGCCAGCGTCGCAGCCGACACACGTATAGAGAGAGAGAGAGAGAGAATACGTGTGTTCTATAAATAGCACGCTCGGCGGCTTGTTCTCTTACGATGCGCGTGTTCGGCTTTTTGTTTTACTTCAAGAGGCATTAATTTGTGGCATTTGTTTGTTTTGACGTCTACTTCGAGTTCGATCAAAACTGGAACAGCTGGAAATGAGAGAGGCTGACTTTTAGGTTTCACTCTTCGTTTTCGTTTGCACTGCCCAAATCTGGACACATTAAACCAAAAAATTTTTTAAACATCAAATATAAAATTCTTTATAAATCTTATTCTTTATTACAGAATTAAGGAAAATTCACTTTATGTATTTACATAACAGAAAGCCAAAGGGTCTTGGCACCATATTGACTGCAGGACAACTGAGATATGACGCACTTACTTTAACATGAAAATAAACCTTTAAAATGAAATAGCGACATATTTTCATCTCACATGAAAAGTATAAAAGATTTCAATATGAAAACTTTACACAATATAGAACACGATACAACGAAATAATTAAAGGAAGTGAGCGATATGTCAAGCCATTTCCTTCAACAATATATAATATAATAGAATCACTCGACCCACAAGCTAATTGTTCAAGTGTAATCAAATTTTGTCACTGAATCAGTGCTTATTTGGAAGGACAGGTACTTCAGCAGGGAATTCCCTGCAGCTCTAGGCTTCAGTACTGAATTTGTCAGTGCTGATTCAGACCTGAGAAGTGGGAACTGCAGCAATTTATGACTGATTTCAGTACTGTTTTCAGTACTACCCATGAAATTAACCCATGAGTTCAGTACTGAAATCATGCCTGAAAGAAGAGAAGGTCATGAATTATTAGGCCCTGTCATGGTTGAAATGCATGTAAAGGCAGCCATGATTTCACTACTAACCCTTCCAATTCAGGGCTGATTCAGTACTGAGCCGTTCTGAAGGGTTCTTATAAAAGTACGTTCTTTAAATGAATTATACAAATTCTTTGGAACTATTGTTTCACTTATGAGCAGGTCCATGGACTTATTGGACCTTGTAGTAGGTACTCACTTTCTTTAACAAATTTTCTTCATATAACAGAAGTTGATTTTCTTATACAAACTTTTAACAAGGCAGCTTTATTATCTTACCGCTTGGTTGCGACATTTTTATAGCCTCTAATTAGAACAATTGATCATAAAATTCACACGGTGCTTTACAAAATTTGAACGCCATTTGCATACACAGATTCACAATATCACACGGCTGTCTAATTACATTAGATTCAAATCACCCAGTGTGATATATTTGATTAATAAATAATCTTTTAATGATCTTTCTATTCGTCGTATTGCGTCGACAATCTCAAGCGTAAACCTAAGACCAAATTAAAGTCTTAAGAAAAAGTACTTATCTCGAAATATGGTAAAAATAATACTCTTTATAACCTTTCAAACAAAACATACATCAAAGCGATTGATTATGTGGATTTCTGGCGCTTAATAACAGAGCTTATAAATAACCGTCAACAAACATTTTCAATGTGAACAGTACACAGCTCTTTTCAGAACAGTAACTCAATAACAGAACACTGTTAGTCGAGCTCACAAAAAGTATGTACTTATGGAAGAGCAAAGTGACTGAAGACATGAAAATATAAGTAAGAGCGCTGCAGTCGAGTGGCCCGACTCCAAAATACCCTGTATATTTGAGAAACACACGCACACACACGCTCGCATTCATAAACATACGCGCGCGCGCACTTTTACACGCCCTAGCTGCCTGCAGTTGGCACAGTGCTCTCCCCGCTCCCACAAGCTAAATGGTTTCGTGTATAACTTTGTGCTTTTCAGAATAGATAGATATTGGGATAATATATATTAAATCACGAGGTTCTAACTTTAAAATTGTGGCTCTGACAGTGTTTTGCGGTTAAAAGGGGGAGGGGGCAAACAAACTTGATCTGGGTACGGTATACACCTATGCACACTCATAAAATTGTGTCTCTACACAGTGAAATTCCTGTCAAAAGTTATACTCTGCCACCATTACATCTCTGGGTTAGAGTATTATAGTAATTTCCTTCTCTAGCTTCTCAGAGTCCCTTAAGCTTACAATGTGGTTTCTACCCACTCCTTCAGCAGTAAGTCTAAGCAGTGTGGCTTTTTTCTTCAGGCAGATGGTAAGGTGGAGTGGTGTTCACTCCACCAAACCCTCTTATGCCGCTGTACGCATGGCTCCGGTCGGGCACATACATGCCAGCCTTTGCAGTTTTTGCAGCTGCGATTTGACCTATCTCCCCACATGACAGCTCCATAAGTGAGCATCGGTTTCATTACCATGAGGTATAGCCAACGGAGTATGTGAGGTGCCATGCCCCACGATTTTTCGTTCTACATGTGAATAGTGCCCTAGTGCACTTACTGAGTGTATATTCCAAGTTTATGTCAAATCTTAGCCTGTTGTCAAAGACTACGCCAAGGTATTTGACCTCTTTTCTGGTGTAATGCGGCAGCCGGATAGGCGTATTGGCCTCATTCTGTTTAGCTTGTATTTTCTAGTGAAAGGTATTATAAAGGTTTTAGCAGGGTTTAGGTTGAGCTCAACCTCCTTAAACCAATCGGACGTCACTTTCAGTCCCCTCTGGACTTTGTCACATAAGGTTTCTTTGTATTTTCCTCTCGCAAGGATGACAGTGTAGTCAGCTTATCCTTGGCATGTTATGCCCAGGGACGCGAGTCTTTCTAGGAGCCCATCTACAAGTAGGCTCCTCCCGGAGGGCATCCTCTATTTGTGGTTACTGTGATGGTTTCTTCACCTGCCACTGCAGACGCTTCTCAGACATCGTAGAAGTGAATCTATCCATCTGCCTACTGTGAGGCTTATTCCTCTTCTAATTAGGTCATTCTTCACAGCACTATGGGATGTGTTGTCGCATGCTCCCCCAAAGTCTAAGAAGGAGCATAAAGCCACTTCCTTGTCTTCTATTGTTTTCTCGAGCTTCTTCCCGAGTTGATACAATGCGTGTCGGTCGCGTGCTGTGTTGGTTGGAGGGGTCTCTCCTTTAACAGCGTACTTCGAATGCTATTGTCCACTAGCTTTTCAATCGTTTTCAGCAAAAACGATGTCAAGCTGATAAGTCTGAAGGACTTGGGCTTAGTTATATCCTTCTTCCCTGCCTTGGGGATGAAGACTAACCTTGCTCTGCGCCAAGCGCGTGTGATATACCCAGTTGCCAGACTGCTGGTCATGATCTTCCTGAGGATTGGTAGGAGTAGTTCCTTTCCTTCCTGCAGGAATGCTGGATACATGCTATCCGATCCGGGGGATTTGAAGGGCTGGAATGTTCCAATTGCTCAATCAAGTCTACCTGCGGACACTACTTTCTTGGCTTCTGCCCAGTTGGAGCCACGAGGGTGATAGCAGTGCTCTTGGTCGTTACATTCTTCCTCGGGGATGTCTCCCGGGAAGTCTTTTATAGTCTCTGAGATAGACGCGTTCATACAGAAGACAAACGGAGAAACTTGGCTATATCGACGCGGCTGTTGATGCTGATCAAGAATATAAATACTTTATAGGGTCGGAAATGTTATCTTCTCTCATATTTGCACAATTTCATGATCTTCTTTTTCACATTTTCAATGGGTACAGGGTATAAACTAAGGTTGTCGGATTTTTCAAAAATATCTATATCGATATTTTTGACGATAATGATACTTTATATACTTCGATATAAATATTATGGTGTAAAAAAAAACGTTCCGATGGCGCAGAGATTTGACAATGCCAAGTCAGAAAGCAATTCCCACAAATTCCCAGAAGTCAAAACCATTTAAACTTAGATTTACCTTCTTTAAAGATGGGCTGAGTTTCAGCTAAGCATCTCTAAGCTTTGCTTTTACTGTGCCTTTATATTTGTTGAGTTGCCACTGGTCTTTACAACTTTATTGCACAGTTTGCACTGCGATCTCTATGCATCAACTTTAACAAAATAACTTTTTAACATTTTGCTCTTCATGTCCAGAGCACTAGAAACAGTTGTTGTTGTTGTAGCGACTGGGTTGACAAGTATGTACGTAGTATGAGAAGAAAAGAAGAAGAAAGAAAAAGGGAGTGAAAAATTTGTAGATGTTGATATTAGGAATCCAAGTCCAATTCGAGGAGGGAGTGAGTGTGCTGAGATTTTTTGTGCAGTTAAACAGGTGTACTGTGTCATATGGTCCCTGACCGCATTTCGGGCATGTATCCAATATTTGTGGATTGATGCGGGCCATACAACTGTTTAGTTGCCTACTCTTTCCGGAGCCTAATTGTGCGAGTGTGGTTCTAGTCGATCTTGGTAGTGTTCTCTAGCTCTATAGGTGGGGGTCTGCCACCGAAGACAACATTGTTTTGCATGTTGTTAATGGTGGTGTGTGCCTCATTCCTGGCTTCTATGCATTCGGATTGCGTCATCGGTCGAGAGCCGAGAACATGCTCTATGGAAGGGTAATACGTTCTGAGATCGAAGCGAATTGGTTTGTCCCTTCTGCACATAGATCCGTCGGTACTATTGTGATTTGGGTGGGATGGATTTCGACAGTTTATTAGGAATTGTTGGGAACAAGAAACAGCTATTCGTAACAGTGTGACCAAACGCTAAACCGAAAAATATTACCAAAGTAATTCGATTTCCGATATATCGCCTCGGAAAAATATGCGATAAAGATATTTTTCATTTTGGGCAAAAATATCGATATTTCGATATATTGATCATATTTTTGTCATCCCTAGTATAAACAGCTTTGGGTTCCCCCGCTGTTGTGCATTGAAACAGAACTGAAAGTGTTTTGAATCTCTCTAAGTTCAATATGTTCTGCCAAAATTGCGATTTTGGCAACTAGTGTTTAAAATGAAAATTCTGAATTAGTTTGAAATATGTTTGATAGGAAATTGCTACAAAAATGACTAATTTTGGGCACGGCATATGACTCATGTTTGTTAGAGGTTAGACGTTAAATGTGCTGAACTGTTTTGCCCTTGCCTATTGGAATACAGATTTTGAAAGTAGTTGCGTGCCTTTCAGTGCCAGATTGATGGTTCTGGTACAAGTTTAACGACCAGACGGTTTTTTGAATCGTTCAAAAAAATTGTCATTAAATACGTCTTATTAGGGAGAATCCACCTTTAAGTTCCATCTAACACTTGATACATGACTCAGGGTCTAAAGCAACACATTTTTCGTGCTAGGAAAACATTTACAAATGTGCTTATGCGCCAATTACAACTCTCGCCCCACTACCTCACCCTCTGTATTGCAATCAGTCATTGACTCCATTAATTAACAAAATATTTATAAATTCGGATTTAATTAGCTGTTTACAAATGGCCACCACAAATTGCTGAGGCAAATAATGCAAAATGAAATTAAACCAAAAACCACATACCAAAAAATAAATTACAACAAAAAAAAACGAAAAACTCCCCAACCAAAATAATGGCACAATCAACAACAGCAACAACAACAACAACTGCAACCCCCAACAAGAACAGCAGCAACAACAACAATAATGAGGCGCTACCATTGTCTAGTGTTCCCAGGGAGTTGGACGAGTTGACCTTTAATTTGCATCGTACACAGGTGCAACGTCATCGCCGCAGCATATCACAGCTGATGGCCAGCATGGGTAAATTTTGCCATTAGCATTTTTCAGCCAAATCCAGCCACCACCAAGCTGAGATCATATCCATTGTCTATGTGTGTGTGTCATGCTTGGAAGTTCAAAGATAATGCTGAACCAGTTTACCAATATTTTTGCTTTAAGAATATTTTGCAAGCATTTATGGTTGTTTTTTTTTTTTTGTGTGAGTTTTACCGGTTTGACTAGCCGGTTTTTTTTTCGGCGGCAGCTTTTGTTTGTGAAAGTGAAACAGAATATTTATTGGCACGAGCAAAACTTTTGCTATTTTTGGAAACTAAACTTACTCTCTTCCCGAAACATTTTAATGCCAAATTGGAATCGACATTTCAATTTCTTACATAACCCCGAACTTCTTACATGCCTCACGTGTCGATAAGCAAACTTGCGTCTTGTTCCCCGTCTAACGGTGCCATTGGTGGTAGCCAATGAATCATAAAGTAGCCTAAGACCCTCACCGTATTGTAAATGCATAACACGTTAACTGCCCATGGAGATACTTATATTTATATATATATGCATACACTACACTGATAAAAATAAATGCAAAGCACAAACCAATTTAATCACATGAGCCAAACCAGCATTCATTCCAAAAATGTAAACCTATCCCCGATTCTGTTCATCGATAAATTTTGATAAAAATATAAGTAAATTTTTTAATTGTTATAGTATAGATTTATCCGGTTTTATATTTAACTAGCAGGTACCCGGCGTGCGTTGATACGCCCCCTTTAGAATTTTAAACACACAACAAAGAAATTAAGCTTACTTGGCAATAGACATCTATTCAATCTTAATGATAATCTAAACTCATTAAAACTTTTTAAGCGCTTGAAAAGGGTATAATAATTTTGCCCATAAGTTTGCCACGCTTAGAAATATTCATTTCCGATATATATTTTTGATCAGGGCGAGTCGATTGAGCTTTTTCCGTCCGTCTGTGTGTCTGTCTGTGTATTTCTATCTCAGTTTTAAAGCTATCGAGATTTTGCACAGTCTTCTTTTTACTGCAGGCTGCTAATATGTCGGAACCGACCCGACCGGATCGGATAACTATATCTTATAGCTGCCATAGGAAATATCGGTCGAAAAATGGATCTTAGTGAGAAAAACTTTTTTGTATTCAATGTTAGCATCCTTAAACTCTGCCATGATTAATATTATATGCTTTCAAACAGATTTGCAAACTTTGGTCAAAATCGGATGGCTATATCTTATAGCTGTCATAGGAGCGATCGGTCGGAAATTGTGTTTTAATTGAAAAAACTTTTTTGTTTTCAAGTAAATCGTTCTTAAGGTCGGTGATTCTAAATATTAAACGCATTCAAACTAATTTGGAAAAGTTGATCGACATCGGGTGACTATATCTTAAGGCTGCCATAGGACCGATCGGTCGGAAAATGAGTCTGAGTAAGAATAACTTTTTTGTTTTCAATTGTATCGTTCTTAAACTCGGCAATTGTTAATTGGATGTGTTTTCAAAAAGATTCGCGAAATTTGGTCGAAATCAGCTGTTTTTCTGTCGGAAAATGGGTTTTAGTTAGAAATTTTTTTTTATTTTTTGGAAGCGTTCTTAAACTCTGACATTTCAAAAACAGTATTTGCAATAGTATAAGAACTTCACCACAGACGAAGTTAGCTTGGCCTTCTCGTTTTTAAATATTTCGTGATTTTTTTTGACCGTTTAATCTACACCTTCTTCTTTAGTTACCCGTCTTCATGTCAATCTAAACTCATACAAGAATGTTGCAAATGTTAAAATTTCTTTAATTTAATTTCTTTTTATTTATTTGCCAACTGTTATATCCAATAAAACACGTCTATCCTCAGTGACTGCCAGATATTGCTAATAATGGTATTCCTAAAAGCGACTTAGATTCGATTTATATTTAGTGAAAGCAAATCTAAATCAGTTGACGGATTGACCCTTTTTGCGCACTGAATTGATTTAGACTCGTGAACAGCTGTGTTAGTGTGACCGAACATCTGATTGACAATTGGCGCAAAAGTTAACAAAGCAACGTGCCTGGAAGGTACGAGCAAAACCTTTTTAGAGAAGCCGTAGGCATTGGGGTTTACTCTCATCATTTTTATGCTTATTCTCTTACTCCGCCTTTGCAGTTATAGCAAAGATCTGGGCTGAAAGATGCCGTCCACACTGCCCGATATCATTGAGGTGGGCATTTGCGATCAGAACGGATTCAAGCGCAGTGACCCTGCCTCCATCAAGGACTACTTGGCCAACATCCCCTAGGTCCTAAGTGCGAGTTTCAAGTCCAAGCTAAGCTTTTCAATCCGTAATTAAAAATAAAATTCGGAATTGGTTTCTTTTGAAAACTGAATGAGAAGTGAAACTTTATTTGAATATTAATTGGCTACAATCGTCTCCACATAGCCCACAAAAGTGTCGGGGTCGAAGATGAACAGGTTGCGGTGCGGTGCCTGCATTTTAGTCACTACTTTTTAGTCCCACAACAGCCACGGCTGGCGATATCTGGACAAAGAGTACGTACAATGCCTCGTTACTAAGAGCCGTTGTGAACAGTAGATCTTCACGGATGGTCGGCACTAGTTTAAGGTCCGACTCCCTGGTTTTGTAACTGGGATCGCGTTGATGGGAAGAACGAATCCGAAGCAGAACTATGTCTGGACCATTGCGTTTTAACTTGCGCTGGTAGACCGGGGCAGTCACATCAAAGAATAGGCTGCATACTGCACTTCACGTTGCACGGGCGTGGATACCGGCTCGTATTTAACCTTTTCCTTGGATTTTGATATTATCTTGTACTTGATGACATTCCTGAAAGGGGGCAGAAGCCGGTTTTAGATGGCGAAATCGTCGATTGGCAACCATGCTCACTTCACATATCGATGGGTCTTCCAACCCGCAAAATAGAAACCAAACTTGCCCCAGACATCGTTGGCGAAGAACTTTACGCCCAGATCACGACATATACCATCTATGCGCTTTAATTCCTCACTGTTCTGGCCATTCACGATCTCCACATTAAACTGGCCAAAAAGTCCTTGGTTTTCTCCTTGAACGGTTAAGTGTCGGACGATATATCTACCATCGAATTTAGGGCACGGGCGCGCTCTAGAGATGCCTCGGCCCTGTTGTTCCCGAGGGTCTTGCTCGCAGCCTTCCTGGCTTGTAAGCAAAAGTTTTCCTCTGTGCAGCTTCACAGAGTTGACAGGATAATGTTCTTGGATATTTCGGCTCCAAGTCCATTCTATCCGGAGATGATTATTTTGGCGATACGTAGGCTGAAAATGTCGTTTTAAGCATTTTCCGTTTCTTCTTCTCCCACACCGAGACGGTGAATGTTGGCAAACTTACCGCTTTTGCTATTCCAAGCACTTTTGACTCTGTCCACCTTAGGCCGCTGGTCCCTCTCTTCAAAAGAGGCTCGCTTGTATTCTAAATTGCATTAAATCAGGGCTTAATCAACTAAACACAAAACAACTTCAACTAATATCGGTTTTAGGTACCGATCCGGTACCTGGATTTTTATTTCGGTACACCGGTACGTTCCGGTACGTACGTAAAATAAATAGTACTTTATTTTTAATATTGGAAAAATTAAATTCTGAGAAAAATCTAAATCATTTTCTTCCTGTGTAATATCTGGACAGGAAGATAGTGGACCACAACCTGAAAAGGTTCCAGAAATTAATTCAACTAGGAAAGAATCCCTCAGGATCCTGACAGGGCTCTTCACGGGCCATTGCAGGCTGCGAGGTCACCTGTACAAGCTGGGAATAGTAAACACCCAACTATGTATTTGGTTTCTATAAGTAAAACTTTCCTAACCAGATCTAGTGACCTCTGATACATGTATTTGTCACTGTAGAACAGCGTTGGTCAACGAGAGCGAGGCCAAAAAGTGAGAGTGTATTGGTGTGCGAAAATAACGAGCCGTGAACCAGCTTCGATCTAACCGCATCGAAGGCTATCCAGCGACTGAAGGCCTGTTTACTCTTTTGGACTCAGCTTCGGCATGCGTTCGGCTCGTATATGTGTAAATAGCGAAATGTCTTCGCCACCCAGGGGGTTGACCATTTCTGCTAAGTGCACTTTCCTCCACATATCCGAAAATGCAATTAAAAAACACCAAATTTTAATTTTATTTGCTTTTTTTACCCATAGATGCGTGAAAATGTCTCAATCTAAGTATAAATAATTGGATTTACAGCAATTTTTTCCAAGTGTATATATCTATCTTACAAATAATACAATTTAAGCCGCAGGAAGTTTCGATTTCTTTGGCATTATTTCAAAATAATAAAAGTTCATAGAGTTGAAACACCTTTTTCAGTGGCACTAACTGTTTATTGTTATTAACGATTTGTCAACAAAAGCTACAAAAAATGGCTAAATAAAAACTCTCAGAATTTTATGTTTATTATCAGCTGCACTCCTTGACTTATTGCATTACTTAAATTAAAGCACACTCATCCACAGGCCTTTCAACTCTTCCCTAGAATATAGTATGTTCGCGCATATGTACGTTTTTTTTTTTTTTATCAAAGAAACAACCCTCCGCTAATTAGTTGTACCGCGTTGTGTTATTTGAGCTGATAATTTTTTGTTGTTGGTCGTTGTCGTTCTTCTTTGTGCGTATTTAAGTAATTTGTACCTCAATTTTATGAGTATTTTTAGGTGTGAATGAATTGGGTACTTTAGGTTAAATGAAAGTGAAGAAGTTTTAGTTTATGATTGGACGGTTATGTTAAAATTAGATGGCTTTTGTCAATCAATGTACACGCCGTATACTCTTAGGTAAACATTTTCAAAGGCAAATACACACTTTCAAATTTCTTACAGAATATTGAACTTTCATTTGATTATTGAATGATGATAGTTATACTCTGTACCGAAGGTACATAGAGTATATTAAGTTTGTGCAAAAGTATGTAACAGGGAGAAGGAATCGTTTCCGACCCTATAAAGTATATATATTCTTGATCAGCATCAACAGCCGATTCGATATAGCCATGTCCGTCTGTCCGTCCGTCCGTCTGTCCGTCCGTATGAACGAAGAGATCTCAGAGATGGTAAGAGATAGAGGTTTGACATGTATGGGGCATATATTTCTTATACTTGCAGGCAGATCAAGTTTATTTTCAATTTTTGCCACGCCCCCTCCCGCCCCCGCAATTTGGAAAAAACGTCATATCTCCTACAGTTTTGAAGATAGATCGTTCGTTCCTTCTAGAGATACCTTGTAAACAAAATTATTTATCGATTTGCTGAAGGAATGATAAAGATCGGATGAACTATACTCAAGTTATGAGCAAAAAACGGCCAGTAACCACCCCCCACCTCCCCACCCATCACCGCAGCATTCTATTGAACGGCAATCTTAGTGAGAGAGAGAGAGAGAGTGAAACTTAGAGATGAGCGAGTATAACTCGTGAGCAAATGCGAGCTGCGACGTTAAGGGTACAGAGTATGTTATAGTCGGTCTTGACCGACTTTCTTTCTTGTTTTAATATACTTTTATCGATAGGATGTAGTTTGAGAATGGATGTCAGCTAATACCTGAATGAAGAATCAATTATGTTTGAAAGCATATTATAATATTAGAAGTCAAGGAATTTCAAAAAGTATAAGAATTCAAAAAAATCATCATTCTACATTTATTGTGCTAAACGCACAATGTTATAAAGACTATCTTAACCGTTGCAGGCTTCAATTCTCGCGCAATCCTAAGCAGTTTTATGCGTTTGTTAACCCTAAGCGCAAATCTTCCACTATGCCCTCTTCTGTGCAGTAAGGTAATGCTAATGCAAACACCGATCAGGCCAGTTTTTTACATCAACCTACTCGTCTTTTAGCTTCTTTGCGAATTCACCATACCCCTATCAGTTGAATGGGTCTAATTGTATTTTTAGCCCTACCTCCTTTGCGATCTTAACTCATGTTAATCCTGTGTATGCACCGGTTCCCGATGGAGTACCTGCTTGTGTACTTAGGTTTTGTGCTGATTCACTTTGTTAGCCTATTCATAAATTATTTGAATTGTCTCTTGAGTCATACTCTTTCCCTGTGTTGTGAAAGGAATCTTTTATCATTCCTCTTCATTAAAAAGGTAATAAGTTTGATGTTGAGAATTATTGGGGTATTTCCAAGATGTCTGCAATTCTTAAAGCTTTGGAGAGATTTATGACATCTCAACTGCAACATTTATGAAGTTCCATTATTTCACCCTATCAACATGGATTTGTGAAGCGTCGATCTACTACCACTAACTTGTTAGAGCTTACATCATTAGTGATCAAAGGGTTCCTATGTAAGATGCAAACTGACGTTATTTATACTGATTTTAGTAAGACTTTTGATTCTGTTAATCACTCCTTGTTGCTTCATAAACCGAGTTTCATTGGTTTTCCAACTGACCTCCTTAGTTGGGTCTCTGATTACCTAAGTTGTAGAACACAAAAAGTTATATTCTGCTATTCATATTCGAAACTAATTCTTGATCACCGACTTAAATTTAACTCGCATATTACTGCTACTGTTTGTAAGGCCAGGAGTGTTCTTGGGTTTATTAAGCGCTGGTCGAAGGAATTTGATGATCCCTATACGACGAAGATTTTGTACACTTCTCGAGTACGGAGCATCAAGATAGAATTGAATCTATGCAAAAATAGTTTTTATTGTTTGCTCTTCATGGTTTGGGCTGGAATCGGGAGGTTCGTTTACCGTCGTACTCTAGTAGACTTCTTTTGATTAACCTTCTGTGCTGATTACATTAAACTCTTCCGAATAATTAGATCTCACTCAGAGAAAAAAAAGAGAATTTCACTCTTGAATCAAAAGCTTTCGTTAAAAAGTACGGTAAGAGTGAAAATTCTTGATCCAAGAGCGAAATTCTTGATCCAAGAGTGAATTTTTGATCCCGACATTCCTGATTCAAGAGTTTCAGCTCTTGATCCAATTACGAATAATTCTCAAAATAAAAGACTTAAAAAGAAAATTTGGTGTGGGGGTGTGAGAGACACGACCGACCCGACCCGACCGACGTGGTCCGTCTCCCACCCCCCCTCCCACACACCATTATCAACCAAACAACCACCAACCAAACTTTGTTTTAAACTGCGATTGATTTTGAGATAGCCACATAGATATTTTTCTTTTTTTTTCTTTTCTGCGACTTGAACTCGGTACCTCGAAAGACTGAAACACACAGGCGACGGGTAGCTTAGCCCACTCGACTATCATCCATGAGCTAAACGAGGTGACGAAAACACACCTATGAATAAACACAGTTGACTTTCGTACGAATGACAAACTGCGCATGCGCTCTCTCTCTCTCTCTCTCTGCGAGAGCCAGTCCAACGCTATTCTCTCAACGACAAACTGCGCATGCGCTCTCTCTCTCTCTCTCTGCGAGAGCGAGTCCAACGCTATTCTCTAAAAGTTAAGTTGCCCTCACTCCCCTTGCCTATAAAACAGGGTTCCCCAAGCAGAGAGCGCGAAAATGTGACTGTCTCTCTCTAACACACAGTGATGCATGACTTCGACAAGCATTCGGTGTGAGTTGGCGAGTATGTTCGTGTCGCCGTGGCTATCGCTGGGAAACTCTGCTATAAAAAAACTAAATTGAGAACGAATTTATCTCGATTCCAAGAGCGTCAACGTGAAAATTCAAGAACGACTAATTTTTTTTTCAAGAGCGTTCGTACTCAAATTACTCGTTCTAGCTTTTTCTTTGTGCGGAAGCTTTTCTTCCTGCTTTAAAAATTTATATTTGAACTTATTTAACCCGTAGTTAACATTACTTCATGTTCTTCCTAAGCGATTTCGTGTCACACGTTAGTGGCTGCGCCTATGTACTGCGCATTGTACGTCAACGTCCATCCATGAAAAGAACGTACTCGACGGTCAGAAATCCGCGAGTTTGAGTACCATTTTTAGACCCAGCAAATGTGAAATTTAAATTATATTCCAATTGGAATATTATTATATTAATTCCGAGGAAAGCGAGCGAACATTATTGATACGATATGTTTCCCGAACAGATGGCATTTGTTCTAATGCAAAATGGAGGTTGGAAGACGCTTTTAATTGAGACCAATTTCCTTATGAGGGCCAAGGTGAATTTACTTACAAGGGTCCCCATTTTTGACATTATGAATGTTAATGTCGTCGAGTAAGGTTGTGTAGCGCACGATTTGAAGCAGCACAGCTGGAAGGAACGTACAGGCGATACCGAGTTTTTATTAATTTTTATTCAGTTCGAAGTCGAAACCCAACTCTCAATTCAGGAATACGAAGTAATCTCAATATTTGAATACGAAGTAACCAGAAGAAAAATAAAAAACAGATTCTCAATAAGAAAGAATAATATAGCCGCACATAGGGAATTGTTTGAAAAAAGGAATTCTTGCCTTATTTTTTAAAGTTTTAAATTTCTAAAAAATAAAATCAAAATTTGTACATAACAGTACGTGGTGCCATAGAGGACCATATATATATTTAAGGCCCACGGAAAATTTCAAGTCAATCAGTCCATTAGAACTTGAGATAAAACATGTCAACCGTGCTGGCAAAAGTAGATTCGAGAAAAACTCGTTTAAAGTTTCAACAGCAATGTAATTTTACCTGATACTTCTTCAAAATGCGTGTGTAACTCTGAAAATAATTGCCAGATAGACTTGAAATTCTACGCAAATAATATACAAAAAAATTGATTTTTTCAAAATTCTAGACTAGAATTACCCCCTTAATCTTGCTCAACTTAAAACTCATATTGTTTTGCATACTGCTCATGTTTAATATAGACCTATACATGGAATGGATATGGCAAGAACTGCAAGAGGAGAGCATCGTTGGTTGCTTTTTCGAAATGATCATGGGCTTTTTAACAATCTCCAACAAATAGCTTATAATTGAGGTGATTTCAAAATGGAAAGACTCTTGGGAAGTAACTAATAGATGTAAGAGTATATTACGTAGAGATGGTGTATTGAATGTAAGCGTAAACCACATGTTTGTAAAAAAAGTCTATGGACTTACAAACACAAAGAAGAAGATTATAATAATATATAGAAAATAAAAAATAAGAAAAAAGAAATATAAAAAGGTATAATTTGGAGCTCCGAACTTGAAGTGTTCAACGTTCAAATTATAGTGTGGAACTGAATAGGAACCGTCTCGACAATAAACAGTTGGACTTAACGTAGATGAAAAGCCTGCTTGGATGTGGAAATTTCTGTTTTTCAGCAGCTAAAGCCAATTGACCATCCGCAACGTCTACAGTTCGCAAATTGGGTGGTAGATCGTTTGGCCGAAGATGGTGAATTTTACCGAAAAATCATCTTTTCGGATGAAGCACATTTCCACCTCGGTGGTTATGGTAATAAACAAAATTGTCGCATCTCGGGCACAGAAAATCCGCATATCGTCGTCGAGAAGCCAATGCATCCACCACGTGTCACTGTTTGGTGTGAATTTTGGTCTCGAGGCATCATTGGACCATTTTTCTTTGAAAATGAAGAAGGAGCCACCGTGAACGTGAATGGTGAATGTTAAGTGATTGGTTCTTCGAGAAAATTGAAGCGGAAGAATTGGACGATATTTGGTTTCCACAAGACGACGCCACAATCGATCTTCTCCGCCCTATCTTCGAAAATCGAATAATCAGCAAATATGGAGATGTGAATTGGCCGCCAAGAAGCTGTGATCTGACACCGTTAGACTATTATCTTTGGGGAGCGGTCAAGGACAAATGTTATGCAAACAATCCTGAAACAATTGATGAGTTGAAGAACGAGATTCGAGTTGCTATTGCTGACATACGTGCCGAAACAATTGAAAATGTTCTCAAAATTTTGGTTGGATCGAATGGGCTACTGCCAAGTCAGCCATAGTGGTCATTTGACCGAAATTGTTTTTGTTGAACCAACCTTTCCAATAAATGTTCCATGTGAAAAATATCGAGCCGTTTTTATACCCGTTACTCGTAGAGTAAAAGGGTATACTAAAGTCGTGCAAATGTATGTAACAGGCAGAAGGAATCATTTCCGACCATATAAAGTATATATATTCTTGATCAGCATCAACAGTTGAGTCGATATAGCCATGTCCGTCTGTCCGTCTGTACGTCCGCCAGTCTGTCCGTCTGTCTGTATGAACACCTAGATCTCAGAGACTAGAAGAGCTGGAGCAACCAATTTTGAAATGTAGACTCCTATTGTCTGCACGCAGATCAAGTTTATTTCAAATTTTAGCCACGCCCACCCCCGCCCCCACAATAAAAAATGTTGAATAACTTTCACAATTTTATTAACATTGGTTTTCATGAGTAACGGGTATATCGAAGTCGGTTAGAGCCGACTTTAACTTACGCTCTCGTTTTGTATAGCAAAATTAAGTTCCAATTTTTAAATGGACCACCCTGTACGATGTCGGGGCAATTGTGTTCTAGGATCTTAATTCTTGTGCATCTCCACTGCTAGTCAAAAACAATGGAGAAAGGAGGTCACTGATTCGAATCCATAGTCACCAGATGAAATTACCCTTCCTTCGGATTGTCAGGCCAACCTTTTAAGCACAACCAAAGATTTATAGATATTATAGATGACGCATGTTAAAGAAAAAACGATTTTTCTTGCGAGCTGACATTGGATCCCAAAAAAAAAAATTAAAAAAGTTTGTATGAGATGCGGTATCTATATATGTAGTGTCTTTGGCACAACTTCAAATTCAAAAAAATCTTCTTACTCAGAATTTCTCGATGTCTTAATCTGATGAAATAGACAATTTAAAGTTGTAGCTGAAAAGTTGAATTGGGGTCTGTGCCAGAGATGGACAGCTTCTTGAACACAATGTCACAATATGGAGAGGGATGAAGATGCAAATAAGAATGTTTTACCATCATGAAAGTAATTCCAAATTTATTTTACTTAAACTCTCAAAGATCATACTGCAGCTTCATGTTTATAAATTGTGTTATTCCATTTTGGGATTTTTAGGAATTTTTTTTCCAACGATTTTCATGTGGCGCTCTATCTTCTACACTATTTTTCGTTCGCCTTTATTTTAGTGAAACACTAACAAAAAGAGAAGTTTAAAAGTCTTTACTTGGATTAGTTTTTCAGTGTAGTTATTTTAATAATTTGTACTATCGCCTACAAGCACCAAATTCCCCCTAAGCTCCACGCCATCACTGGCTAATTAACTCCCGCTCCTCTCTAAAACTGGAATATAAAGTCTTACTGTACAAAAGCATCATACAGCCTGTCTGGATTTATGGCTCACAGCTATGGGGAAATGCCTGTGCGAGCAGTGTGGACATCCTTCAAAGATCACAATCAAGAATTCTTAGAACACTCACTGGAGCGCCAGGATACATTCGCAACGAGTGTATCCACAACGACCTGAGGATCCCATTGGTCGTAACTGAAATACAGCAACTAAAGCGCAAATATTCTGAAAAGATTCTAGCCAACCCTAATGAACTTGCACAATCTCTCACCCTGCCAGCAACGCATTCTCGCCTCCGAAGAAAAGACCTACCAACCCAGCGACTGAATTAAAGAGCCGCAGATAATAAACTAGCTCCAATAGGGGATACAATAGTTTCTAGATTAAGATTTGAAAAATTATTGTGAGTCTCATTAGGAGAGGATTCAATAAATACTAAAAAAAAAAAAAATAATGTATATGTACGACTTAACTTGTAAAAAATTGTTTAAAAACTTGGTATGGTGATCATCTTATGATGTTCAGTAAAGCTGTGGGATTAGATCTGCCGAGCTAATGCAAGCTTCAGGTTGGCAAGATTTTGTTGTTTCCCTTTCTTGGGACTATTGTTTGGAAAAATTACTGAAACTAAATCTCGGGTCAAAGGTTCTGAAACTAATCTTTCTTTCCAGTTAGAAAGCCATATCGTTATCAATTTCTTTGTTGGTGACCTCGTTTATTTGATATTTCCAAAAAAGTCCACATAAACTCATACATAGTCTCTTATAAATGCTTTCCAAATGGGCATATTCGACATATATTTTATTTAAGTTTTTATCGGACACTAGGGAATGTCAAGGCCCTGCTCTCACCACAAACGTTTCCGATTCAACCTCTCGAACACGTATAATAAATACACTTATAACTGATAAGTTAAAAGACTTTTGATAAGCTCTGTTCAGTATAGTATATGAAAAGTACACAGTGAGAACTGTGGAGAGGGAGTGTATGCCTTAGGCATTTCCACAATGTGTCTAGAATTAATCTAATAATGCCACCCACCTAAAAAAATCAAACATTTTGCGCATTTATTTTGAACTAAGGGAATAGCTGTCTCACAAAATACGCATCGGTGCGACTGATAAGATTCCATACAAATTATCACAAATGAATATTAACCCAAATGTCTGGGTCAACATATGCGAATATGCACAGAATGTTGGTGATGTAGTACCCCGGGGGACACCTGTTGTGGGTACTGCTAATCAAAGTACTTGACTCTTAAATGATTTATGTCGGTTAATGTTAGATAACTAAAAATGAAATGACTACTAACAGTTCTAAGGGGAGCAGCTCTATAATCTATTAGCATACACGATGGCATAAATAAAATTTATTGAACTTATTAGGAAAGATAACAGGAGCTCGGCTACAATCAATTGAAATTGTTGTGGGAGTATAACTTATAACACAATTTCTTGTTCATTTTATATAAGAAACCGCACCCAAAGATAAGGTAAATCCTTATTTATATAGAGATTCTATTTGTGGTATAAACGCCATTAGTCATATGATTCTTATCTCTTGCTTTTTTTTTTGGATAAGTTTACTTAGCTGAAAAAACGTGTACGAACATAGATGCATACATACTAACAAGGTTGATACCCGGGTACCCATGTCAAGTTCACACTTCTCAGTTATAAACAGAAATAAACTTGAGTGCATTGCAGCGGGCCAGGTCAAAGCTTTTTCTTGGCCCTGGTTAACCGAAATACATCCAGAGTCTTGTAGCGAATAATTGTAAAGTTTTTTTTATTGGGGTTACACACGTGCTTGCATTTAATGCTGTAACTGATTGTTCTGAGGCCCAAGGCAAAGTTTAAAATGTGGCTATATTTAATAGCTTGTACCTAGCGAGGGTTGCGCTGTAAATTTCGCGTATATTTATTGTTATTACAAATGTTTTATCAAAAAAGAAAATTACTTCAACTTTTGGAGGGAAAGCTTTTCACTTGGTCACAGTTAACCGCTGGTACGAGTTCAATCGTTCACGTGGTTTGCTCAACAACGATTTTCGTCAAGATACTTCAAAAACTCACTTATTTAAAGTGACTTTGGATATAGGGTTGTCAATATCGTATCGATTAATCGATATATATCAATAAGCCCTCACTCTGTTGCTGCATGCTCTGAAGTAGATTCCTCGAACATTTACTAGTTACACTGAGATAAAAAATCAATATAAAAACTAGATTGAAAACCAAGAGGCTTGCAATCTGGAAAAAAAGATTGAAGTACTGTAAACATTATAAACAAGCAACTAATCTAAACCAATTTTTTCAAAAAAGTTTCTTATGTAGGAAAAGTTGCTTATATAGAAAATAGAAGAATAAATTATAAAATAGATAAGTTTAGTGATTTATAGATAAATAGGTAGTTTTATTAGTTAAAATAGTATTAAGTCTTTCAAGAGCAGCTTTTTCTCTAATTCGTCGCAAAAACAAGATCTCATTGCTTGTATTTGTTCGCGATGCTCTCGGCATTTGGTATTTCATCTTGTATTTTAAGAATTACGCTTCGGATATCGTTCTCTCCCACAAAATGATCATCCGGTATGTTAAATTCCATATCCTCGATCGATGAAATCCGATGTTTAAATGAACTCATGACAACGGATCGTGGGAGTTCATTCCAGGCTTCATTGTCGTTTACACATAACGCCGCGATTCATCATCAAATCGAGTTTATGCGTACCTGTTGCATTTACACAAGGCATTATGATGACCCTTTTCTTCATGGTTTTCCGTCTACCAGCAGTTTTTTCGTAAGCTTAGCGTTTGTTTTTTTGTGCAAACCTTTTTTAACCAGGATCTGTACCGGTTAAAACCCCATTTTCGGCCATATCTCTTTTGAAATCGGTTGTAAAAGTAGCAGCAGTCTCAGCTTTGTAGGAAAGTTTTTCTCCGGAAATCGTCAAATTTCTTATGCTGCGGTTTTTATACCCTTGCAAAGGGTATTATAATTTTGCCCAGAAGTTTGCAACGCATAGAAATATTCATTTCCGACCCCATAAACTATATAGATCCTTGATCAGGGCGACGAGCTGCGTCGATTGAGCTTTGTCCGTCCGTCTGTCCGTCTGTTTCTACGCAAACTAGTCTCTGTTTTATAGCTATCGAGCTAAAATTTTGCACAGAGTCTTCTTTTTACTGCACGCTGCTAATATTTTGGAACCGACCGGATCGGATGACTATATCTTATAGCTGCCATAGGAACCATCGGTCAAAAAATGGGTCTTAGTGAGAAAAACTTTTTTTTTCTTAATGTTACCGTTCCCAAACACGGTCATTATTAATATTATATGCTTTCAAACAGATTTGCAAACTTTGGTCAAAATCGGATGACCATATCTTATAGCTGCCATTGGACCGATCGGTCGGAAAATGGGTCTTAGTGCAAAAAAAATTTTTTTTTCAAGTAAATCGGTTTTAAGTTCGGTGATTATTAATATTAAATGCTTTCAAACTAATTTGAAAAATTTGGTCGAAATCAGATGACTATATCTTCAGGCTGCCATAGGACTTATCGGTCGGAAAATGAGTCTTAGTGAGAAAAACTTTTTTATTTTCAATTTTTTCGTTCTTAAACTTGGCGATTGTTAATTTGATATGTTTTCAAAAAGATTCGCGAAATTTGCTCGAAATCAGATGTTCATCTGACGGAAAATAGATTTTAGTTACAAAAGTTTTTGATTTTTATCTAATCGTTCTTAAACTCTGTCATTTGAAAAACAGCTTTTGCAACAGCTTTTGGCCATCACTGGCTTAAAAGTTAAAGTCGACTAATGGTTGTTGTAGCTCGTGCAGATTTCTAATGGTGTTCATTTAAAATTGATAATTATTATATTTTCGAAGAAATTTATACTCTGCTTGTCTCTTCTTTCTTATTTTTACGGAAGAATGAAGTTTAAAATGAATAAAACCATGGTTGCTTGTACAGAAATTTTGGATTCGAAAATGGTGCTAATGCAGACTTTGCTACAATAGTATAATATATTGCTTATAAAGAATGCTTACTGTACCTTGAAAACATATGGAAAATCTCGAAAACATACAGGTCCGCTCCGGTTTGGAATTGGATAAATGTGCTGTTGTATAAAATTGATTGGGATAATCAGATTAAAACGTTTTAATTTAAGTCCGTCGGTTCAAGAGTAAGTAGAAACTAAAGGTTTGATACGAATTTCCTTGATTGTTTAATAGAAAAGAGAACATGTAGAATTCGAATTCACTTTAGTGAAAACCGGAACATGATTGATACTTCAACTCGCCAAACCTACAGTTTTCTGTAAAGCTTCAGTCTCAGGAGCTGTAGTCTCAGTAAAAGCGAGTTGTTGCTATAACTTACTTGTTTATCATTACACTTAAAGAAAAAAATGAGAATTTTATATTTGAATCAAGAATATTCGATGTCAGAAGTACGGTAAGAATGAAAATTATTGATCACAAGAATGCATTTTGACGATTTTTTGATTCAAAATTTTCATTACTTGATCCAGGTACGAACTATTCTCAAAACCAAGATCGACCATTCTTGAAGTAAAAACTTCCCTTAATCAAACCCAAGATTGTTCGTTCTTGAATTAAAAGCTTCACAAGTTCAAGAAAATGATCGTTCACTCTTGTCAGACTCAAATCCAAGATTGACCATTCATAAATTAAGAGCTTCACATACTCAAATCAAAGGTTTTTCGGTTTTGAATTAAGAGCTCCGCAGATTCAGAATCAAGAGCTGTTGAAACTTTAAAGTAAGGTGGCGCCCATTCTTTAATAAAACTAAAATTAAACTTTATAATACGAGGTGGGCGTTTGAAAACATAAAAGTTATGGCAGCTTTATACTATAGTCATCCGATCCGGCCGGTTCCGACAAATGTGCAGCGTATTTATACAAAAAAACTTTGTGAAATGTTTGGTCACGATAGCTTTAAAACTGAGGGAGCAGATAGCACACAAACAGAGGGACATGGCTATATCAACTCAGCTCGTAATGCTGATCAAGAATATATATACTTTATGTGGTCGGAGATGCTTCATTTTATGCGTTACAAACATCTGTACAATTTTAATATACCACCTGGAAAGGTATACAAAAGAAACTTCGTTATCATTTGCTTTCAATAAATTGCGTTTTCAAAATATAATCGTACTTTTAGATGTGATATTAATATATAAGGCCTTCGAATGGACTTAAGGCATCAAAAGCAAATATACATATCTATTCAAGTTTCCTGTCCATCACCCATTCTTTATAATATATTTACCTCGGACGTTCCAAGTCTTAGAGGATGCACTGCATCTATTTTTGCGGATGACACCACGATCCTTTGCTCAGGAACGTTATCTGCTGACATAACTGCTAGCCTTCAGGACGCATTTCATGACCTTGTCTGCTACCTTACAAAGTGGAAAATACAAGTAAACTCCGTAAAAACGTAAAAGTATTCCTCCCCAGTTACATAAATCTTATGTGACCCCCCGACCTAGGTCCCCAGCAAACGCGTCTAAAAAGTGTAAAAAAAAAAGACATTTTTTGCAGCTTTAATCTCAAAATACTTAAAAATTTCGACGTGATGGACCATTTCTGAAATCTGATTTGTGTTCAGCACACGAAAATCATATAGACTCACCACCACTTCTTCAATATACTGTACCTTATTGTCTAGTGTAATCATCAACATAAATCAACAAAGATCTATAACATTTTGGATAGCAATGTTTTGTCTGTACAGTACTGTTTCAAGGGACTCCCGGTCCTCAGCAGACTTTGTTGCTGTCACACTTCATCACGATTTGCAAGTTCATTAAAATAGTTGTAAAAATTATATGGCTTACCAAATACCGTTTTAAATGGCTCAGTCTATAGTGGACCTATCTTGTATAAACTAATATAAGTATGTATGTACATTGTACAATACTTATCGAATTCCTTGTCAAAGTTGTAAAGTGATATACGGTATAAGTATATTGATAGAACTATATAGACAAGATAAGACCACAGACCACAATAAGATGAGATAACAAAGTTATAGCACACTTCAAGTTCCTAAAATTTGTAGTAAACATTTTTTGAAGCATAAAAATTTACTAAACACTTTGTAAAACTTTTACGCTTTTAAAATGATACCAAAATGTGCAATTCATTTGCCCATACTCAATGCTTTTTGAAGCTTTCTGTAAACACCTTAGTCATTACCCGTAAAGCGATATGAACGAAGTCAAATACGTTAAGTACTTTAGTCGAAACAACCAACTCAATTTTAACTAATGAAAAACTGGGTGAGAGTGTGAGTGTGTGTGTGTGTGTGTGTATTGTGGGGTAAATATTTGCACCATGCCATGTTTAAGTGTGAAGTTTTAACCAGTTCTCTCTCTCTCTTTGTGTCTCTTTGTTCTTACAGCTGAATACCCCATAGATGATGTCTATAGACCCACCCACTTCAGTGGCTATATCAATCGTGGCTATGATGAAATAGATTATTTTACACAATTTGAGGCCATGACCGATTCCACTAATGGTGGGGCTTTACCGCCCTATACCAGGGAGGAGTATGCGGATTGCACAGACGAAGCCATTGTCGAGACGGAGAACCAAGAGAATGAGGAGGAGGAAGAGGAGCATCATAATCGTTGTCTACCTGAATTTCAATTTTCATTAGTCGATTCGGAATATGATGAAACGCTGGCGTTTCCGGATTCTGTAACCATTTTATCTAATGTGGGCGATAAACCTGTGTTGGTGGAACGTAAAGAGACTACAGATGATGATGAGGAGGAATTTGATGATGATGAGGGAAATAGTGTCATAATGCGTCAGGAGATACCATTTCCCAGTCTGTATGGTGCCAGTGTTAAGTTTAACTCATTTCAACGTAAAGTGTTTATACCCGGACGTGAAATACATGTCCGTATAGTGGATACAGAAAGAAGTGTGACCACACATTTGCTCAACCCAAATTTGTAAGTTTTTTTTTTTAAGCTGCTGTTTCATTAAGGGTCTGTCTTCAACAAGCGATAAAAACTAACATATAAAAGAAGTGTGACCGTAGTTTTTTAAGCTGAAAACCCCTTCGTGTGACGGCAGCTTAGTTAAATCGTTGTAATTGTGATTTTTTTAATCCTTATTCTCTCTTTCCCCAGGTACACCATAGAACTAACCCATGGACCCTTCAAGTGGACCATTAAGCGACGCTATAAACATTTCAATTCGTTGCATCAACATTTGAGTTTCTTTCGCACCTCCCTCAATATACCCTTCCCCAGTCGTAGTCACAAGGAAAAGCGTACCACTTTAAAAGCAGCCGCTTGCACTATGGCCGATGAGTCAACCCTGAAAGATCTGCCCGCTCATACCAAAGTCAAACATGCGAGTACTCCTGTTAATAATAACGTCACAAGTCGACAAATCATAAGTCCCACACATAGTTCCATATTGTCGGGTCTAACGCCACGACGTAAGAAACGTAAAAAGAAGAAACGTAAACTGCCACGTTTTCCCAATCGTCCCGAGAGTTTAATTACCGTTGAAAATCTGTCCGTACGCATTAAACAACTGGAGGATTATCTGTACAATCTGCTAAACATTAGCTTATATCGTTATCATCATGAGACGGTAAGTGTACCCTGTACCCCCCCACTCGAAATAGTTTATTAACTTCCTTCCTGTCTACTTCAGCTGAACTTTGTGGAGGTCTCCAATGTATCCTTTGTCTCGGGTCTGGGCATCAAGGGCAAAGAGGGTGTCATACTCAAGCGTACCGGCTCCACCAGACCTGGCCAGGCGGGCTGCAACTTCTTTGGCTGCTTTCAGAAAAACTGTTGTGTACGCTGCAATTACTTCTGCTCGGATGTCCTTTGTGGTACCTGGCGTAATCGTTGGTTCTTCGTCAAGGAAACCTGCTTTGGTTATATACGACCCACCGATGGTAGCATACGTGCTGTTATACTCTTCGATCAGGGCTTTGATGTCTCCACGGGCATTTATCAAACCGGCATGCGAAAGGGCTTACAAATACTCACAAATAATCGTCACATTGTCTTAAAATGTTGGACAAAACGCAAGTGCAAGGAATGGATGCAATATTTGAAACATACCGCTCATTCGTATGCCCGAGATTTCACCTGTCCCAATCCACACATGTCCTATGCTCCGATGAGGGCGAATATACAGGCCTCTTGGTATGTGGATGGTGCGCAGTACATGAGTGCAGTGGCTGATGGATTGGAAGCGGCCAGTGAGGAGATTTATATTGCCGATTGGTGGCTGAGTCCGGAAATCTATATGAAAAGGCCTGCCTTGGATGGTGATTACTGGCGATTGGATACGATATTGTTGCGCAAAGCCATGCAAGGTGTAAGGATCTTTGTCTTGCTGTACAAAGAGGTGGAAATGGCTTTGGGTATTAATAGCTACTACAGCAAATCTACACTGGCTAAGCATGAGAACATTAAGGTAAGAAAGACTGAATAGAAATTCACAGTTAGTTTGATAACCAAATTTCAAAAAATTTAAAAATTATTTTAAGATTTTTTTTAAGCAAGTTATATTGTATTGAACACTTGATGAAATTTGGTATTGCCCATAAGTGTATGCAATGGGTGTGGTTCAAAATTTTGAAAAGAGTTGAAACGATTTGATTTGGAACTAAACAAGGAGCGACTTTATATGTGAAATGATAGGTATAAGGTCGGCTACTAGATCATGGGTCGGTAAAACAGTACGCATTAAATCTACTTGTCCTTAAGCAGTCGGTTTCAAATCGCTCAACTTTTGTCATCTAATCTAGTAGGCGGGCATATTTGTGGCACTTCACATACAATGGCAAGCAGATTTAATACCTGCCAGCCTACTGTACTACATATGGTTATATCTTCACATAAAAAAATATTGAAATTTTTATTAACGCTTAGAAATATTACTATACGATGATGATGATGATGAGGCGATGGAACATTTCCCGAAACGAAAAAAGTCAAATTTCGCTTCGAACTAACCAAAAAGATACTCGAATACGTTTTGCTTAATATTTTAGAATATTTATAAGATTTAATTTTCTTGTTTATAGCCTGATTCCACTGACACATATATGTACATTATCAAATTTGGTGATTCCACTAAAAATGTGCATTCTCAACCGAAAAAAGAATAGTACGTTTAATAAAAATACTCATAGTGCTTGGGGCGAATGGCAACATAAGTTCAGAATGTAGAAAGTTGGGGGAAAAAGTGTATGGGAGGCCTTGAGAGACTATTATTAAACTTCATTGTATGGTGGCCTGGTCTCCAACTGCTTCAACATTCCTGAAAACGCACCATTGCCACAGCGTGAGATTGCTGTTGCATAAGTAATGGTGGTCGATGATGCTTTTGCTATTAGCCGAAGACTTCTAAAACCGTTAGACCAAAGAAATTGATCTTTCTTCGAAAGGGTATTTCATTACCGTCCTTCCAGAGCTCGATGAGTTCTAGAAAAAACCATTCTTTCATTACGATTTCGCCAGATGCGAGTTATATTATAAACTAGCATAAAACCCGTCGCGCTTCGCTGCGCCGCCATCAGTATAGCCTTTATCAGTGTGGAACCAATTTCCCACATCCACACATACCACCCACTTCCCACCCACTAACCACCCAGTACCCATCCACTTACCACCCACTTCCCACCTACTTCCCTCCCACTTACCAGCCACTTCTCACCCAGTAACCACCCAGTACCCACCCACATACCACCCACTTCCCACCCATTTGCCATCCACTTCTCATCCCCTTCCCACCCACTTCCCTTCCACTAACCACCAGTTCCCATCCACTTCCCACCCACTTCCCCCCCCCCCCCTTAATACCCACATCCCACCCACTAACCAACAACTTCCCACCCAGTTCCCATCCACTTCCCACTTACTTCCCACCCACTTCCCATCCACTACCCCACACCTTACCACCCACATCCCACCCACTAACCACCAACTTCCCACCCAGTTCCCATCCACTTTCCTTCCACTTCCTATCCACTTCCCACCCCAAAGCTGCAAAGCTGTTCAGTTAGCTTCAAAAACTATGTAATGAACCCTACCCTCGGTTCAAGAAGTGAGTGAACCTCTAAACCGCGACATTCCTTATTTCCGAGTATTTTTTCCACGTATTTTATACAGAAGCGTACTATCTCACAGGGCTGCAAACCGGTATTTTAATCAAACCCGGAATCCCGACATATTTGTTTCTGTCAGGGCTTAATCCCGAAACGAATTTCGGTTCCGGTACCGGTACCGGATGTTTCGGTTAAAGGTTCCATTTCGGTTTTGAATTAATTTCGGTTTTCGGTTTCGATACGGTACCCGGATTTTTATTTCGGTATACCGGTACGTACCGGTATAAGTGCTACCTTTTTTTAATATTGGAAAAATTAAATTCTGAGAAATCAAAATCATTTAATTCATGTGTAATAAAACGAATCAAATTTCAACTCAAAATTAATGGTTTCACATTTAATCATACATCATACAATTTTGGGAACTTTGTGGAGGATTCTGACCACCAGTTGAGAATGTTTTCGAAATCGTGCGAGAAAAGTCTTAATGGAATCCAGTAGCTGTTTACGACGAAGCAAGCTAGAGACGACGAATTTTTGTATATTTCCAATTTGCAGTGTATCCAAATGGAATTAAAATCACCCAAAGCAAGATTTCCGGCTTGAAGTTCAGTTGTGACCACCTCCGTTGGTTTTAATATGCGTACAGTTTTGCGAACTGAGTCCATCATTTTCCGGTGCAGAAGAAAGTCTTTATCTGCAGCCGCAAAATTGGAGCAAATGTTGAAAATGTCTTCCGCTGCAAATATTTTAGCATCCTGTAGGTTGAGCTACAACTCTTGACCAAATCTACAATGCGCTCTGCAAAGGTAAAAAAACGAAACAGTACCGGTACCAACGTTTCGGTTCCGTTCCGGTGTTATCGGTTCCATTAATAACGGTAAACGGTTTTCGGTTCTCAAATAAAAATTTGTATAGGTTCGGTTCCGGTATTTGATTTGAAACGGTTTATTTTGGTTAACGGTTCCGGTATTAAGCCCTGGTTTCTGTGAAGCAAACCTTACACCGAATTAAGTGAAAAATAATTTAACCTGATCCGGTTCCGAATCTACTCAAGTCAAAGTTGAACAGCATTTTACAGATAAGGCATTTACTCACTACTTTAGTTCAAGTTTCAGCGAGTCGTAGAAATTGTAACATGCTTAAAAAAGTACTAGGTCTTTAATATCGAAAGTTTGGTTCTAACGTCTATAATCATTATAATGCGCACTTCACAGTTTTAGTTTTTCATGCATTCCCTTCACGAAATCGTAATATATCGAATTTGGATGGACCTAAAAATATATAATATATATATATAAACATTTATTTTTTTTAACCGATCCCTTTTCCAAAGAGAGGTGTCGTCGAATTCTGGTTCGGTTTTTTTATACCCTTGCAAAGGGTATTATAATATTGCCCAGAAGTTTGCAATGCATAGAAACATTAATTTACGACCCCATAAACTAGATATATTCTTGATCAGGGCGATGAGCTGAGTCGATTGAGCTTTGTCCGTCCGTCTGTCTGTCCGTCTGTCTGTTTCTACGCAAACTAGTCTCTCAGTTTTAAAGCTATCGAGCTGAGAGCTGAGTTTTGCACTGAGTCTTCTTTTTACTGCACGCTGCTAATATGTCGGAACCGACCGAATCGGATGACTATATCATATAGCTGTCATAGGAATCATCGGTCGAAAAATGGGTCTTTGTGAGGAAAACTTTTTTGTTTTCAATGTTAGCGTCCCTAAACTCGGCCATTCATATTATATGCTTTCAAACAGAATTGCAAATTTTGGTCAAAATCGGATGACTATATCTTATAGCTGCCGTAGGCCCGATCGGTCGGAAAATTGGTCTTAGTGAAAAAAACTTTTTTGTTTTCAAGTAAATCGTTCTTAAGGTTGGTGATTCTTAATATTAAACGCTTTCAAACTAATTTGAAAAAGTTGATCGACATCGGGTGACTATATCTTATGGTTGCCATAGGACCGATGGGTCGAAAATTGTTCTTAGTAAGAAATTTTTTTTGTTAGCGTCCTTAAACCCTCTGATTACTAATTCTATATGCTTTCAAATATGTTCGCAAAATTTCGTCGAAGTCGGATGACTATATCTTAAGGCTGCCATAGGACCGATCGGTCGAAAAATAAGTCTTAGTAAGAAAAACTGTTTTGTTTAAAATGTTATCATTTTTAAACTCGGCAATTTTTAATTTTATACGTTTTCAAAAAGATTTGCTATATTGGGTCAAAATCAGATGTTTATCTGTCGGAAAATGGGGTTTGAGTTACAAAAGTTTTTGATTTTTATGTAAGCGTTCTTAAACTCTGTCATTTCAAAAACAGCATTTGCACAGAAGAAGTTAGCTTGGCCTTCTCGTTTTTTTGTTATTTTTAAGTTTAATTTTTCATTGATTTGATTTTTCAAAATTATTCCCTCTTTTTTTCTAGGTCATGCGACATCCGGATCATGCCAGGGGTGGCATTTTATTATGGGCCCATCATGAGAAGATTGTGGTGATAGATCAAACCTATGCATTTATGGGTGGTATAGATCTTTGCTATGGTCGTTGGGATGATCATCATCATCGACTCACTGATCTGGGTAGCATTTCCACTGCCTCCAATTCGGGTAGCAATCGGCGTACACCCACCTTGAGCAGCAACAACATCAACAAAGATGACACCGACTCGGCCTTCGGTTCACGTAAATCCTCGCGTAATGCACACTATGATACCACCGCCAAAGGACCTGCTCCCTTACCTCCCACTCCAGCTCCAGCAGTCGAACCCAACTCAAGCATCGAGCTGCATACTCTCAAACCGGGTGATCGCTTGCTAATCCCCAACGATCTACTCTCCTCAGCCTCCACTGAGCTAGGGGCGGCAGATTCCACCAACTTGGAAGGTTTGAAACTGAATACCCCCGAGATGGAGCGTAAAAATGTCTTGGATCGTCTCAAGAATAATGCCATGAAAGGGGCACGCAAAGGTAAAGATTTCATGCAGCGTTTAACCACCCAAGAGCAGAGCACAAATGTCGAGGAAAAGGACACGGTGTACAGCATAGACACAGTGGATGCCAACCAGCTGGAAGAGGCCTTGGCTTCCACCTCGGCGCAGCATCAACCGTCCACCCAAATACTCAGCGAGTTCTATGGCCAGGCTAAATATTGGTTTGGCAAGGACTATTCCAATTTCATACTCAAAGATTGGATGAACTTGAACTCCCCCTTTGTGGATATAATCGATCGTACGACCACTCCACGTATGCCCTGGCATGATGTGGGCATGTGTGTGGTGGGAGCGGCGGCCAGAGATGTGGCCAGACATTTTATACAACGTTGGAATGCCATGAAATTGGAGAAACTGAGGGATAATACCAAGTTCCCATACCTCATGCCCAAGAGCTATCATCAGATCAGACTGAATTCTCAGCTCCAGCAACTGCAGCAGAGACGCCAACAGAGGGTCACATGTCAGCTACTGAGAAGTGTTTCCGCCTGGAGTTGTGGATATATAGAAGCCGATTTGGTGGAACAGAGTATACACGATGCCTACATAGAGACCATCACGAAGGCCCAGCATTATGTGTATATAGAGAATCAGTTTTTCATCACTATGCAATTGGGTATGGGTGTATCGGGTGCCCATAATGGAGTGAGAAATCAAATAGGTGAGACTTTGTTCAAGAGGATTGTCAGGGCGTACAAGTAAGTGTTAAAGATGCTCCAAGTAAAGCACAAGTGAAGGGTGTAATGTATTCCCTCCACTTTTTCCAGGGAGCGTAAACACTTTAGGGTGTATGTGATAATGCCACTGCTGCCCGGTTTTGAGGGTGATGTGGGTGGCAGTACGGGTATAGCTGTACGAGCCATTACACACTGGAACTATGCCTCCATATCCAGGTGAGTTTCGTAAAACAAAACATTCCTCAAATCTATACTTAAATTTTACTTTTCTTTAAGGGGACGCACCGCCATTTTGACACGCCTACAGGAGGCGGGCATCAAGGAACCTCACAACTATATTTCATTCCACAGCCTACGCAATCATTCCTATCTGAATAATACACCCATCACCGAGCTAATCTATGTGCATTCCAAGCTACTTATTGCCGACGATCGTGTGGTAATTTGTGGCTCCGCCAATATCAATGATCGCTCCATGATTGGTAAACGAGATTCAGAAATTGCTGCAATTATAATGGATGAGGAGTACGAAGATGGACGCATGAATGGTCAGAAATATCCTAGTGGTATCTTTGCCGGACGTCTAAGGAAGTATCTGTTCAAAGAGCATTTGGGTAAGTAAAAGGTTAAGAGAAATGGTGGAAAAAATTTGTAACTTGTAATCTATTGAACAGTAACTGCTGAAAGTATAATCTTGGCATTAGAGATTTCACTCCATAACTCCTTCTAGGAGATATTAAATAATCAAGATTATTTATCGAAGAAATTATAAAGATCGGATGAACTATAATCAAGCTATGACTAAAAGAAAGTTCGCTGTCGCAGCGCACCAGCAGCTCTGCTTTCAGCTGCTACTGCAGGTACAGACTATATTGCTATATTGTCGGGCTTGACTGACTTTCTTACTTGTTTAAAGTAAACACGCAGGCTTTAGACATACTGCCTTATATTTTTTTTTCATTCAGTACATACATATAAACTAGCAATAATTACTTTTGCATTACGCTTAGTGTAATATTATTTTTGTACATATTTTTTACTTAAAAATTAACTTCATTTCTTGTTTTCACTAACTATAACTAATATAACATACTTTGTATTGGAGTTAGCAATTCCGGACTTAGGCTGATTCACAATTAAGCCAGCTTCCTTCTTAAATGATTCTTGGATTTTTGTCTTTGTGTCTAAAATAATTTGTTTATCTTCAGTCGATCTTGCTTGCCATTTTTTTATAGACAACTTAAAAAAAAAATTTTAAAAAAAACAACAAATTTTTTGCTTTTGATCTTGGAACTCAAATATCTCGCTTGGCGCAAAGAGGCGCAAGACCCCTTATGGGTCAAAATGAAGGTGGATGCTTATAGTTTTTTTCAAAAAAAAAATTTATCGGTGGCGGCCACTGGCTTCTCAATTATAGAAGAAGGTAGAGATTCCGTCTCTACTGAAATTCTTAACGTTGTCACAATTGTTCAGTCGGGAGGAACGTCCCCTGGCTTAAATAGGGAATTATATGGTATCGCAATGGGCCTATCTTGGCCTAAGTGTAGGGACAGTCTTACGGTCCCTAGTCATCTCAACCTAACCTAACTATTTAGATACAAATACGGATTTGCGTTGATACAATCCATCCATCGTCTTCTTCGGCTGGCCTAAACATTGGGTCGTTCTGATCGGTCTGCTTTGTCATTACCGTTATTGTATTCGGACTCGGACACCAAAAGGTAATGGATCTGCATCCGAAGTTTGCTGTGGAAGTGAAGCATTGGGACCGGGAACGTAAATTTTCTTTGAAATTTTTTTTCTGTTCATCCCACTTATGAAATTTATGCACCCGTAACACTTCTGTTAAGCATGTCCATTTTGATCTGTCCATATGACCGGCGTACCAAATGACATTCGTTCTTGTTTTTTGTTCAACCAGCTTAAGATATAACAGTAGCATCGTCTGCATACTGTATATGGCGTCCAGGAACGAGCAAACAAATCTGGTTGATCAGAATAATACAGAAGGTACGGCTGTTTAAATTTTGCGGTTAAGTTTCTTATGTTTTTGAGCAGCCATGCTCCCATTTTCACTTTCGCGATTTCAAACCGGTTTTTGTACCAAATTTGGACTTAAAATCGCAAACTTTTTGCGATAGTGAAAATGGGAGCATGGCTGTATACGCACGTTTGGAAACATAAAAGCCACAAACATTACAAAAAAAAAAAACAAGCTTCCAACACCTTTCAAGGATCTCCCGATTCTTTCTTTAGTAAGCTTTTCGCTAAAAAATGCATGATTGCCAACTGCCTCACCATACAATCATTAGACATGCCATAATGCTTTCGTCTAATTATAATAAAATTGTTATGTTCGGAATTTTTCCATTAAAATTTAGAATTAGTCGAGAATTCAAGATTTAAGTCAACTATATATAGCTATTAATGGCACTTGAACCAAATCAAGTGCCAGCTGATATTTATTTATTTATGTCCCTTTCATTAAAATTTTACTTAAGATATTTCCCTTTCATTAAATTTCAATTGGGATTTTTCACCCCAGCCAATTTTTCATTGGGATATTTCACTTCAATTAAATTTAAGTCGGTTAGAGCCGACTTTAACTTACGCTCTCGTTTTTCTGAAGAGTCCTTTTTAAGATCTTTTGAATATTAATGAAATTAAATTCATGTCCGATTTAAAGAAGACTCGGAAATGACTCATGGATATGCTCAAAACGTGATTTATTGAAATACGACTAGAAAAAGACTTGAAAATGATTGAAAGTATGACTCGAAATTGAGTCAAAACTGATGAGAAAACGGGCTATAAACAACTCTTAAAGAAGATACTTGGCTTGGACACCATATTCTGCCAACAAAAGTTTCATTTATGTGAATTTTAATCAGACAAAGGACTCTAAAAAGACTCAAATGTGATCAGAAATTTCATAAAATGCTGGCTGGGTATGTACGTGGAGGGTACGTAAGGAATGTGGTCCAGTCGACTTGACGACTCATATACATAGCTTGGTAGTCTGGTACTCTGCTTTCTCCCGATCAAATATATGTCTAAATTTTGGCCGAGTGTTGAGGCAAAAATCGGTCAACTATTTAACAATCTATGAACCCAGAGTCGAACCAAAACCTTGGGTACGATTAGTTCAGGAACCGGTCCGCAAACCGAACCTTACACTTTACCACGGGTTCGAACCTCCGGACCGAACCTTCACCAAAATTTTACAGGTTTGCAGCCTTGGTTCATAGCATCCACAAATTGAGTTCGTGTGTATTTTACTATCCCCCACCGTATACAACGTAAAGCGGCTGCCGTCAAATTATTTGCAAGAGAGGGCAAAAATTAGACTGTCTCCCTCTCTCTAATACATGCTTGACTTCGGCAAGCGTACGATGTGAATTGCCGAGTGGCGGGAGACGATCTGCATTACAGCTATCTCTTTTGCTCGCCCATTGTTCGCTGTGTTTTATTGGTGCAGATCTAGTTTGACACAAGAGGATTGCGAATATCTGCTAATTAAAAGAACACAAAGTACCGTGACGACTCAATGCTGATCTTTGCTGACCAGTTTTTTTTTTTTAATTTGCTCCTTTCTCGTTTTCCTAATTTTCTTTTCGTAGTATCCTTTTCTTCATATCTTTTGCTAATCCTAACTATTTCTTATTTTGTAGGTCTTTTCGAAGAGGGCTCCTCTCGCTTGAATATGGACATTAGCGATCCGGTTTGTGATAAATTCTGGCATGGCATTTGGCGTTATACATCCTCGCGCAATACCGAGATCTATGATGAGGTATTCAAGTGTATTCCCACGGATTTTGTGAAAACTTTTGCCAGCTTACGCAAATATCAGGAGGAACCGCCTTTGGCCAAAACTGAGCCTGAATTGGCCGCCAAGCGTGCAAATGAAATTCAGGTTGACTTTCCAACTCCCCGTAAATCTTTTGTTACTAAAATTAACTCTTCGTATCTTCCTTTCAGGGCTATTTGGTCGACTTGCCTTTGGAGTTCCTCAACAAAGAAGTGCTTACGCCGCCGGGCACTAGCAAAGAGGGCCTCATACCTACCTCTGTCTGGACATAGTCTGCTGCCAAAATGTCTATAAGACAATTCTTAGTTTAAGCCAGTTGTAAAATGCAACCATCCCTATATAACTGTCAGGATAAATCTAACCTAAGTTAGTTGTACAATTCATTTTTTATTAGCCCACCAAATGCGCTTAAACTTTTCAAGTTATTGTGGCCAAGTCAAAACCATATTTGTATATACATATATTATATATAAACCTCTGTTTCCCCCTATGGCTAGTTAATTTATTGTACGTTCTTGAGACATCCCCCCTATTAGTAATAAGTTTAACTGTTATTTATATTTTATACAGTATTTTAGACCATGTTCTAAAGAAGTTTATTAAAGTGATGTGAATAAAAAGAAACTATATCTAAGTTTTACCAAGAACAAAGATGGTTGAAAGGGGAGCCTGATTTTAATTTCAGTTTTGGGGGGCTTTCAGTTAGTGTAGTTAGGCCCAATTTCTCAATGTCCGGTTAGTCAAACTTACCGGCAGGTTAGCCGAATTCGCGTGTCTCATGCTGTCTTTGGCGAGAACCGAGCGGCAAAGTTAACCGCTGCCTCATGATGGGGTCAAATTTTAACCTGCCGGCAAGTTTCGATAGAATTATCGATTTTTTTATCGATCGACAAACAGCTGTGCCCAAAATTTGTATTGTTTACTTTGTCAATTGCCAAAACAAAATGTTTATAAATAAACAAATTTGGAAAATAATGGAAATGGAAGATTCAGGTGGTAAGACAAGAAGACACAGGCGCGGCGATATGGAACTTTCTGTTCAGCAGAATAGCAGCCGCCGCATTCATGGCATATGTTTTGAGCGCCACGCCGGCATAAAGCAAAGCAGGCAAACTTACTGCCCGCCGTCTGCAAAATCGAAGGACCCACCTGGTCAATGGCACCACCAATTGCCTCATGCGATGTGGTATACCGATAGTGATCTAACCGCTGATCCGTGTGCACCGCCAGCACCAGGAACGGTATTACCACAATGGCCAACATGATGGTGGTTATACCCACATAACCCAAGACGGAGCAACGAAAAAATAAAGCAAGAGTGTACAGGGAGAGCATGATCTGGATGATGCCAAATTTGTTCAACGATTCAGGTTAACAAACTCAGCATGTCAAATAAATCTTGCTAGGATTAGAGCAAATATCTTCGCTAAGTAACAGGTAAAACCTTAACTTCAGTTTTGATTCAATTTATTATTATGATTTGGATTGTTAACAGGACTCGTGGATTGTTGTCAGAGAGCAAACTTATGGTGGCGCTGCGCTCTTCTGCAAGGTTCTTCTTCCTTATCATTGCGGCCGACATCTGTTGAGTCAGACTTCATTCGGCAAACCGTGCTATCCGTGCCATCACAAACAGGCACTTACTGATTGATTTGTGCTAAAATTTAAGAAGCCAATTAAATATTTTTAAAGCTTACATATCATAAATAAAAACGTACCATAATTTTCAACCACATTTTCCAATCCTGTGGCTGTGCTTGGGATCTTGCCACGAATTTTTTGGAAATAGACAAGACTCCAGCGGGGCTGGGAAAGCCGCCGCAGTTCCAGAAGTCTCCAGCTTCTTAATTGCGAAATATTTTCGTACCTATCCCGTAAGTCTTTCCAAGGGCGATGAACTCCGGCATGGCGGCATACGGATCTCCAAGCCCAGGCCTTCTGCTTCCAGGTCTCCGCATCCAAAAATGGATTTGTTTGACTCTAAAAATCTACAAGCGAATGTTCCTCAGCCGCAGAAAAGTTCTTCGCTCTTGGTCTTTTCGCATGCAATTTTATTTAACTATTTTGCAAAATAACAACCAGCGACAACAATAGCATTAAAAAATGCCAAAACCAACAGCTGTTTCGTCGACAGTGTCAGGTCACACTTTTGCAGCGATAGCAATTAATCGCTATCGGGTGAACCTGCCGGTAAGACTCGCTGAGAAAACCAAAAGACTTAACCTCTGGTAATTCCGGCCGGCAATTTTGACCGGCCGGTACCTAACCGCAACTTTTGAGAAATTGGGCCTTAGTAGTAGTAGTTAGATATTTTAAAATTCAAGCACCTTTTACTTTTACTAGATACAATTTTAAATTTTCTGAATGCTTGTCCGTTAAATCGTAAGACGTCTACAAAATAGTTTTCTATTTTTTCGGATAGGTTATGTACGAACCAAGTCCGATTAAGCGTGAACAAGCGACTGTCATCATTTATAGGTACTTCTAACCAAATCTTCTAAAGAAGAGAAGTGTCGGGTGGCACAGTTTCTATAAAGATTTTGATCCCACAATGTTTGTTACCCAACATCTCCGAAAATTGTCTTCTGTTCTTGTATCTGTCATCCGATTATATTCCTTTTTCTGTAGCTTTAGACGAGGTCAACAAGAGCGAGACGAGTAAGAAAATAAAGAGACGCAAACCAGACCTACTACGACCAAAATGCTGTTTGCTCTCTTGCCACTAGCCTTGGCATGCGTTCGTATCTAGTCGGTGTGAATAGCGAAATGTGTTTGGCCCCTGTGGGCCAGGCGTGTCAATCGCTGCTTTAGGGATTGCAACCAAGTTAAAATATTGTCGTTTCTTGGCCTTTTAAAAAATTGTTATATAATGTACTCTATGAAATGAATCAATACTTAACCTCAATGAATCAAGTGAAAGAATTTTTAATTTGAAGTAATTCGGTTGTTTCTTTTAAATAATGAACTTCACATCTGCTGGGTGCCCATCGCTGTTTTATAATCTGATCCATATTCATGACATTCAGTTTTTATTTAGCGAAGTTTTCGGCTTATCAGTCAAAATATGTAATTTAAATGTAACAACAGTGAAAACTGACAGCTCTGTTAATTTAACATACTGTTAAGGCACTGTTCTTTGGTTCTACGATCTTTTAATAAACTATTAATCTTCTAGAGTCAAAGGTTAATTTGTATTTACAAATATTGGGTACGAGTTATTCGAGACCTTACACTGCGCGTCACTTGAATAGGTTCAGCATGTTGTCATTATTTATTTGTATCTCTTTCCAATACAGTGGAAGTTAATCGCTCCCTTTTATTCAAAATAAAGTTTTAAAGCCCAGTCAAATAAATGTAATGTAATTTTAAATTGAGACGAAAATACATACTAACTGCAACATGAACGAATAATTTGTATTGAATTTATTCTTCTTGAAATGCAAAGCAATTTCTCTAGTCACTTGAATAGGTTCATGCGATACAGTTTTAGTTATCGCTTAGTTCACAAATAATTCAATAAATTAAGATAATAACAAAGTGCTACAGTGCGAAATAACCTGGGTAATGACATAGCATACGCTGTGGAGCAAGTCGAGTATAGCACTTCCTCATACTTGGTTTTCCTCGCGGACCCCCAAAATCTGAAGTTATGGCCCAAAAACCGTTTATTGATCATTTTGCTCACTTAACTTGAAATAACTCGCGAATGGACCATCTGATTTTATATAACTTTGCTAATTCTGATAGCAACGAGAAGAGTCCAATATATTGTAATCAATGGTTTTATGTGACATATCGTCACACTTTTCACACGCATACGAGCACAATTTGCGTGCACGCATTCGTGTTCTATAAATAGCTTTCAATACTTACAGCGTACGTGTGATTTTGTGCAGTCGGCCGCGGCAGAGGTCCTATGCGCACGCTGCCTCGTGTGCATTGGAACGTCGGGACGCGCCCATCTCTGTTTTAGAGACTTAACGCGATGGTTGAGAAACGCGGGTAACAGATTTCAACTTTTTTTTTGGAAATTTATACTTTGACCACCACTGGTTTAACTATTTTATTCTATGCGATTTATCCTTAAAGTTTATTATAAAAGCCCATTTAATTCTCCGTTGAACAAATGTTCTCTCGATGAATTTGGTTACCTGATAACGAAGTTATTCGCGGATATCTGAGCTCACTTCGACAATCTAGTATAATTTTTAAGTTTGTTAACAGAAAATCGATTGATTTAACATTAATTCCCCGAAAAGTATACTTTGCTAAAGTTTGGTGGGAGATTTAAATATACTTTTTCATATAATAACATATAATAGCACAGATAGATATAGATATATTATTCCTGTTTCAGATCAAGCTTATTTTAAATTATTGCCACGCTCCCTTAATTTGCAATAAACCTGATGTCTCCCACAATTTTGTATATAGATGGTTCGTACCACCTTGAAATTTAAAGTGAAATACATCCTGAGCATAGTACAGAGAGTTCTTCCGCAGGTACAGAGTATTTTGTTGCCGGGCTCGACCGACTTTCTTACTTGTTTATTATTCAGCGTGTGGTCCAAGCATATGATTTCAAATTCCGGTTATCATAGCCAAACCGTTTTGTAGTCTCGTGTTCGCTTGAGTGTAGGCGCTTTTTTATTGAAGTTCTATTTTCAACTCGTATACCCTATACCAAAGGACCTAGATTGGCCAACATTTCGGCAGGAATTTATTTCAGGTCTTCCAAGGTCCTTGGCTTGTTGATGTAAGCCTTTGATTTCAAATAGCCCCACAAAAAGAAGTCTGGAGGCGTCAAATCTGGTGAACGCGGCGGCCAATCATAATCACAATTTTTTCAACATCAAACGGCCAGGACACAATGACCTCCAAAAATCGATTGTAGCTCGGCTTGTCTGTGGTGGAGCGCCATCTTGTTGAAACCAGTAGTGCACCATAAGCTTTTGACGAACAATTGGCATCAAAAAATTGGTTATCATATCGCGATAACGCTCCTGATTGATGGTAGCCGTTTTGCCTTCTTCATCTTCGAAAAATACCGTTTTAGCACAAACACCACACCAAACAATGACTTTTTCATCGTGAAGCTGTACCTCTTGAATCTCTTAAGGATTTTCAGTGGCATAAATACAGCAATTTTTTTTGTTTACGTACGTAAAATGAGCTTCATCGGTCATGATGATTTTGTTTCTGAGTTGTCACAATTGACTTGTTTTGTTGAAAGTACATTTCAACAATCTGAAAGCGTTAGCGTGGCGTACTGTGGGTACTCTTCCTTGTTAAAAATCTATTTGGACCGACGCTTCAAAGGCGCTATGTAATTAGTCGATCTGGTATCGCTGTCAAAAGTTATAGTGTTGCCAAATGGGTCCGTCTAATATGGCCAAACCTGCACTCTTTGTACATTTGGTACACAATATACAAATGGTACTGATGTAGTGAAGATGCATTAATTGTTGACTTGACTGGAGTTTATCCTGGCACTAAAGGGTAATATTTGTCAAACAAATATGTAAACATTAATGTGAATGTATTATTAACTGTAACTATAAAAACTATATTTAAATTTCCCACCAAACTTTAGCAAAGTATACTTTTCGGGGAGTTAATGTTAAATCAATCGATTTTCTGTTAACAAACTTAAAAAATTATACTAGATTGTCGAAGTGAGCTCAGATATCAGCGAATAACTTCGTTATCAGGTAACCAAATTCATCGAGAGAACATTTGTTCAACGGAGAATTGAATGGGCTTTTATAATAAACTTTAAGGCTAAATCGCATAGAATAAAATAGTTAAACCAGTGTTGGTCAAAGTATAAATTTCCAAAAAAAAGTTGAAATCTGTTACCCGCGTTTCTCAACCATCGCGTTAAGTCTCTAAAACAGAGATGGGCGCGTCGCGACGTTCCAATGCACACGAGGCAGCGTGTGCATAGGACCTCTGCCGCGGCCGACTGCATAAAATCACACGTACGCTATAAGCATTGAAAGCTATTTATAGAACACGAATGCGTGCACGCAAATTGTGCTTGTATGCGTGTGAAAAGTGTGACGATGTGTCCCATACGCCCCATCTCTGCTCTAAAGCCATTGATTACAATATATTAGACTGTTCTCGTCGCGTCAGAATTAGCAAAGTTATATAAAATCAGATGGTCCATTCGCGAGTTATTTCAAGTTAAGTGAGCAAAATGATCAATAAACGGTTTTTGGGCCATAACTTCAGATTTTGGGGGTCCACGAGGAAAACCAAGTAAGAGGAAGTGCTCTACGCGACCTGCTCCACAGCGTACGCTATGTCAATACCCTGGTTATTACAATTTTTTGAAATTTGTAGCATTGCGTAATTATACTCTACAAAAGGTATACGGAGTATAGTGAGTTTGTGCAAAAGTATGTATCAGGGAGAAGGGACAGGGAAAATATATAAAAAGGGACATAAACTTCTTATACTTGCCGGCAGACCAAGTTTATTTTTCATTTTTGCCACGCCCCCTGCCGCCCCTACAATTATCAACATATTCAATTATCATATCTCCCACAGTTTTGTAGAAAGATGGCTCGATCCGTTGTTGTGGCCGGGGGATCAAGCGGCTTATCGATATACCGATAACCCCAAAATATAAATACAGGGAAAATGTGTTGGAAAGCGAGGAGTGCTAGGGATGGGGGAAACTCGTCTGTTAGGGTGAACTATTCACTGTCCAGAGTCCACTGACCCGGAACAGTTTAAAATGTGGAACATGACTTTGGAAGAACTAGGCCAAGGTTAGGGCAAGTAGTTCAATCTGGTTGTTGCCGACGCGCAGTCGCAGTGCGGAAGTTTTATAACTTTTTTAAATTAATTTTTTTTACCGTACATCAGTGTAACAAAAAGAAAATTAAAAGTCAAATTGTGCCAGAAAAAGGAAGGAGGAGCGAATTATCCCGGAGATTCAGGGAGTTTTTTTTTTGGCAGCCAAGATTGGCCATATATCCCGGGTGAGTCTGTTCCTGAAAGGTTAGGAGGACAGGAGGTGACCAGGTTTTTTTTTATTTTTAAATAGCCAACTTACACCAAAGTGCTCCTGAAATTAAGACCAGGCCATATTTGTGGGCCTGGTCGGATTTTTTTTGGGTAAAGATATCCTGCCCCAATTCGGAGCCAGACTTGAATTTCTGGAAAGATTGCCAATACGCTTCCACCCAAATTTTGTTCTCGTTGGCAAGCAACAATTTTTTTTGCATCTGGCAAAGCACTCGCAACCGGCCACGCTTGCGCTCATTTTTAATATTTTGTTGTGCTTCAACGCTGGCGGCACTTCCTTTTGGGTGCCCAGACCAGCCACCGTCTACCAAAGAGAGGCCGACACGCCTACCTAGAGGCGGCAACGTTAGTTCATCTTACACAATTTTTTTTTATCGTATTTTTTTTTATTTATTTATTTTTTTTGTCCATATTTATATAATCTATTTACTTATTAGTTTTGTTGTCCATATTTCTTTAATTTTTTATATTATTTATATTTTTATATTATTTATATTCAATTTTTTATATTTCTGTGCATTTTGTTGTTTCGCTGCATGTAGGTTTTGATTTTCTGCATTTTTTTAATAGTGTCCCTTTAATTTGTCCTTCGGTGGAAGGAAGCCCTCCCATTAAAGAGCTCTTTAGGTAGGGGGTTTTAATTTTGTTTATTCATTTAAATAGATTTTTTTTGGAGTTGTCCTATTGGACATAAAACAACTGCCAGCTTGCAGGTTGGCAACAACAACGCCGCAAACCAAAAATTTAATAAAAAAAAATCCGAAATTTAAAAATATAAAGAGAAAAAAATATGTTTAGTGTTAAGAAGAATTGTCAATAAATTATTAAGTGAATGGAAAGAAAAGAAATGTGGTAGAAGGTTTCAGTATGGGAGGGAAGAAGTGGAACTGATCATGGCAAAGTAAGGCTTGCTCGTCGGATAGTTTGGGGCAGCACAAAAAAAGAAACGTATATGTCCTGCTGCAAGGAATGGGAGGGATGCGCAAAAAGGAGGCTCAATCCATCTGGAGTCCGTCAACTAATGTCTTGTCCAGTTTTTTTGTTGCTTGTGGTTTTTCATTGTATTAGTCAGCTAAGTACATTTTTGTTCGTTTAATAGTTCTTGTTTGTTTAGTCAGTCAGGATATTTTTATTTGAATTCAAATTCAAATTCATAAGATCCAATTGTGCAGTATTTAGTGTTGTGTAATGTCTAACAGCCGCATGGATATGTTCTGTTAGATATTTATTGTTACGTGTGGTGGGCATGGTTAGTGGACTCATACCCTGAGGACTGGAGCTAGCTGGCTCGCCCACACCAAAACACACGCAGGGCCCAGCTTGGGTCATAACACCGTCTATGCTTATTTAGTAATCAGAATTATTTATCGATCCGCCAAAGGAATGTTGAAGATTAGATGAACGATAGTAGCACTTCACACACTTTATGGTTGCTTTGCCACTTCTAACTTAAACTTGATCTGATATACAGAAACTTTGGTGATATAGGACGGGATAGCATAACGGAGTCGCTTAAAATAACGTACTTATTTTAATTACTTCGGACTGGCAATTAAAAATGAAGGAAGGGAAAAAGACTTTCATTTGAAAGTCCAATGATTTGGAGGGAGCAACGAGAGATCCAACCATCGCAAACTGGTTCAAAATCTTTTAAGGACGTTCGAAAAATTTGGTACGGAATTTCCAGTATCTCTGGCTTATTTTCAGGTAATGTGGGCCAGGCCGAGCCATAATCAAGTTACAACTTGTCCTTCCTACGGATTAATTCAAAGATTTTTTTATCAACAGTTTCCACAATGTCTCTGAAAATTCACTTTCTGAACTCGCACCTTCCATGAAAATTTGCGTGCCGAAAGCGATGAGCAAGGAGAAATGATTCACCAAGAAATTATGTCAATTAAGCCCAGGTACCAATGCAACTGGAGCATAACTAAGATGGCAAATTATTGTTTTGGCTACATCGCAGAGGCAAAGAAACGCATATAGCCGTAAAAAGTGGTTGTCATTATTTTGAAGTGTTTAAAATAAAATTTTATTAATTTTTTTGCAAAAAAAATGTTTTACTATAATTATTCTACGTCTGAGCTCATTAAAACCACTCCCTCAAAGTTTAAGAAAACAGCGACAGCGTCATCTAAATAAAAATTATAGTTTTGTCCATTTTTACCAAAATATTCATAAAAAAATCCACCTTATGTCTGATTTGTGCGTTTGAGAGCTTTTTTAATTTAAATTAAATAGCTCTTACAGTCCAATAAAAAAATGTTGCACAGTTTTCTGTCATTATCAATTTACAAGCATTTTATTATCGATACATTTTTAAATTTTACAAAAAAATGTTTTTTAAGGGGGGTGCAACATTTTTATTCGATTTCTTTTTTTTTTGCATTATTTTATAGCTTGGATATTTGAGAATATCGCCCTAGAAAGATTTTTTGAAATTCGAAATACTTAAGAAGATATAGCTTTTTTTTTGTCGAACAATGTCTTCGCTAAAACGAGTAGTTTTTGAGTAAATAAATTTCGAGTAAATAAAGCTGTGAAATAACGGTTGGTTTTTGAATTTGAATAGTAAAATGTTGTCGCCTCAGATCGATATCGATTAATAATCGATTATTATCGAAGACTATGCTACACAATGCTCAGGCTCCGAAACTAGAGCTGCGGCCGCATCTAAAGAAGTCAGAATGGCACGCAGAGCAGAGAGAGCTGCTGCTGAAAACAGTTTTTTTGAAGAAGAGGAAGATCCGCTGTATGCAGCTGACTTCGCCGACTAATATCTGTAAGTATATAAAATCTGTAATATTTTTTGGTTACTTTCAAAACAACTTTTTCGGACTGCCAAGCCACTTTTCTACAGTTCTACTGAGCCGATTTTGATGAAACAAAAAGAAAACGCAGAATTATCAACATTCTCAAACTGCATTTTTACATTTTTGATTAAATTGCAAAAAAATTACTTCAAGCTTTAAACGCTTTTATCTCGAAACCACATTTTTCGAACTGGCGGCCAGGATATCTCCAGTTACACTGAACCGATTTTGATGAAACTAAGTGAAATCGACGCAAAACTGTTTTCTTGTATTTTTTTTACACTAAACTACAAAAAAGGCCCAGAATCGAATTTTTATTTTTCAATGGCCGCCATTTAGTCAAAAAAATCACCACTTTTTTCGAGGGTCAGACCAGAATGACATCTATACTGATTATAACCCCGTTTTTACTTTTCATTTCAGACAACCTGGAGACGAGAAATCGTGGCCGCCAGCACTATACCTTTTTTTTGGAACCCCCACTTTGACGGCCGAGAACTTTTTGAACAGTCCTTATATCGAAGCAGAAAAATTTGTTTGTTTACTTTAATGATTAAAGTTTAATCTGTTTGTAACACAATTAAAAAAAACAGAATTGGAAAAACTCTTTGAAAAGATTTTTTTTTAAAAAGGTCCAGAAAACAGCCTCTACATGGAGAATCCCCCCTTTTGGTCTGAAAACAAAGCTTTTGACCCAGTTTTTTCTTCTTCAATTTCCATAGAACATATAAAGGTTTTAGTTACCTGTTTTGATTTTAGTCAAAGTTTTTGCTTTAAGCTGGCTCAAGGTCGATGGTTAATTATAATTCAATACAATCAACGCAATTCAACAAAGATAACTCACAACATTTTGGAATAGCAATGGTATGTTTCGGAATTGACCACAATTCACTCATCAGCAGACTTGTTGCTTTCACACTTTAATCACTTGCAAATTTCGGTATTTATTTGCCAATTTGGCGAATAAAGTATCAAAATCAAAGAAAAACTAAACTGTCAAGGCTTGTTTATCCACGATTGAAGGAACTATTCGAAATGCTGACACCAAAACCTCTTAAAAAAACACCTCTTAACAAAATTGTGGATTTAATGCAGTGGCCGCCTTATTCCCCTGACATAAATTATTAAGGAAAACGTGTGTGGGGTATACTCTCTAGTAAAGTAAACAAGTCCGGACGCCAATATGAAAGCAAATATTCATTGATTGCTGTAATGTACCTGTACAATTTAATTCAAAATAGAATTTATGAAATTAATTTGAGTCCACAAAATACTATCTTATTAGCAGGGCTGCAAACCGGTTTTTAAACGAACCGGCTCGAACCAGGAATTCCGACTGTTTTCCTACTGTGAAACAAACCCTGAACCGAACCATGAGGACGAAAATAGATGAACCCGCACCCGTTCCGAACCCAAGCTTTAGGTTCGGTTCACGAAAAAGACTTATATAATAGCAATGAAGGAAGTCCATATCCAGCACACGAGCGCCAATCTCACGTCAATTATAATTGACTTCTTACACTCTTACAATGGTGGCATCAGGTAGGTAAAACGTGGAACGAACCAAGGTTCGAACCAAAACCAAAGCCGAAAAACCTCGAACCTCAAATTTCCGAACCTGAACCGTTGGTAAATCTTGGTTCGAACCCGCCAACCGGAGGTTCCGAAAATTTTTTTGGGTTTGCACCCCTGCTTATTAGTATTATGAAATATGTAAAACATTGAATAAATGCCTTTTTGATAACATATTTAAGTGTTTTTAAAGCTGCCAAAAAAAAAATGTACAAGAAATTGATCCTAATAACGAGAATATTTTTGTGAAAAGGCTACTTGATTCAACATAGAATTTATCATTTACATATAAACATATAACCATTTATGATGAATCAAGTAGACTCTTTACAGTTCCTATACAGATTTAGAGTGACAATCTAGTTTTCCTCCCATAAATTTAAATATGTAATTTTCATTTAAGCAGCTATAACTCTGGCAAACATGCTGATATCAGCTGATAGCAAGGGCGTAGCCAGCTTTCCGAAAAAGGTAGGAGCAGCATTGCCTGAACGTTTCTTAAATATTTCTTAAATAAAATAATTAGATTAAGATGCATTCGATATGAAAAGAGAAGCAATCAGCAAAATAATAGCGGAAAACTTAAGATATAAATGACAACGTGCATTTTCCGGGGCAAAATCTACCTGGCTACGCCCTTGTACAGATGCAAAAAAAATCTCATTATTAGAGCATTTGTTGGTCTATATGCCTTGGTTGTTCCAATGCTCACTGACAACAGCGGGCGTTTACGCTACGATCACTGACAACAGCTGGCTGCTATGCTACGATCACTGACAACAGCTGGCTGTTATGCTACGATCACCGCAGTGTGAGGCTGGCACAAAGCCAAACAAAAACATTGCTCTCTCTTTCTCCGTCTCTCTCTCTATTGACTGTGCCAATCTCAGTGCAAGTGCAGTAGTGTGTTTGATTTTCTCGTTTGAAGCGGTCGCGTTTCTGCGTGTATGTTGCAATTTGTGTTGGTGCGTTTCAATTGGGAATTAAGTTTAAACAAAAACAATTCAATGTAAAAGTGTCGTGTTATGCGTGTGCTATGTAATTTGTTGCAGTCAATGCATTGCTGCAGCTAAAACTGGAGGTGCAAAATCAGCAAGAACAACAACCAAAAGTCACAGCAAAGTAAGGCAAAGAAATCAAGTTCCGCACACACACACCCACAAGTAAACTCAATGCGCTCTCAGTTGCATCACACAAAGAGCAGATATTAGCGATGCGAGCGTGAGGTGAATCAAATTCAGGGTTCGTGTGAATAATTTGTTAATAAATTGTGTGGAAGCTACACTGCTAAAAATTAAGAGAAATTAAAAAGGTAAAGCCTTTCGAAATAAGGGGATTAACATAATTAAGGGGTTGTACGCAGTTAAATGGCCGAAAAAACACTTTTTTCTTATAAATTTTTTGTGAAAACGTATTTAATTCTACAAAAACCAACAGTATTTATACCTTTAGTGGCATCATTTAAGTTTATAATGGCACTTATAATTTGTCGAAAATATTGATCTGGTGTGCTCCTGCAGACCACGATTTCTCTGGTATAGTTCATCCGAAATCAAAAAACCAAAAAGATTCTTTTAGTGAATAAATAAAACCAGGTTATGATCTAAGAAATAATCGATATTGCGATTTTTTGACAAATAAAATTCGAATTTTCAACTAAAATTTCCACGTAAATATTTTTTAAAAAATAGAAATTAACTCCTTCGATCAATACCTGAGGCATATATCTGAGAATGTTGTGTTGATTCAGCCATTTTCGAGTAATCTTGATCACCGACTTTGAAAACACAGTTTTGAGAAAAACGCGCTTAAAGTTTTAACAGCACAGTAAATTTACCTGACAAGTCTTTACAAATATGCGTGTAACTTGGAAAAAAATTGGCGGATTGACTTGAAATTTTCTGTGTGAGTACTTAAAAGTATGTAAATTAAGAATATGCCAAAAACAAAAAATCGATTATTTGAAAATGCTAGGTTAGGTTAGGTTAAGTTGCGATGGTAGAAGCGACGAAGCTTCTTCACTTGGGCCAAAAAAGCACCGTTGTAAAAGTCGCAAAATTTTTTAATTTTGGACAGTCTTCCCTTTTGAACCACTTAAAAAGTAGCACAAACTTGAGTAGCAAAGCAATCTCTATTTCAGAGACGGCAGAAATGTTAGGTAGAAAATGCTGACCAAGGATGGCGAATCGTCTCCTACTGAGCGCTGGACAGTGGCAGAAAAGATGCTGAACGCTTTCTTCTTCATCAACTCAGCAACAGATTCTACAATAGTCGTTATGGTTGATACCAAGTCTCGCGGCATGCCTGCCGATGAGACAGTGTCCTGTGTGAAGCCTAGACGCAACAGCGTTAAGGTTCTTTTGAAGTTAAGAGTGGGCCAAGTTAGCCTAGAGATTTCACAGGTGTGGATTGATATCCATACATGTCGCAAAAGCCACACCTATTGTTCTGCTATCCTGTAGGAATTGGGCGGTAGTGCCAAGTCTAGCGAGCCTGTCGGATATCTCGTTGCCTTCAATGTAGTCCAGGCACCCACATACGACGTATTTTAAAGTGCTGAGACATCTCATTCAGAGATTTGTCAAGAGCTTTTAATGCATCTTGACTGTCTGAAAACATAAATACATTTCCTGCCTTGACCACGAGTTCTTTTAGCAGGTTGGATGGCTACAGACTCTGCCCGAAAGACGCCACAATGGTGGGGAAGACGATAGGACATTTCTATACCTAGGTCTGGACTGAAAACTCCGCCTCCCACCTGGTTTTCCAATTTTGAGCCATTTGTTTATGTTGGGTTGACACCAAGGCCACACCCAACTGTCCACTCTGAAAGTGTCGCTAACGCATACTGCATTAAGTTGCATAGAGTTTGCGGAAATTTGCCTCTGTTTCTTAGGACCACATTGTCCGCATTCGCGATCACAGTATGTCTTCGCTCCTCCATGAGTCGTAATAGCTTGTTTTCTGTTAAAACCCATAGAAGGGGAGAAAGAACACCTCCCTGAGGAGTGCCCCTATTCACATATCTTCGAGCGCAAACGTTCCCTTGTTGAGAGTTTACTGCTCTACTGGTAAGCAAGAGTCCCTGAACATTCAGATCTGTCAAGGCTGTTAAACGCTCCTTCGATGTCGAGAAATGCCGCCAGTGCGTACGCTTTGATCTCAAAAATGGACTTATGCTTTTTCTTAAATGGACGTCTAACAATCTTTCCAACGATTTAAGGAGGAAAGATGATAAGCTGATTGGTCGAAAGTCATTCGGTGAGGTCTTACCCGCTTTCGGAATAAATACCACTTTAATCTTTTTTCACTGAGTGGGGATGTAGTTGATTTGTAGACAGCTTACAAAAATAGTTTGTAACCATCCTATGATAAATTGCAGTGAGTTCTGCAGCTGAGCGGGAATGATTTTTTCTGTTGCGTTCTGCCTTAACTATTTTATGTATATGGCTAACAGGGTCATTTCTGGTTCTTACGATGGGTACTTCAGAATATGAGCACCCGGGAAAATGTGTATCTAATTAAAGTTTTAAGGAGTCTAGACTGGATACAGCCCAGGTTCCATGACCTAGGGGGAGTTTTACGAAGTCTCGATGCTTTGGATGTTGATTCAATGCCACTACAGAAATTTTCCCTCGATGATTGTTTGGCTTTCCGTAATGCTTTTTTGTAGACACTCAGTCGGACTTTATACATTTCCCAAGTAATGTCCCGATTCATGTCATTGAAAATGCGTACTGCGTATAACCCCTTAATGCAATAAATTGGTAAACGTCGCCAATCCTCGTATTTATAAGTTTTCTATGCTTTTACACAATTCCACCAAGTTTTATGAAAATCGGCAAACTATATAGTATAGCTGCCATACAAAAGATATGTCTGAAAAAAGTCTTAGTATGAAAAACATTTTTGTTTTTTAATTCTATCGCACCCAAACGTGTTACTGATCAATATTATATGCTACCACACAATTTTGCCAAGTATGATCCGAATCGGATGACTATGGACTATAACTGCCATAGGAACTATCGGTCCAAAATTAGTTCTAGTGACAAAAACTTTTTTGTTCTCAATGGTAGCGTCTTTATACCTTCCACTTGTGAATATTATCAGTTTCCACACAATTTTGGAGAGTTTGGTCAAAATCGGATGAATATATCGTATAGCTGCCATATAACAAACTGGCCAACAAATGGTCTAAGTAGAGGCGCCATCTTATTGCTGAGTTTGGGAAATAACTCAGCTAAGAATGCTCGACGAAAATCAGTTAATATCTTAATTTATATAAATTATACAAGCTACAAGGGTATATAAACTTCGGTCGAGCCAAAATCAGCTTTCCTCTATTTTTTATGTTGTTTTTTGATAACTCGTGTTTTAAGATACTTTTCTAAGCTGCTTCAAATCGAAATCCAAGCGAGCTTTATGACTTCAGGAAGCATTTGCCTCGTTGCCTCACTTTGAGTAATTAGCGTGAGTCTGTGCATTTAATCACGCTTTCATCTCTAGCCTTCCGTACACAAATACAAACATACGCAAACCCACACTTGTCATATAGTGTAATAAAAGCACGTGTTGGCTTTGATTTTGTTTCTTCGTCGCTTTGTTTTTGTATTCATGACGTGATTTGGCAGCCAGCAAAATGCCCCCCTCCCCCCTACCCCACCACTTTTCGTCAACGCTTTTGCTTTCTTGCGTTTTGTGTGGCTTTGTTATGGTTTGACTTTTTTTCTTTTGGCTTTGCTTTGACTTTGTTTTGAATTATGGAAATTATTTTTTTTCGGATTTAGTTTCTTTGTTTTTGAAGGGGAAGTAGCGTCGCGTGGGTTTCAGTTTCGGTTGCTGTAATCTGTGTGCGCGGGCGTATTAACAATTGAGTAAATTAGTTTTACCAGCTAAATGATAATACTTAAAGGGGAAAGTTCTATGGGCAGTTAAGCTGTGTATTGGATTGTGCAATAAAACGATAAATGCATTTGGAAAACTCTTCATAAGTCAATGGAAAAACAGTTGGTCTTTACAGCTGTTTCAGTGCTTTGAGCTGAAAATTGAGTTTAATGAGATTTTGTAGGTAGTTAGGTAAAATTCATTTTTGATGGGAAAATGTATATAAATCGAAATCGAAAATTCGAAGATTCGATAAGACGTCTTTATCATCTCCTAACTTTATGATTAGGATCATTCTAATGGAAAAAATAAAATTTTTTAAATTTTAATTCGGAAAACTTTACGATAAAATGCTGATGAAATATTGCGAAAACTGGTTCATTACTATTCTATTTGTTTACTTCTAAACTGGATGAATGGATTACAGATCAGACGCCTAATAATACTAGCTTACAGCCAAAAAGACCCATTTCTACTGAAACTATTTTTAAGTGTAGTTTGGATTGAGGATCTCAAAAATCAATTCCAAAAATTTTTTTTTTTTAATTTTTTCGGTAGGTGCACTTACATTTTAAGCCGTATCTCACTTCATAATCATCAGATGGAGTCAAGCAAGATATTAATCGAAAGCTAATTGAATTGTTAATAATCGCACAAAACACTATTTTCGAATCGGTTAACTAGTTTGAATACAATAATAAAAAATATTTTAAAAAAATTGATTTTTTGCTCGAAAACGCAATAAATTTCGTTTCCAAACGCCTAGGAAAAATATTTAAAAATTAAAAAAAAATATTTTTATTTTTTCTACTTCAGAACCACACTTCTGCGAAGAAAATAAGATATTGATGAACAAAATCTAATGAATGAATTCAAGAGCTGGGAGCAATTATGTGCTGAAAAAAGTGTTATTTTTGAGATTTTTTAAAAATAAATTTTCCTTTGCTTCGACTTTTGTTCTATTCTGGAATTTTTATCTGATTTGGCTATTCGACCACTTCTAATATTAACCAAAAGACGAAGAAAATAGAAAAAAAATTTTCTAAACACTTAAAATACTCAAATTTTACTATTAGTTCCTTCACTTAAATCGATCCAGCTACAATATTTATTCATAGGATCCAGACTTAGATGCAGTATTATCAATGGAGGAACTATTGTCAGCACTAAACAAAGCCAAATCCAATAAAGCTCCTGGAGAAGACAGAGTTCCGTATGAATTTTTCAAAAACGCCCCAAATGAGATGCTTAAACAAATTGTCACTATATACAATAAAGTGTTTGATATCAACTGTTTGGAAAAATCTTTCATCAACAGTATAATATTTCCAATATATAAAAAAGGAGATATCAACGATCCGATGAACTATCCTTTATGGACTGTGCAGCTACTAATGAGTATACTGTCGACGAGACTAACAACGTGGGTCGAAAAGCACGATAAATTAAACGAGTTCCAAGCAGGATTCCGGCGTGGATACTCAACGGTTGACAACATATTCAACTTAGCATCTATAGTCCGCATTAAATTTGAAGAAAAAAGAAAAGTTTATGCTTATTTCGTAGATTTTAAGGCTGCCTTTGACCGAGTACCTCGTAAACATCTTATATACAAGCTCCAACGACAAGGTGTATCCACAAAAATAATACAATTTATAGAAAAAGTATACTCGCAAACGTCTTGCGCTGTTTGGACTGGGAGTGAGCTTTCTGAGCAGTTTGAAACCATTAACGGATTAAAGCAAGGATGCCTTATGTCACCGTTGCTGTTTGCGATGTACTTAGATGATCTGCATGAACACTTAGGAGGTGGCCTGTATATCGACAACACAAACATTAGGGTATTAATGTACGCAGATGACATTGTGATGGTAGCGGACAATCCCTCAACCCTCCAGCAAATGATCCATAACCTCGAGACATACTGCATATTATGGGGCATGAAAGTTAATAAGACTAAATCCGAGATTATGGTGTTTAGAAAAGGCGGTAGACTGGCGGCATCGGAGAACTGGACGTATCAGGAGGAGCAGGTGAAGGTGGTACCGGAGTACAAATACCTTGGGGTTATCCTGACACTTACAATGAGCTTTAAGAACCATGTGGCAGCCAGGACAAAAGAAGCAAAGGCGAGTATAAACTCTGTGGGGGCGAATTTCATCAACAAGGGGACAGTGAACCTAGCATCTAAATGGAAAATCTTTAACTCAGTGCTATGGAGCTCAAGTCTGGAGTGGAGAAATAAAGAAAGAGGCAGACCAACTGCAGCGATATTTTTTAAAGAGGATACTCAAACTACTAGATAGCACACCGAACTACATATTGGGAATTGACGCAGGGCTAGAAGATGGACACATTTATAGTCTAACACTTCATCTCAAGTACCTATCAAGTATGAAGATTCTAGACTCCCGCATATCCTTGCTGAAAAAATGATGCGAAATAATTTGGGGTGGTTTGCGAGGCTTAGAGAAATGTTCGCGCATCATGGCATATCACTCAGAGACAACCAATCGCATGCAGATTGGATTGACCGCAATGTTCGAAGCAGATAACCACATGCAGCACATGAACAAGGCGTCAGTAAGTGCATCAAGAGTGTATAAAAACCTCAATTATGCAATAGGGCACACATACTGCAAAGAGTCTTTCAAGCAAAGCGAGATAACTTGGATAATGAAGGCCAGAAAAGATCTTTTATGGTTAAACAGCTGCCCAGGAAGAGTTGTAAATGGAGGTATATGCTCACTATGCAATATGTCTGAGCAGGAGGACATGCAGCATTTTGTAGGACGATGTCCAATACTGCGGGAATTTCGTTGGCGTTATTTCAAAACTTGTACGTTTACCGAGGAAGAGTTGCTGACGGCCCTGAACGGGGGGATGGGATGGAATAATCTGGCGAATTACATAGAGATGGCTACTAATTATAGAAGAAATGTCATAAATGAATATTTTTAAATAATATGCAGAATATGAAATTTTGTTAATTATATGTAAAATAAATATATGCTTATATATGTAATTGTTTTTTATGTCATACAACAGAAGGAAGGCTGACGCTTTTAAACCAAGCTTTAAATGTTTGTTTATTATTAGTTAATCAATGTAAAGCTGTAAGCTATGAAAATTATCAAATGAAAATAAACACTTATCTATCTATCTATCTAATATTTATTCATAGATTTTCTTCATCAATACCTTATTATCTTTGTAAAAATACAATTCTTATGTTGAGAGAATAAAAATAATTTTTTTGGAATTTTTTTATATTTTTCCTAGGCGATTAAAAATGAAATTTCTTGCATTTTTAAGCAAAAAATCTATTTTTATACTCTGTACCGAAGGTACATAGAGTATATTAAGTTTGTGCAAAAGTATGTAACAGGGAGAAGGAATCATTTCCGACCCTATAAAGTATATATATTCTTGATCAGCATCAACAGCCGAGTCGATATAGCCATGTCCGTCTGTCCGTCCGTCCGTCCGTCCGTCCGTCCGTCCGTCCGTCCGTCCGTCCGTCCGTCCGTATGAACGAAGAGATCTCAGAGATGGTAAGAGATAGAGGTTTGACATGTATGGGGCATATATTTCTTATACTTGCAGGCAGATCAAGTTTATTTTCAATTTTTGCCACGCCCCCTCCCGCCCACGCAATTTGGAAAAAACGTCATATCTCCTACAGTTTTGAAGATAGATCGTTCGTACCTTGTAGAGATACCTTGTAAATAAAATTATTTATCGATTTGCTGAAGAAATGATAAAGATCGGATGAACGATACTCAAGTTATGAGCAAAAAACGGCCAATAAACACCCAGCACCACCCCACCCACCACCGCAGCATTCTATTGAACGTCAATCTTAGTGAGAGAGAGAGAGAGAGAGAGAGAGTGAAACTTAGAGATGAGCGCGTATAACTCGTGAGCAAATGCGAGCTGCGACGTTAAGGGTACAGAGTATGTTACAGTCGGGCTTGACCGACTTTCTTTCTTGTTTTTCAAATATTTTTGGTCATTGTATTCAAACTTCGAAACCGATCTGAAAATAATGCTCTACGCTATAATTGACAATTTAATTACCTTTCGATTCATATCTTGCTTGACACCATCTGACTATTATGAATTGAGATATGGCATAAAATGTAAGTGCACCTACCGAAAAAATGAAAAAAATTCATATTTAAAAAACGTAGCCATGAAAAAAAATTTTAAAATTGATTTTTGAGATCACCAATCCAAACTACACTTAAACATAGTTTCAGTAGAAATGGGTCATTTAATTTTTTTTGTTTTTGGTAAACTAGTGTAAGCGGCCAGTCTGAGATATTTGCAGTATGTGTCTGTATGTATGAACGATTGTGAACGCAAGTTTCTTCAGGAATAAAAAAAAGACATTCCTGGAATTTTTTGCGCTTTTATCCAAATTGTCCAGTATCTAGGAGGATATTCCAGTTCGACACTTGCATTGCAATGGAGATCGGTGGTCATCTTGAATCGATTGGTTGGTAAAGATCGTATATAGAATCCTGGTACAACCGGCACTCACTAAAAATCTGTTACGTAGACGTTTTTCAACTTAACGTCTTGTTAGTTCATCCAAGTATGTATAAGTAGCCCTCTAGATATGAAAGTGTGCAACGGCCGAATGAGCTAGCGCGTCATCCCATACGTTGTTCGCTCAACTTCCAGTCAAGCCGAAACAAATTGTTCTGTTTTTCTGAAAGACTTAAATGAATGAAACAAGTCGGTCGGGTAAAGAGTAGAAGTGGTTCCTTGAAGTTTGCTGTACAGCGATGTCCCTCTGTTTCTATGGAATATGGGTGGAGAAGCAGCAGCATTATTATCCAGCGGCTTGTAAATATTAGTTGGCGACGCCTCCCTCCCCTTCCAATCCAATGAGGTTTATGTCCCATTCCGTAATCTTCCAAGAAGCCCTCAAAATGTGAGGTATCCGCTCCACACCTGATCAATCCAAAATCAATCAAATTTTTTCGCAGTCGCAGTATAAAATGTTCTTGAAAACGGAACAATATTAACTCAAATTCAGTTTCTCAAAAAATTGTTCTTGATGTGAGAACATTGCTCTACAATTGAGAAATACCGTTCATGCATTGTTTTTAGTAATGTTTGTGCTCATCTTGAGTTCAATGTTCTCGGTTTTTTCCCTCTGTGTACGTACCGAAACTTATGTTTCGGTAAAAGTTTCTGTTTTGGTTTAAACTTATTTGGGTATTTTCATGATGTCGAACGTGACCGTCGTACGCATTTAAAGTGGAATAAAAGTAAAATTAAAATGTTTTTATACTCTGTACCAAAAATATATAAAGTCGACGCAGAAGTGTTTTGACAAAAAAAAATTTTTAACAAAAAATCCCAAAATTTTGAAATTTTTATCGGATACTGGTGTAAAAGTAAGCTTTCAATAAAACAAGTCGATTTAATTTAATTTAATTAATTTGACAATATTCCTGGTGCTACAAGTATAAACTTATGATTTTTGCACCAGTCACAAAAACAATTCTCAGGGGAAAATATTTAGAGCATCCTAACTTATTATAATTTTACAAATTTTAATTTAATTTTGATTTTGATTGATTATTAAAAATAATATTTATATATTTATCGATTATATTTTATAAACCACATGTTCTAATTTTTAAGGTGAGTATTTAATTTGGCCCTAAATTGCGTTGCACTACTAATATTTTTTAAATAGGGTGGGAGTTGGTTCCACAACCGAACAGTATTCACGAAAAAATGTTTCTCTGAGCTGGCTAGTTTATGTCGCATTGTTTTTAAATTCATGGTTCTTGTTGAAGAGGCAAAGCTTAATTTATCATATAAATAGGATGGCTGTTTAGTATGTACTATCTTATGCAGCAGTATTAGAGATCTGTATCCAGTCCACGTTCTGAAGTCAAGGTCGTATATCTGGTTAGCGAAGTGCGTAATGTGGTCCGATTGTCTTCTATTATAGACATATCTAGCAATATTGTTGAATGTTACGTTTAATCTTCTCTGAGAGGCAGCGTCACAATTCCCAAATATTTCGATCCCATAGCAAAGCATTGGTATCAAGTAAGTCTTTGCGATTAGAAGTCTGATATTTGTAGTTAAAAAGCACTTACTGAAGGATAGTTGTCTTAGAATTCCATGGGTTTTCCCTGCAGCTTTAGTTACTTGATCATTCCAAGTTAATGTGTCATTAAATGTTATGCCTAGATTAATGGCTTGCGATACATATTCTAATGGTGTATTGTCAATTATTAATTTCGCAAGATCTCTTGTACTCAATGATTTTTTGTATATAACTAGGTATTTGCACTTTGCTGGGTTTAATGACAGTCCATTACACTTAGCCCATTCATTAACACTTAAAAGATCACAATTACAAAAATTGACACACTCATTTATTTTACTCAAAGGACGACTAACATACATTTGGACATCATCTGCGTACATGTGGACATTACAATTACTTAGCAGGTCAGGAAGGTCATTTACATATAAAGAAAAAAGAAGTGGACCAAGAACTGAACCTTGGGGAACACCACGTTTAAGATACAGTATGGATGAGGTTTCGATTTGCATGCAAAATTTAAATTTTTTCAATTTTTTTTTTATTTTACATGAGCGCCAGTGCAGTATTTAGAGCAATAATGTATATCTGGGTGCATTTTACCATAAAAAGTAACAGGCGCTCATGAAAAGCACAAAAATTTAAATTTGCATGCAAATCGGCCATACTTTGCAAATCGATCATGAACTTATATCTTATGAAATGAATAAAGGATATACCTTTACAGATAAAAATAAGTACCAACTTGACAAATCAAATTTTTAAAAATATATAGTTTTCTAGCATATATGTAGGGTCCAGGGAAAATGGTCAAATTAGTCATTTTCTGCATTTTAATGTCCAATTTACAGTTAATCCATTAGAGATATAGAATTTCTAAAGGCAGATTTGGGTTCAGCGTGAAAAACTAGTCTAGAATCAATCATCCTTGCTAAGAATAAATCGATTTTGAAATCTTGTCAAAATACTTATGGCCACCCGAACTTTAACATTTTGATTTATATTTTCTAACCCAAGCAGCTGATTGTGTACTTCTTATGTTTTATTGAAAGCTTACTTTTACACCAGTATCCGATCAAAATTTTTTTTTGTTGTTAAAAAGATTTAATGGTTTATTCATGAATTTTTTTTTGTCAAAATACTTCTACTATATTAAGTTTGTGCAAAAGTATGTAACAGGGAGAAGGAATCATTTCCGGCCCTATAAAGAATATATATTCTTGATCAGCATCAACAGCTTAGTCGATATAGCCATGTCCGTCTGCTCGTCTGTCTGTCTGTCCGTCTGTATGAACGCACAGATCTCAGAGATGGTAAGAGATATAGTCCAGTCAAATTAGGGTTTCACCTCGGAATTTGAGATAATAAGCTGGAAACTTCTGTACACCTTTGTTTTGGCGTTCTAATCTCGTGTGCGCGTCGTTAGTTATTCAAGGTCAAAGGTCAGAAAAATCAGTTTTCACCGACTATCTCCTTTTTTATAGCTCAAATGGCTTAAACACCTATTACAAAAATTGTAGAGCAGCAAATTTGCGACAAATTTCGTCTACACATTTTTTTTATACGCCCAACCGTTTTTGAGATAGAGGGCAGAGAGCCCGCAGTAGTCAGTCATAATCCCAGGAATGCAAGGTCAACCGTGAATCTCAGTGAATAATACCAGGTATAAAGTTATTAAATCATTTAACTATCGTAAATAATAAATAATTAGTATTATTCATTATATTTAATATCATTTTGCATATATCTCATATATTTATCTAATAATAATAAGTTTTCTGTAAGTGCTGAGGTAATTGTGAAACTTGTCAGTCTGCCTTTTTTCACCAAAACTTGAATAAAATAGCCATTTCATGTCCGATTTACATTTCATGTCCGAAGTGTTTACACCATTGGAGCTATAGAAACGGAGATAATCGCTTACAAAATTATTCAAAAGTTGTAAGTATACAAAAAACATTGTTAACCAATAAGTAACAAATTTTGGAGTCTTCATTTTGCACCACTTGAATAGGACACTTTATCTAAAAACCATTTAAGAATATTTCAATCCTTTTCAAATAACAATATTACTTAAATAAGAAATTACTAACATGTTTTTAAACCAAAAAAAGTTTTTAATAGTGTGTTGAGCCTCCTTTTTTCTCCAAAACCCTCACACATTCGGTCTGGAAGGGATGCATACAATTTTTCCAAATAATTCAACGATATCGAGCCCCATGCTAATTTGATAGCTGCAATTAGTTCGGGAACGCTCGAATATTGCTGACCTGATCCATATACTTCACGTGTTAGCCATCCCCACACATTCTCAATGATATTCAAGTCCGGTGAATAGGGTGGCCAGTTTAATAACTCCACGTTTTGGCTCGCTATATACGATTTAATAATCCGGGCCGTATGTATAAGGGACATTATCATGTTGATAAATCCATTTTAGATTTGCAAAAAAAGTTTGGAAGTGTGGAAAGGCCTCTTTCAATATTCCATTTTAACACAACGCATTCATGGTGGTTGGAATAAATTTAAGCTCACAGGTGCCATAATAGGAAATGGCCCCCCATACCATAATACCTCCAGCATTGCTGTGCAACTTATCAAGATGGTGTGGTTCTTTTCGAAGATCATGAAAATAGTAGCTGTAGCCATCGGGGCCCTCCAAATTAAACTTTTTTTCGTCCGAAAAGACAACACGTTGCCACTCCGAAGTCCAGGTGACATGTGCACGCGCGTTGTAACTTCCGAGCCGGGTTAAGAGGTGGCTTCTTCTTGATTTTTAGTCTCTTCAGGTGTGTAGCATTATTAATAACACGACGCATGGTTGTCAAACTTGCTTTAACGTTGCATTTTTCCCTTATCTTGGCCAAAGAGTCGTGCGAATTGGAAGCTTCTCTTAACATAAGTCGCTTGTCCGCGATGGTAAGCACTCTGTGGGTGCGGCCCTTCATGTTTTTACCATAATTAGCCTCATTATTTAAAAAATTTGTTATGGCGTGACGGCTCCTGTCGACTTTTTTCTGCTATTTTGGCAATAGAAAGGCCAGAGTCCTTGTAAGCTTGGAATTTTCCTTTCTCCGACTCAGATAATGAAGTGCCACGCCCCATTTTAATTTTTTAAAATTTTATATACACTTCAATTAAAGCAAAAAGTTTAAGTAAACCAAAATTTGTGTGCACGTGTCAACGATACCGACCAAATAAAATGCATGTTCTATTCAAGTGGCGCCAAAATTCCATTGAATTTTTGCGAATGCTCACATAAAGTGCAAACAACTTTAAAACGGTTCTATTCCAAAACTTGGAATATACCAGAAAGAGCAAAGAATGCTTGCACAAAGATAATATGCAAAAAATACCGTTATTCTACCATTTCGTTCTCGAGTTACGAGCAGTTTTAAAGAGAGCATACAGGGTGTCCTATTCAAGTGGCGAGCAGTGTATATCTGGGTGCATTTTACCATAAAAAGTAACAGGCGCTCATGAAAAGCACACAAAATTTAAATTTGCATGCAAATCGGGCATACTTTGCAGATAGATCACGAACTTATATCTTATGAAATGAATAAAGGATATACCACATTTTACAGATAAAAATAAGTACGTATAAAAAAATGTATAGACGAAATTTGTCGTAAATTTGCTGCTCTACAATTTTTGTAATAGGTGTTTAAGCCATTGGAGCTATAGAAACGAAGATAATCGCTAAAAACTGATTTTTCTGACCTTTGACCTTGAATAACTAACGACGTGCACACGAGATTTTATGTGACTTTTGGCACAACGTTTAGAACGCCAAAACAAAGGTGTACAGAAGTTTCCAGCTTATTATCTCAAATTCCGAGGTTGGCCCCTTTTTTTGCTTAATTTAACTGGACTAATTGAGGTTTGACATGTATGAGACATATGGGTAACCGAACGGTATTTAAATTCAACATTTTTGATTTAAAGCTTGGTACGGAGATTCTTGCGAAATCTCGGCACATTATTTCGCCGATAGCAAGTGCGATATAAGACGCTCATCTCTAGTTGTTTTGTTTACAAATTTAACTTGGCGGGAACATTTATATTAATTAACAGCGAATAGTTATATTGGCCTCCAATGATGCAATAGTTGATACAATAGATTTCTGCGATTTGTAAAAAGCGGTAGTGAAGGCACCTAAGTTTCGACAGAGTTTGGTTAATCCTTTTTTTGCAAATAATTAAACGGTTTTTAGGACCATCGTGACATATGGTTCTTTATGGACACAACTAGGGAAGGGACTTAATCGACTGTTTGGGCCATGGCATCTCGTTATCATTTACTTATAATGCAACTGCATAGAATAGGAGATGTCGTCAACTTTTCAACTTTCGGTGACAAAGATTTCCCAATGGTCGGACCATTGCAAAGTTGTGCAGCTCATCCGTTCGACCTACAGAATCGCCGGCGTCCTCAAATGAATCACTTAGAGCTGGGCCAATGTTCTTCATCATCGAAGGAAATCCTTGTTTCAGATCCAGGAATGCAAACCGTAACCGAACCCCAGCTGATTAACCGAACCGTCGTCCCTTCGAAAAGCCACAAAGAACAAACGGTTCGGTTCGGTTCAGTTTATTAACGAGTCTTACCGCTTTAAGCGATTACCTACAGACAATGATTCTTGTAAATTTGGGAATTTTAATCGATTCCCTAAGATAAGTTTTATCCGAATTGAGGCTAAATTTAGTTTTGCTTATGGACTCGCTACAAGGGAGACTACTTATAGACCGAATTAATCCTCCCTTTGTCCACCTTCCCCTTAGTATACCTGTCATCAGACTACATTTCTTCCTTGAAAATTTGCCAATTGATTTGTAAGAGTATCCCATTTTGCTCTACGAAACTATATTCTCCATATTCTGTACGATATTTAGAGTTTGCAAGGAGCACTTATATAAGGATTTTAAAGATAATCAAATGTTTTCTAGGAATTCAATTTCCAAAGTGAGCGAGGAGTCACAAATGCAATTTGGAAATCATAATATTACGAAACGGTAACGGGCTTTCATAAAATATATAATGAATTCAGGGTAAACCACAGAACCGAACCGTAATCGCGGTTTAGTTAGCTACAAAAACCATGTAATGAACCGAACCGGTGCACAGTGGTCTAAAATCATTTTGCCTTGGACAAAATTCTGTAGCTTTTCAATCGCTCAAAATTAATTTTATTTTCGTTTAATTAAAAAGTGTTCAAGGGGTTATATAGTTAAGAGTTTATTAAAGTTGATTTAAATTTGTTTCCTTTCAAGCACCTGTAAGCCATACTAATAAAGATAGGGTGCTGATTTTTTGCCTGAATCTATATAATGTAATGCTCAGTTGATTTTAAAAACTTCAATTTAATCGGTCTTAGGTTTAGGTACATTTCTTATTATCCAAATTTTCCACATCTTGTGTTATCTTTATTGCACTTGAAATCCACAAAAATTAGTACAGGGTGCCAAATTTTTATCAAACTTTTGTTTTTAGTTGTTTTCAAATTTCTACCAAGTTTCGAGTGAATCGGACATCATTTAGATATAGCTCCCACACAAATTTAAAATTTGTTCATACATTTTCGAGAAAAGTATTAAAATGAAGATATTCGTTATGCAGCTTGCATGTTTCGACGATTACACAGATCGGACGAGTCGTGAGCGGTTGTTCCCTTGCGAAATTGATTCGTCACGTCGTCATTCATCACGTTGCATACGTTACAATGACAAAACGAGCCGTCTGACAACGGCCCATGGTACAATAACTACAAGGTAGCGCAAACGGAAGTGCTTTTTCGCATGCGCGAGATAAAAACCAGGGACACTCAATTGTTACTTACATTTTTTGACAACTTTGATATGCCAGTGTACAACATTGAGTCATCGAACCAAGGCCGACTGAGAATATCGAAGCTGCGCTACCTTGTAGTTATTGTATCATGCGAACGGCCTAAGGCGTACACAAACAAATCTTGACTGTTTTCACATAAGTCACTTTTTCTCGAGTTGGGTCTCGATCGGTGTCAGCTAATGATATTTTCCTTAAAGGGAAAATATTAGCCTGTAAAATGAAGCAATAAATTTTTTGAAGACTTTTGAAGACAACTTTTTCCAGCCTCGGAAAGTTTAAAAATAGGTGTAAAATAGTTACCTGCGGCATAAGAAATTATTAACAAACTACAACTTCGATTTCGAAATGTTATATATTTATTAAAATTGAAATTTTAACAGCTTAAAAATGCTGACTATAGCCGAAGAAATAATAAGTCAAACTCAACTAATAATCCAAATTTTATGCATTTTTCGGTTTGCGAAAAATTGTCAAAGTTTAGGCGGCTGTAACATTTATATTCGTAAATATATCAAAGCAATATTTTGGCTACCTTAATTTGTGTATTTAAACTGTCGATTTAGCTAAGAAAAATTTTACCTTTTTGACAAATATGAAATTAGGGTCTTATCCAAGGTGGGGCGCACCTGGACCACAGTGCTGCGGTTCAAAATCTGTGTGAACCACTGAACCGAACCAGTCCTTATTTACACCCGATTTGCATCCTTGTTTAGAACTAATTAAGACCGAAATGGAGCAACTTCCTACTCGCAGTACTGTTAAATTTCTTTTGTCTTTGTGAAGTTTGCACATACATATATGTACATATGTATAAACATATGTATATGTATTTATATGTATATGCATTAACAATGGCCATTAACTTCTTCCAAAGTTCCTTACTGATTCGATTCGATTGAACAGAAAAGCATTCGCCCTCTGTGAAACCGGTTTTCCATACCCACTGATACGAATTTGCTATCAATTTTGTTGTTAAGTCTGGGTATATTTCATATGTCACCCCGACACGCATATCAACAGGTAACACAGGCCATTTCCATTGTATGTGGTCTTGCCACCACCCACTTGAATCACCCGCAAATGCAGTAAAAGCAACCAAAACTACCAAATGCTGAACTTCACCAAAACACACGCACACACACACACACACACACTCACACACACACACTCGGGCAACTCTATCTTATTTCAGTGCTGTGGCGCAACAAGCCACCAACTCACTCACAACCGGCTAGCTGCCTGCTCCACCCCTCCCCACATCACCCTACCCCCCCCCTTCTGCGGCGAGAGCACGCTAAACCTGCTGCCGCTGCACAGAAATCAAAAGTGAACATCGCCTGGCTTGCACATTGCCGCCGACCCACTACGCCCGCCCCTCCCTCCCCCTCTCCGGTACACGATTCGTTTTGGTTGGGTCCCGGCTCGGGCGCCAAAAAAAAAAAAACAACACAAAAACGAAGCCAACGTCCGCGGGTTCGTTGCTCGTTCGGTGGGTTCGTTCTTGTTGCCTTGCTCGTATCTTGATTTTTGCCCGGTTCTAGTTGGTTAAGCTGTTCGTGTGGCGCTCACTCGGCTGCCGCTCGGCTGGCCCCACTCACTCCCCAAAACGGTTCGTTTCGCTTGTCGTTGGTTCAGTCAGTTGCAGGCAGAGAGAGCTAGAGTGAGGGGTTTCTTTCGATTCGTTCGCCAATTCTCGATTTTCGCTGAATTTCCTATTTGACAATTTGCGGTAATTAGAAGCAAACAAATCAAAGCCAAACAAAACGCAAATGTTTATTAAAAATAGCGTGTAAAAATTACCCCAACCGGCAGACAAGTTGGCCCCGGCCCCCCGTGTCAGTGTGTGTGTGTGTGTGTGTGTGATACAAGCGCGAGTGTGTGTTTGTGTTTGAGTGCATTTTGATTAGATGTCCCCGCTTTTGTTATTAAACAAAACAAAATACAAAAAAAAAAAACTTAAATAAAAAGAGCAAACCGGTTAACCCACACACTGCAGCGGAAATAATACCAACAACAATTTTTGTTGTGCCATTCATTAAGCTTCAAATACTTCAGATAACACAAATAATGCAAAAAAGTTTGGAGCAAAAAAAAAAATGAAACAAAAAGTGCTGATTAAGTGATTTTAAAGCTGCAACAACAAAAAAGTGTGTCACATTTAAGCAAAAGAAAAAGAAAAACCAAAATCACTAAAAAATCAAAAAAAAAATGGTAAAAACATTTTTATGGCCGTCTGTAACATGAGATGTGAACAAAAAATGCAAGTTCAGGAATTCAATTCTGTAAGAAAATGTTATGTAAAAACAGTAAAACAATATGTAATTTATTTAAAAAGCAAATTAAAATTTAAGTTTTTAAAGGGTCGAGAATTAAACAAAACAAACAGAACAACAAGAGTAGGTTGTCAAGTATAGCTAATTCGAGGACCTTGCCTTGCCTTATTCACACTGTTTCCATTTGCCAAAATGTCTCCAAAATCTCAAAAATATCTTCCATCAGGAAAAGTTAATGAAAATGTGTATTTAGTTAGTTTTCTGAAACAAAATAATGTACCCTAGAAATATAACAGGCATTTAATACAGTTTGTCAGTCAAAAAATGAACGGGGCTCAACTAACTTAGGTTTAATTTGTCCGCGCAACATAAGGAAATGACCTTAACAAACTTTATTTAAGTCATTTTAGAGTGAGCAAAACTCAACTGATCAAGTCTGAAACTGTCTGGAAAGCGATAGCAGACTTAATATTTCTGATTTTAGCATCCAAGCTAAAATATGGTTAAAAATAAATAGACTCTAAGCCGATGGCTTAATCACTAAAATTCTGCAGAAGTTTTGGTCCGTAGCACTAAGGGAAATTTGACTACTTTTTCAGGCCAAAATTAATAACTCAAGAACGGAGCAAGATATTTCGCTTCTGTTTTTTGCGTCGGGTTAAATTAACTAATATCTAATAGAAATAGAAAAATAGAGGACGTGGCACCGCCCCTTTTTGTTTAAAAAACTCATGTAAATTTTTGCAGATTTTTAGAGTACTACTTTAACAAGTAACAACAATTTTTGTAACAGTATTAGGTTATATTTATTGGAAAATAGTGGGCGTGGCACTCCTTTAACAAGAGAAAACAGTCTCACGCGCCGTGGTGTCATAGAAGACACATTCTCCTCTGTCGCTGAATTCGTCTATCCAAATTCACTGAAGAAATTATCGGATCAGAAATATCTATAGCTCGCTGAAACACGTCCGTTAGGTTTTCAGTCCTATCTGATTTTCTGGCGTGATGCAGACGATTAGATTTGCAAAATTTATTGAGAGATTCAGCTCCTTCTTCTCCGAAATATCCAATAGGAAGCACAGAATTTTCAATGATATCACTTGCGGTATTTATCAATGATTATCTCGGCAGTACGATTACAAAAAGCTTGAAATTTTGAAACAGCAAGCTGGCAGCTGGCATGAAAGGCATATCAAAATCGTTCGTAAATTTGCAATAAGCTGCTCATCGATGCCAGTGATGTTGGTAAAAGCATGAGGAAAATGCTCGCCGAGCAGTGTTACCATCGTTGGTACCGCCAAATCCTCCAACTTTCGGTTGATCGACTTTCAACGAAAGGTGTTCCCAAAATAGTCAGCAACCGTCTTGTATAATGGATATATATCGCATTGCTTTTTTTTTGATTGGTCTCGTATAGCAAAGAATTGCAAACTTACATTTTCTTTTTCCGATTTTGCATGATCTGCAGCGCGCCTTCTGCGAGATCTGTTGCCCTTCGCATTATAAGGCACTGTTGGCCGACCTACTGGCGGAAAAAAAACATTTTTACCCGCTTGGTCTACAATATCGCTGTGCTGTTCAAAATCTATTCCTGATATGGCAGCCTTAATAAAATTAAACACAGCATCCTCCTTTGCGACTTTTCCGCTTACTTCGTACCACTTGCCAAACAAATCTGCGTTTGCCAAATTGAGGTTATGTCCTAAAAATTAAAATTTCTCGAAAAATCGTAAAAAGTGTTATTTTTAATTACATTCGTTTGAACAAGAGTTTAATAATCTACAACATACAATACATCTTGTTGATGGACTCTGCTGGACTCACTTTAAATCCCTTTTGCAAGATGAGACTTTATCAAAAATATGCATTTGCAAGGCTACATACATTTTTGCTCTATTAAGTGTACAACACGAGATTTTTCTACATGTGACGTTCACAAACATATAATACAAACCAAACTGATTGGAATTCATTTCAAAAATTTGAGTAATATTGTTTAGTTTTTCACTTTTGACCACTTAAAGTTTGCAAACAAAACTTAATATTGCAGACGCATGTTCTTTGCAAATGCAACAGCTGTGTTTATTAGCTGATTTCTTTGTTGTGGCGCCTTCTATCGAGATTTCTGTTATGCAAAATGGGTTTCGGCCTGAAAAAGTGGTCAAATTTTTCCTTAGTGCGTAGGTTTGAACCCACATAAGTACTAAGTTTCAGTTCGAAATCAGGTTCCTAAGCTTGTCGAACCTAAAGATTAGTTTCGATTCAAAGCAACTAGGAATTTAAGGTTTACGGAATGAATTACGAACAAATTCTTTAAGAATTGAAAATAATAGATTCGATGTCTGAGAAACTTGAATTATAGATATATTTCGCGGATAAGCCATCTACGATTCAAAACTTGGATGCCAACATTACTGGAGTAATTCGCGAGATACACGTAAAAGAGTGATCCAAAATTGGACCATCCGTATGGACCATTAACGTAGGTAGTCTCGGTCAACATTTGAATGAAATTATCTTTAAAAAGTAAATGTCAGAGACAGTTCTTTCAGCCCATAATAAAGATACCACTGTCCAATTCCATTTTTTGTGCTTTATTTGTAATTTAAAACGAGAAGGTCAAGCTTACATCGTCTGTGCCGCAGTTTTTATACCCTTGCAAATGCTGTTTTTGAAATGTCAGAGTTTAAGAACGCTTACATATAAATCAAAACTCGACTGCCAAATATCATACATTTATTTTACTTGAAAAGTTCTTAGGCCTACTAGGAAAGTTGGGTGTCCACAAATATCATTTATAATCACTATTTTCAAAGTTGAGAAGTTTAAAAATGAAGGAAAGCGTACTTCGCCTCGACGGAAGTTTACATAATTTATATAAATAAAGGAGTTAAATGATTATCATTTCACAATTTCATTTTAGCGTTGAATAATTATAATATAAACTGAATTATTTCCCAAACTCAGCAGTAGATGGCGCCACTACTTTGACCATTTGATTGCCAGTTTCTTATATGGCAACTATACGATATATTCATCCCATTTTGACCGAACTCCCAAAAATTTTGTGCAAACCGATAATATTCATAACTGGAAAGTATAAAGACTCCACCATTGAAAACAAAAAAGTTTTTCTCACTAGAACTACTTTTTCGACCGATCGTTCCTATGGCTGCCATATGATATAGTCATCCGATTTGGATGAATCTTGCCAGAATTATGTGGAAGCATTTAATATTAATCAATTACATGTTTGGGAACAATAGCATTTAAAACAAAAAAGTTTTTACTACTCAGACCTATCTTTTGTATGGCAGCTATACTATATAGTTGTTACAAAACTTGTTGGAATTATGTGAAAGCATAGAAAACTAAAAAATTCGAGGTTTGGAGTCGTTTGCATTGAAAACAAAAAAGTTTTTCTCACTAAAAGTAGTTTCCCGACCGATCGTTCCTATGGCAGCTATATGCTTTAGTCATCCGATCCGCACGGTTCCAACAAAAGTACAGCGTATTTGTACCTAAAGACTTCGTGCAAAGTTTTGTCAAGATAGCTTTAAAACTTACGGAGGAGATAGCATAGAAACTGACGGACAGACAGACATGGCAATATCAACTCAGCTCGTCATCTTGATCAAGAATATATATACTTTATGCGGTCGGAGATGCTTCCTTCTATGCGTTACAAACATCTTGACAATTTGCAAAAGTATACATATTTTGGTAGAGATCGGGAAGGAATGGGTTTACTGGAAAAGCCCGATATTTGTATTGGTCTCAGTAAGTTTAAGCACAGCCATGAAAACAATTTATCGGGGTCAGAATGAGCTTACGGCCGCTTGAAAACAAATACAAATGCACTAAATATATCTCAAGCAAGAACAACCTCAAGAATTAGAAAGAGAAACCCAATTTTTGTTTGTGTGTGTGTGTGTCGCTGTGTTTAGCGAAAAGCGTTCGGCCACTGTGAGCGAGGAGACCATAACCTGCAATTCTAGCTATTTTAAAAAAACTTTTTGCCATATTCGAGATTCGGAAGTGCAAAAATTCTTACAAAATAGACTAGATTTGAAGCTATTTTGAAAATAAATTTTCCTTTTTTAGCTATTTTGAACGTGTAACAATATTCATATATTCTGCGATGGTCACGCCTTGACCGCTGGGGTTGAAGACATTTCGCTATTTACACATACACAAGCCGAACCCATGCGGAAGCTGAGGCCAACAGACTAAACAACTCTTCAGTCGCTGGCTAGCGTTCGATGCGCTCAGGTCGAAACTAGTTCACTGCGTTTTCATTTCGCACACCAATACAAACTTTTTGTCCTCATGCTTCTTTACCAACGCTGATTTCGACTGATAAAATAACCTTTTTCAAAAAACGATATGAAATTTTGACATTATATCATAACTTTCTTTGTAGATCTCAAATTATTGAGACCTGTTTTCGAATTCTATCAATCGGAATTGGTAAAAGATTCGAATTGCAAGACATTTGACAGCGCTTCCGTAATGGAGCTTTTGGAGCATTATCAATTCCGATTCCGCATAAACTTGAAAATGGCAACAGCATTAATTGCGCAAAAATAAACGCTATGCTAGGAATGGGAAGGACATTCTAAAGTTTATGGACCAATTTTTAATTCTGTAGCAACAGAGAACGTCGTATAAGGAAGCTCTTTGTGTCTGTTTATAGCGTAACATTGTCCAGTTAGCCCTATAGATCACCTGACCAATCCCTTAGATTTAGATTTATTTCAAAAAATATTCCTGGTGCTACAAGTATATACTTAGCAATTATTGCACCAGTCACAAAAGCAAAACATTTTATTTTTAATTGCCTTATCCTACTTAATTCTATGGTTTACATCAGCGGTGCGCAACCCGGCCCGATATTTACCTAAACCAACAAAGCAATAGAAACACAGCGCGCGATTAGCGAGATCAAAAGCAAATGACAAAAAATAAATGTTGTTCTACCCTTTCCGTTATTTTTGCTGCCCACCGCTGGTTTATATAGCTACTTTTGGGCTTCAACAGTTGGCAACACTGCTCATAAGCAACATTCTTGTTGCTTACGAGTTTGCCAGAGACATTGGAGAGAGAGAGAAGAAAGGCACATTGAAATCCTTAGCTCGGAATGAAATAGAGGAGAGCACGCATATGAATTTGTTGTTGCTTTATGTAGGCTTATGGCACGCGTGCCCCGTATACTCGCCAGCTATTTCTTTGCGTCAAACTACACCCCGAGTCAAGGCTTAAAGTAAAAAGTAAGCAAAATAAGTGATTAATATAGTTTGCTTTTAATGAGCTCTCATATTTTACGATTATTTATGGTAGCTAATAAAGCTCTTTTAAAGCTTGGGTCTCAAACTCCGTTTTCCATGTGAAATTTGTCCCACTTAAGTACATTTCCACTTCAAATTGTAATAAACTTTTATTTTCTATAGCTTGATCTTCTATGTAAACCACAAATCGAACTAAAACAGAGTTAACTACGGCAAGTGAAAAGTGAATATCAACTTAAAAACTAAACAAAATGTGCTGCGGTAAACACTTAATACACAAAGCCAAAGAAATCGAAATGGCAAGCAATTAAGTGAAAAATAAAAGGTCTTCAATCAACTTACCACAAATTATACAACATAATAACAACAACAACAAACAAACAAACAAACTAGTGAAATATACAAATATAACCAACAAGAAAATGTCAGCCAGTCAGACTAAAGAAACAATACAAACAGCAACGGCAGCAGCAGCAGCAACAGCAACAACAGCAACAACAATAGCAACAACAGGCCATGCCACGCCCACAGCGCCCGCAGCGCCCACAGAAATAACAGACGCAAAGAAAACTTTAACCTCCCATGCGGCATTGTCATTGTTTGATCAGCTGAAAAAAGGCGTCAATTTGAACAACAGTTTAACAATTGGCGCCAGCAACAGCAGCAACAGCAGCAACACCACAGCAGCCGCCCCACTACTGCCACCCCCAGCCCCTGTTGTCCCTTCAACGAATATTGATTTGAAACCACCGTCAAAACCGCCCAGGCCATTTAGTACACCTCACAGCATAGGCATAGTACAAGGCACTAAACGTGGCTTGGGAGTGGGAGACATTACTGCCAAATCACTGGATATCAATGCACTGCGATCTCAGCTCTATCAGGGCGCTAGAAAAACTACAACAAGAACTTATCAAGGAACGACCACAGCAAAAGGAGTAGCAGCAGCAGCAGCCGGAGGTGAACGTCAAAAAGGTAGCAAGAGACGTTGCCTGGATCGATACGATTCTTCAGAGTCTTCAGACAGGTGAGTGTTGTTAAAGTAAACTATGAATGAAAACAGAAGCTGTTTTATGGAAGAATTTAGGGTAAACTCTTAAATCATAGATAGAGATCTTACACTCTCGAAGGGGATGGCCAATAATAGCAATATAATTTGATCACAAAGAATAAAAAGCAATTTTTATGTTTGTGGAAAATAATTTTAAAATTAATTATAGAATTGATATATTGATATTGAAATATATTGAAAATAAGAAGTTTATAGAATCGGGCAACACTACTCTTTGGTTAAGCTTTTGCAGGATCCACATGCGGTCAAAGATTTCATAATTTTTTACTGTTACCTTTGAAATTTTGTAGAAACAATTGTATTGCCCGAATTTTAAGAAAAGCCGTTGCAAAAAAGCAAACCAGTAAATTTAGTTTTATTAACCTAGCTGAAGAGAAATTCCTTCTATATATCCGCTAATCAAAAGAAAAAGTATTTAATAGCCTTTAACAGCCAATTAACAGAGTATTAACATTAAAATTCAAAAATTAATCTTTGTATTTCCTTCATATTATCCGATAATTATGAGAAAAGCTACACGCCACGTGTCGAAATGAGAAAGCTACACGTTTTGTGCAGAAAACCTACACGTCGCGTGTGGAGATTAGTTTTCTAAACGAAAAATGTAAGAATTCAGTACAGATTTAGAGCTACATCCTTCGTTTAGAATTTACACACGTGCGTGTAGGATTTAAATATGCACACGCCGCGTGTAGAAAACCTACACGTTCGTGTGGTATTCAGATTGCTGCATAAAAAATTTAGAGGTTAGCAGCATTTAGCTTTTCTACACGAGTTTTTCGTTTTGCTTTGACGTTTCTACACGCGCCGAGCAGACAATTTTGTTTTCTCTGTGTGGACATATTTAGTAATCAAATTTATTTATCGATTTGCCGAAGGAATGATAAAGATCGGATGAATGATAGTCGAGTTATAAGGAAAACGAGAAGGCCAAGCTAACTTCGTCTGTGCCGAAGTTTTTATACCCTTGCAAAAGCTGTTTTCGAAATGACAGAGTTTAAGAACGCTTGGATAAAAATCAAAAACTTTTGTAACTAAAATCCATTTTCCGTCAGATGAACATCTGATTTCGACCAAATTTCGCGAATCTTTTTGAAAACATATCAAATTAACAATCGCCAAGTTTAAGAACGATAAAATTGAAAACCAAAAAAGTTTTTCTCACTAAGACTCATTTTTCGACCGATAAGTCCTATGGCAGCCTGAAGATATAGTAATCTGATTTCGACCAAATTTTTTAAATTAGTTTGAAAGCGTTTAATATTAATAATCACCGACCTTAAGAACGATTTACTTGAAAACAAATATTTTTTTTCACTAAGACCCATTTTCCGACCGATCGGTCCTATGGCAGCTATAAGATATAGTCATCCGATTTTGATCAAAGTTTGCGAATCTGTTTGAAAGCATATAATATTAATAAGGGACGAGTTTGAGGACGCTAACATTGAAACCAAAAAAGTTTTTCTCAGTAAGACCCATTTTCCGACCGATCGGTTCTATGGCAGCTATAAGATATGGTCATCCGATTTTGACCAAAGTTTGCAAATCTGTTTGAAAGCTTATAATACTAATAATGACCGTGTTTGGGAATGCTAACAGTAAGAACAAAAAAGTTTTTCTCACTAAGACCCATTTTTTTACCGATGGTTCCTATGGCAGCTATAAGATATAGTCGTCCGATCCGGTCGGTTCCGACATATTATCAGCGTGCAGTAAAAAGAAGACTCTGTGCAAAATTTCAGCTCGATAGCTTTAAAACTGAGAGACTAGTTTGCGTAGAAACAGACGGACAGACGGACAGACAGACGGACAGACAGACGGACAGACAGACGGACAGACAGACAGACAGACAGACGGACGGACAAAGCTAAATCGACTCAGCTCGTCGCCCTGATCAAGAATATATATAGTTTATGGGGTCGGAAATGAATATTTCAATGCGTTGCAAACTTCTGGGCAAAATTATAATACCCTTTGCAAGGGTATAACAAATAATTATGATGGGTAGCACCGGCCGCAACGGCGATGGGCAGCACTTCCACACACTTTATGACTTTTTTGCCACTTTGTGTGGCCTCTAACTTAATTTGATCGGATATATACAAACTTTGTGGGGCTACAGGGTATGTTATAGTAGGGCTTGAACGACTTTCTTTCTTGTTATTGTTTAATGTGTCCAGAATTTGGCACTGCCATCAAAAACGAAAAGTGAAACTTCAAAGTCAGCTTCTTACATTTCCGACTGTTCTATTTTCGATTGTTTCGCCTGGACTTGTGATTTCTCTCTGGTGTATCTAGTGTCAGTCTCGCTGGACCGATGGTTTGCAGAAGTAAAAAATCAGAGCAATTTCATTCGGAATGAGCACACAAAAACGAAACCGAAGCGGAATTGCGTTTGATTTTCTTTTCAAAAAGTAGTAGAATTGAGAACATGTCTGAATTTTCTAAAAATAAGTATTCTCCACTTATAAGAGGCGTGGCGTGTCAATAATTTGATATAAACTTGATCTGAGTAACCAGTAATTAATAACTACATACAATGAAAAATAGTTAACAAGCTAGAACTGAAATTTGTAGAACAATTACACTTGTTTACAAAGAAACCACTTGGGGATATACAACATTTCAAAAACTGCCCCGGAATTTTACTGTTGTCAAGTAAAATAGCAATCTGTACCAAAATATTAATTAACCAACCAACCTATATTCATATAAATATCCATATAGCCATCCGAATTGTTAAATTCTACATGTATTACATAAGACACACAATCGAAACTTATAACCATTTTTAGGGGAATATTCAAAATATAAGCGATAAGCTTTATGTAATGTCGTTGAAATTGTTAGCGGAGCCGAAAATAAGTAATGCCTGCAAGCGTTACTCGGTTTGTTTGGATAATTTTATGCACTCAATTTGACGTCTTGCACTCATTTTTTCAACCTTAGTAAATCACAAAAAACTTAACCAGGTATAATATAAATTTGGCAGGTTATAGTAGCCCTTAATTAGAATAGTTTGAATGTTGGCTCCTTGTACTTGAAATACTTGAAATCAAAACTTGAAATCTTCCATTTTTCACACAAATGCCAATAACTTCTATATTCTTTGATTGATTTTAATGAAAAATGTGGCGTTGTATTTAGATGGTCGTTGGTGACCAGCAATAAAATAAATGTTGCACAACTTTTTTCGTGGTGAAAATCGCTCTTAAAATCTAGCTTTTTTTAAAAAGAGATAAATTTAATGCAAAGTTGCCAATAATTCCCTTTTAACGTCAAACTCAAGCGTCGAATTCAAATAGATTAAGAAGTGGCGAATGAATGAGTGTTTGGGCATTCAATTAACTTGCAAGAAAACATTACCTTTTTATAATGAATAAACCAATAACGAAAATGTAACCATTTATGGATATTTAGTGACTTGTTTTGATTTTAGTCAAAGTTTTTTTTTGCTTTTTTAAGCTCGGCGCAAGGTCCAATGGTCAATTATAATTCAACACAATTCAACAGAGATAACTCACAACATTATTGGGATAGCAATGGTACGTCTGGACAACGCTGTTTCGGAATAGACCACAATTCCACACTCGGAAGGCATTTTTATGCAAGTTGTTAATGAAAGCACTGTGTTGGAAAATCTTAAACTTGTAAAAACTTCCTTCACTTCCGGTCCGGACGAAGTTCCTAGCTGTGTTCTCAAGAATTGTGCAAATGCTTTATGCAAGCCTCTTTCTAAAATTGTTCAATTATCTCTACACCACAGCTTTTTTCCGGATATCTGGAAGGAATCCTTCATTTTACCACTTCATAAAAAAGGAAGTAGAACTGATATTCAGAACTATCGTGGGATAGCAAAACTTTGTGCCATACCCAAACTTTTTGAATTGGTTATAACTTCTCAGTTGCAGCACCAATGTTGCTCTCTTATGTCTCCATCACAGCACGGGTTTATGAAGCGCCGGTCTACATCAACAAATATTCTCGAGTTTACTTTTATTATAAGGGACGGATTCAAGCTGAAAAATCAGTCAGATGTTATTTTCACAGATTTTAGCAAGGCATTTGATTCAGTTAATCACCTTTTGCTTTTAAAGAAATTATCACTTTTAGGTTTTCCTAACCCTTTAGGCACACAAAAAGTCGCATTTAACAACACTCTCTCCAAGTGTGTTTACGTCACTTCCGGAGTTCCTTAAGGGAGTCACCTAGGACCGTTGCTTTTTGGATTATTCATAAATGACCTTCCTTCTGTCATTGAAAATTCTCATGTGTTGATGTATGCAGACGATGTAAAAATTTGTATGCAGCTCACAGACCCCGATTCACATTGTCTGTTGCAAATCGACATTAACCACCTTCAATCTTGGTGCATTAACAACTTGCTGTACCTTAACCACTCTAAATGTAGTGCTATGTAGTTTTACCGCACTGCCCCATTTATGGGTAACTATTCCCTGGGCCCGCACAACCTGGAGCGCATTCATGCTGTAACAGACCTTGACGTATTATTCAGCCATAATATGAACTTTTCTGATCACATTGGGATTATCGTTAGCAAAGCCAAAGGGGTGTTCGCATTTGTTAAACGTTAATCTAAAGAGTTTAATGACCCATACACCACTAAGCTTCTTTACGTCTCACTTGTCCGACCTATACTTGAGTACTGCTCATGCCTATGGTCACCACAGTATGCAACATACCAGGGCCTTATTGAGTCGGTGCAGAAGCAATTTCTCCTGTTCGCCTTACGTGGACTAAACTGGGAACAACACCGTCGACTGTCATCTTATGTGGACAGACTACGTCTATTAAGCCTACCGTCTCTGCAAGATCGTAGAATCTGTCATGGAGTTATGTTCCTTCATAAACTAATAAATGGCCATATTGATTCTTGTTTTTTTTTGAGCCATATTAACTTTTCAATCCCAGCTAGATCTACACGACAGTTCCGACAAATATTCTTATATATAATATAAGTAGATCTAATTTCGAATCTCACGACCCGTTTCGAATTATATGCACGTTGTATAACGATTTATACCATTTGTTAAATTCTGAGGGTTCGATGTTGGAAAATGTTTCTAATATTTTGATATACTTATCTTCCCAGAGATTGTAAATCTTTGCCTCCGCCCACCTGATGTGAGTCGGAGCACATCATAAAAATGTTCTCCTAAATCGGAAGGAGGCGGGATTAGGATTAACAATAAAAAAAAAAAAAAAAATTTGTATATTATATTATTATGTCGACAGCTAAATTTGTCATATCTATTAAATAAATACCAAATTTAATCAGTCATCAGCAGACTTGTTGCTTCCACACTTCAACCACTGGCAAATAGCGCTTTATGTAATCAATGAGATTGACGAATAAAGACTTGAAAACCATCCTAAAATTCCTCTTGTGAGATTACAGCCTGAAATTGTGCTATGGGTTGAAGGTGTTTCCAATTTTTGTTGTGAGTTAAGCGTTACTGTTGTTTAGCTTTTTGGCTGTTAAACATTTTTCTAAAGCTACTTTTCTTCTCAATCAAAAAACTAAATCAGCGGAGGGATTAACATAAGGAATTTCTACCAAATGTTCGCGATCGCAAAATTTGTATTATTTTGTAAACTAGTGTTAATGTAAATAAGTGAATATATGGAGTGCAAAGGTCTTCATATCAATCTTAGCTTCTCTCATAGGATGCAGCTCCATGTTGGTTTGAAATCATTTCCGACCATTTAAAGTATATATAGTCTTGATCAGCATTAACAGCCGAGTTGATATAGCCATGTCCGTCTGTATGAACATACAGATCTCAGAGATGGTAAGAGATAGAGGTTTGACATATATGGGACATATGCTTCTTATGCTTGCAGGTAGATTAATATAATTTTCAATTTTTGCCACGCCCCCTGCCGCTCGCGCAATTTGGAAAAAACGGTTTATCTCCCACAGTTTTATAGATAGATGGTTTGAACCTTGTAGAGATATTTAGTAATCAAGATTATTTATCGACTTGCCGAAGGAATGATAAAGATCGGATGAACTATATTCAAGTTATGACCAAAAGTCAGTTCCAATCAAAGATCAGTTGTGAAATGTTGACTTTAGTGGCGCCATCTATTGGTCAGTTTTGAAATGGTTATAGTAGTAACGCCTTCTATTGGACAGTTTTGAAAATCAAGTAGTGGCGCCATCTATTGGTCAAGTTATGACCAAAAGAAAGTTCGTTTGCCGCAGCAGCAGCGCTTTTACTTTAGGTACACAGTATTTTACAGTCCGGCTTGAACGACTTTCTTACTTTTTTTGATGTGAAACCTTCGCTCTTTTGATAAACCCTTATTAATTATAATTTAAGTATTTTAATTTCTCTTAATTAATTGCAAATAGCCCCCATCATGCTTTAAAATCTGAGAATTCTGCGATTTATTTATGGCCTCTGAAAATGCCAAGGCATAAAAGCTACAAAAAAGATGCGCAAATAAAATTTAATGCAGCGCAAAGATTCAAACGTGCAAAGCTAAAATACAACAACAAAACACAAACAAATGAAAAAAAGCAGCCTAAAATTTGTTCATGTTTTGTGACGAGGCGCAACGCGACGACGAAAAAACAAAAAAAAATAAATCAAAAAGAGTTCAACGACCAAAAGTTGAAATTATTTCCGACAGCAAACGACAGCCACCGAACGTCGAGCCGACCAAAAGCCGAAGTGTTGCGTCTCTAGCGGTAGTCGGAGGAACTGGGAGCTGATACATAGATAGCATTTGATATGCATTGCGTGTGGAAGCCACAACAGAACCCTACCGTCCGCTCGTTCCCTTGCCGCTTTTCCACTGGGCTTATCGCTGGGAATCGACTGTAAAATTTATGCATGATTTGCATGCAACAACAACAACAACATCCACAACAAGAGCAAATTAATTAAAATGCAAAGAGTCCAAAAACGACAAACAAAAATAATCTGTAAAGTTGCAGATGTATCTGCTGCTGCGCCCACGCGCCATAAGTTTGAAAATCAGCAGCTACTGCAACTCATCATCAAGTGATAAATGAACGCATGTTCCTCCGACTGTTGCTTTGTTTTTCAATCCGCTGCGCATTTTTAATGAGCGGAAATTAGTTGGCAAGACTCCTCAGATACTCAGCATATGTATTGTTCGTACATATATCTATCTGTAGGTCATAAATTTTAACATTGAACGAGGCGCGTGCCCAGATACATTTACTATTAGGCCCCCCCCATTAACTGTCAGATAAATTCCACTAATCGGTTATTAGTATCTTTGCCCAGTTCTTGGCAACAATTCACCTAACAAAGTGTGCCCGTGTGCCTGTGTGTGTGTGTGTGTGTGTGAGTATGAGTATATTTAGCTTAGTTTTTTTGGCAAGGCAACTTACAAGAAACTTTTTATAGCTTATGGCTTTGGCCAAAAGTAGACTTTTAGATAGATACATTTGGCATATTGCCGTATGAGATACGAGTGTATGCATTCTGGGAATTATTGCACTTTATGGTTTTTATTGAGACATAAAGATAAGTTTTACTATTTGTATACCCTTGATTAGAATGTCAAGATGAGTCGAATGTAGGTACGACCGTCGGTGTGTTTCTAAGCAAACTGCATGTTGCTATCTTTTTTTTAGAGAAACGAGCTCCAGTAAGACTGGTATAGGGATTTTCATTGGGCTTTCATAGGGATATCCGTGCTATAATTTACATTGATTAGCTTGAAAATGACAAAACAATTATTTTGGGTATACAAATAAATTTTAAGTTTATAATTTCTTACAACTTGAGAATCTGATGAAATGTGTTTTACACATAATATTGTCCATCGCTAGCTTCAACTCCCCTTTTCCCCATCTATCTGGCTACTCACGGACTTAGCAAACGAAATTTTTTGGTTCATTGGCGGCAATTCTGTAATTGACCCAATTTTTGGTGTTGCTGTTCGACCAGACCAATAAAAGAATAATCTGGTGGGATAAGACATTCCTATAAGACATTTTACGATATTCCATTGGATTGGATAAATGACCCTAAACTAGCATGGTTTCACCATTCTTTTCTCATACTTACTCTCATAATGGCTTAATTCTTGGCATCAAACACACCAATTGGTGTTTGTAGAGCTCCCCTGCAAGGGATCCTTGGGTGGGAACAGCTATTATGGGGCAACGCCAAGCTGTTCCCACCAGATGGAAGTCATGGACGTTTGTTGTGTTCATCGAAAAATTTACCATTTTTTACTCTACGAGTAACGGGTATAATAACATGTTGAGTAAACCTTAAACAAATAGGCACTTACCGATTTATGGAAGAAAATATCCGAGCTATAAGATTGTTTGAAGGAATTTGCCATATTTCTGTAATTTTTTCTTAGCACCTACATTCAGGAAAGATTGTCATTCTTTATTTAAGTATGTTAGTGATTGAAATTAGAGCGCTTTGTTCTTAAAATTTTAAGATTGTTTTGTTCTTTTTTTCTTCACATACGCATGGATCAATTTAAAATAAACACCTAAGAGTAAGAACGATTTCATTCGTAAAGTATCGTTCACAAAACAAAGAAAAAACAAGAAAGAAAGTCGGTCAAGCCCGACTATAACATACTCTGTACCCTTACACTCGCATTTGCTCAGGAGTCAAACTGCCAGTTAAACACGGTGCGCTCTCTAAGTTTCTCTCTCTCTTTCTCTCTCGCATTAAGATTGCCTGTGTTGAACGGTTAGGGTATGTTGCTGTGGTTGTTGGTGGGGGGGTGGGTGGTGTTAACTGGCCGTTTTTTGCCCATAACTTGAGTATCGTTCATCCGATCTTTATCATTCCTTCAGCAAATCGATAATTAATTTTCACAAGGTATCTCTAGAAGGTACGACCGATCTATCTTCAAAACTGTAGGAGATATGAAGTTTTTTCCAAATTGAGGGGGCGGGAGGGGGCGTGACCAAAATTGAAAATAAACTTGATCTGCCTGCAAGTATAAGAAATATATGTCCCATACATGTCAAACCTCTATCTCTTACCATCTCTGAGATCTCTTCGTTCATACGGATGGTCAGACAGACAGACGGACATGGCTATATCGACTCGGCTGTTGATGCTGATCAAGAATAGATATACTTTATAGGGTCGGAAACAATTCCTTCTCCCTGTTGCATACTTTTGCACAAACTTAATATACTCTATGTACCTTCGGTACAGAGTATAAAAAACAATAGCCTTTGTTACTAAGGGCCGATTTCACAGCTTCTAAATAGAGCTATTTGTCACATAAACTAACAAATAATAGTGTAAATCAGCGGTGCGCATGAAATTTGAGTTTGGCAGCAGCCCAAAAAGAGTAACAGAAAAAACAACCGTTTTCAGCGAGTTTCGATCGCCCGAAATGCACCTATTGCGCCGTCTGTGTGCTCCGTGTCTTGCGCCATGCTCCGATTCGCATGGACTTTGTTGTTGTTCACAATTTGAAGCGAGGTTAATTGTGACGCATTTTATTATGAGACTGACTGACGCCAATTACCGAAAGAAAAATCTCGAAACAAGGGTTTGCCCACCGTCTTTCTTTCAGCACTTACAAAATACTTCCCTATATTTTGTACTCAAAGAGCTTTTAAAACTCTATTTTCCAGGCCATCCTCACCTGGTGCCTTCTTACTATTTAGATTCTAAATTCGCAAGCCTGGGAAGAGTCCCTCGGAGGTGGAGACATACCATCCTATCTTTTGTTCTCAGGTTCAAACATTTTTTAAAGATGCCTTATATATCGAATATTGTCACTAATTGAAGTGAAGCTGTAGGATACCCCCTCTTTCCAGTTTGGCTTTAGGAAATCGTATTGTCAATTTTATTATTGATGGATATCAGTCTAAGGAATAAGTGATGGCAATATTTGACGGCATGATGGTCTTCTGTGCAAGATTAAAAGTTTACTTTCATGCAACTCTTTGATCTAGTACGAAGTTTTCTCCAGGAGAGAGCTTCCTCTGTGGAGATGAATCAATCGTGAAGCCTATAAAAGCATGTTTATTTGCCCACAAGAGATAAAGTTTTATTGAGATCAGTGCCGGCCAAATGGAGAGGACAAAAAAGTGTGATTGTGTTGGTGAGCAAGAGAGTTCTCTCCAGACAACAGTCGTTCTAATTGCAACTCAGTGTTCAACGATTCACACAATCATGAGTTCGGCTCGCGTTTGCGTGAAAACACGACTGACTTCGGCTCGTGGTAGCTTTGGCTGGCCGGGTCTGATTGAGATCCCTCAAAATCCGAACAAGTTTTTGCGCCGTATTGTCAATTATGAACAAAACATGAATTCATTACATCACATTAGAGATTACCTTGAAAAGGAAAAAGAAAAGGTCACCGGATTCATCATTGATCTATGTCGCTAGATATGGCTACGTACTGCAACCCCATCCATCATACTCTTCTGCTATAATCCGCTGTGGCTATTTTCAATTTTGAAACCTGAAGAATTGCTCATTAAAACAAATGCCTTATTGAAAGACCTTGAGCTATTTCTTGTAAGGGGAAAAATTGAAAAAAAATCCGGACTAAAAGTTTGAAACTGTTGTAAGCAGGAAATCAAACCGGAACCAGAACCGGAACCGTATACCGAAAAGAACCGATTAAAACTCAGAACCAGAACCGGAACTGGAACCGATATTTGAAATTGATTGTGTACCGGTATACGAGTACCGATATTTTTGGAACTTAAAAGACCGAAAAGAACCTAAACATTGTACCGGTATAGTATCGGTTCTGAGTGCAACGACTAGACTTCAAAGCTGACACTTAGTTTTGGGGGACTTTCAAGCAATTTCCAACAAAAAGGAGTCCTGTCTTTCAAAACTTCGATATACTTTCGATATTTAAGTGTTAAGGTATTGGTAAAAAATCAAATGATGGTCACACTGTATAGAGAATGGACGATGACGAGATCGAAAGTAGAACGCTGTAGATAGTAGAAGACGGACGAAGACAGAAGCTGTAATTAAAATGACAAGCAGACAGACAGAGAGACAGAAAGAAAAATTCATATCGACAAACCGTGAAGAGAAAAAACATGTATAGAGACATTGTAAATAGAAAACCGTGTTTAAATAGTGCGTTTATAAAATTAAAGAAATCTCTACAAAGTTTCCACAAGTGAGTGGCCTTTGAGAAGGGCAAGTAAGCGTATAATTTGTATTAAGTCTTCGCTAAGAAATCGAATGAATGCATTACCAATGACCGCTCTTTCTTCATATTTTACCGGTTCATAACGGTATACCGAAATAAGAAAGCAGGTACCGGTACGGAACCGAATACCGAAATATTATTAGAACCAAAACAGAACCTTTTACCGAAACACAACTTTCGGTACGTACCAGAACTGGAACCGGAACCGAAATTCGATTCGGTTTGATTCCCTGGTTGTAAGAATTGAAACTATTTATTTCTCAAAAGTTCCGGTTATGTCTAAGGTTAAGTCTTTTGATTTTCTCCACTAGACTTACCGGCAGCTTCAACCGATATCGATTAATTTCTATCGCTGCCATAGTGTGACCAGACACTGTCAACGAATCAGCTGTGTTTGTTTTGGTTTTTATACTCTGTACCGAAGGTACATAGAGTATATTAAGTTTGTGCAAAAGTATGTAACAGGGAGAAGGAATCGTTTCCGACCCTATAAAGTATATATATTCTTGATCAGCATCAACAGCCGATTCGATATAGCCATGTCCGTCTGTCCGTCTGTCCGTCCGTCCGTCCGTCCGTATGAACGAAGAGATCTCAGAGATGGTAAGAGATAGAGGTTTGACATGTATGGGGCATATATTTCTTATACTTGCAGGCAGATCAAGTTTATTTTCAATTTTTGCCACGCCCCCCCGCAATTTAGAAAAAAGTCATATCTCCTACAGTTTTGATGATAGATGGTTCGTACTTTCTAGAGATATCTAGTACTCAACTTATTTATCGATTTGCTGAAGGAATGATAAAGATCGGATGAACGATACTCAAGTTATGAGCAAAAAACGGTCAGTAAACACCCCCCACCCACCCCACTCATAACCAAAGCATTGCGTTCAGCAGAAGCAATCTTAGTGAGAGAGAGAGAGACTTAGAGAGCGCACTGCGTTGTGCGTTGTGTGTTAACTGGCCGTTTGACTCGTGACCAAATGCGAGCTGCGACATTAAGGGTGCAGAGTATGTTATAGTCGGGCTTGACCGACTTTCTTTCCTGTTTTAATGCTATTGTTGTTGCTGATAATCATTTAGCAAAAAAAGGATTAAAATTGCTAGCGATAATAAATCAAGGTGAATCATCGAAAAGACCAAGAGAGAAAAACTTTTCTGTGGTTGAGCAACATTTGCTGGTGGACCTTGTAGAGTCAAACAAATGCATTTTGGAGAACAAAAAGAATGATCCGGTTGAGACCAGTTTGCCGCTCAAGTCGGAATTCATCGCCCTTGGAAAGACTTACGGGATAAGTACGAGAATTATAAAAAAAACGCATCGTAGAATGAAACACACGCCTGTCTCATCCATTTCCGGTGCGTGGATGTAAGATTCGTTTATTTTTAAACATTTTGATTTGGCAGTTGACATAGTCGATCGATGAAAATTTCGATAAGTCTATCGCAACTTGCCGGGAGGTAAAAATTTGAACCCATCATGAGGCAGCGGTTAAGTTTGCCGCTCCGTTTTCGCCAAAGACAGCATTCGGCTAACCTGCCGGTAAATTTGACTAACCGAACATTGAGAAATTGGGCCTTAGTAAGTTTAATAAAACATTGACCAATACCTCGTATAGTGTAATGAGAAATCATTCATTATTTTAACCAAGTTTTTCATTTAATATCACTTGGATAGCCACCGTTTAAACTTCCGAAATGCCTTCGCAGGGCGGAAAGTGCTTACACTCGATTATCCAAATGAATATGTTGAGTGGCCAACTAATTTGGAGCAACTACCGAGAACAACAGCAACTATCAAGCTTCACCCCTTCCGCTCCAAAAATGCATTTTTACTACATGCCAACGCGTTGGCCCCCACCGCAGCAGCCTTCGCCGTCTGGCCAAAGTTTCTGCTCTGACTTGGCCACATTGAAAATGTGCTTTTGTTTTGTTTTTATTCATTTTTGTTTTATGTTTTCTTTTTCATTGTAATTTTTTGTTGTTGTCGTGCAAGTGTTGGTCCCCCCCTCCGCCTCCCTGCCTCTTCGCCAGGCTTCTGCTGCGCCTCCTGCTGTCAGCCCTTTGCTTTGGCTTTGCTTTGGGAATTCTTCTCCACTTGTTTTCACGAGAGGCGCATTCTTAGCCGGTTGCTTTGATACTCTTATGAGAAAGTATATTTCAAATGTGAACCAGCTGGAGGGGGTTGGGGAAAGATTTCTTTGATATGTGGGTTAGGGTATTTGTCTTCTCATATTTACTTTGGTTTTATATATTATTTTTATGATTAACACAACGAGACAAGAAAAGCACAGAACCAGCTGGGCTCTGCTCCCTCAAGTGTGTGTGTGTGTGTTTGTGTGTGTAAAAAGCAGTTTAAACACGAAATTAGAGCCTGTCCCCCCCTGCCTGCCCTTAGGGGGAGCGCATTAAGTCGTAATAAATGCTGCCTGCATGTTTTGTACATTGACCTCAAAAACGAACCACAGCTCCCTCCTGACCACGCCCCTCCTCTTTGTATACGGTTGGTGTGGTTGTTGTTGCCTGTATCTTTTAGATGGGATGCTGTTGCTGTTGTTGTTCTTCGTGCACATTTTGCTAAATAGCTTCTATTTACGTTCCATGGAAAATGCATTTCGCAATTGTAGAATGCAGAAATTTTTGTTGCTGTTTTTCTTACTCGCACGCTACTTTGTTTCGGTACAAAACAATGGCCATTTGGGTTGAGCAGGCGGGCATAGGAAAAAACGTGCGCGACTTTTTGGGGCCATAAATCAAATAGGCAAACTCATAAAAAAAGTGAGACAAACAGACACTGGTTTACTTTTGTGCTACGTTTTGTAGGTTAGAAAATGCAAAAATTGCAAGTTTTACATACTAAAAAGAGAGAGAGATATATGGAGAGGAAATTTTGGTGTGAAAGTGTTGAATGACGTTGCGATTCGAATTGATAGAATTGCAAACTTTTCTATCCATTTTGTTGGTTTATGTTGAGAAGAAATACACAAAATCTTAAGTTTAACATAAAATCTGACATTAACATGGTCTATGTACTCAGAACATATTGTCGTAAGCGGGGTTTTTACGTCATGTACAATTTCTTAGCAACTTTTTTTTTTTGGTCACACTGTTTTTGCCAGCTCAGCTGTTTTCGTGTCACATATTACTGTCAAACATGTTCAGTTTGGTCTTCAATTTAATCATCAATCAACTTTCAAACGAACAACGCTTGCAGATTATTAAATTTCATTATGAAAATTCATGCTCGGTGAAGAAAGTGCATTCTATGGTCAGTTAGGGCGACCTTCCGAGGCGGCTATTCGGAATCTTGTGACTAAATTTCGCACCAAATTTACATTACAGGACATTAAACCACCAACACGCAAACGTAGAGTGCGGACAGAGAAAAATATTGCAACTGAATCCGCCAGTGTTGTTAATGACCGTGAATTATCGATTTTTTTTTGGTATTTGGAGTGAAGAGCAGCCAAAAGCATTGCGAGTACAGCCAATGCATCCCGAAAAATACACTGTTTGGTGTGGATTAAGAGCCTGTGGCATCATTGGGCATTACTTTTTAAAGATCACGAAGGCAGGAACGTTACTGTGAATGGATAGCGCTACCGTGCGATGATTACAAACTTTTTTTTAGCCAAAACATGACATGTGGTTTCAACAAGACGGTGACACATGCCACAAAACATTTTTGATTTTTATACCCGTTACTCGTAGAGTAAAAGGGTATACTAAAGTCGTGCAAATGTATGTAACAGCCAGAAGGAATCATTTCCGACCATATAAAGTATATATATTCTTGATCAGCATCAACAGCCGATTCGATATAGCCATGTCCGTCTGTCCGTCTGTCCGTCCGTCTGTATGAACACCTAGATCTCAGAGACTAGAAGAGCTAGAGCAACCAAATTTGAAATGTAGACTCCTATTGTCTGCACGCAGATCAAGTTTATTTTCAATTTTTGCCACGCCCCCGCAATTTGGAAAAAACGTCATATCTCCTACAGTTTTGATGATAGATGGTTCGTACTTTCTAGAGATATCTAGTACTCAAAATTATTTATCGATTTGCTGAAGGAATGATAAAGATCGGATGAACAATACTCAAGTTATGAGCAAAAAACGGTCAGTTAACACCCACCACCCACCCCACCCATAACCTAAGCATTGCGTTCAGCAGCAATCTTAGCGAGAGAGAGAGAGAGAGAGAGAGAGATAGAGAGAGAGAGAGAGAGAGAGAGAGACTTAGAGAGCGCACTGTGTTGTGCGGATAATAAATAGCCGAGTTAAAAAATGTTGCATACTTTTCGGCTGACCCACCTCAGGCATACAGGAAGGCTATTAAACATTTGTTTCCATGAGTAACGGGTATATCGAAGTCGGTTAGAGCCGACTTTAACTTACGCTCTCGTTATGTAAGCGTTCTTTAACTCTGACGATTCAAAAACAGCATTTGCAAGGGTATAAAAACTTCGGCACAGACGAAATTAGCTTGGCCATCTCGTTTTTATTGATCAATGATCTAAGTCCGCTTACAACAATTTTGAATAATTTGCATATTTGCATTAAAAAATATGCAAAATAATCTAAAAAACCTTTTTTTTATGTAATTACATAATGATTCTATGCTAACCACTTTCTGATTTTGTTGCAAATCTGTTTGAACTTGTAAATCAACGTCACCAATTCAACTTGTAATCAGCTAGAATGCCTAAAATAAGTGATAAAAACACACTTTTAATGCAAAAATGGCTAAGAGATTTGCCATCAAACTCTTTACATATTTACATAGCAGGCACACGGCGTGCGTTGCTGCTCCCCCTTTAGAATTTTAAACACAATACAAAGAAGTGAAGCTTAATAGACAATTGCCATCTATCAAATCTTCATAATAATCTAAACTCAGTAAATTTTTTTCAAATTTCTCGAGTTTTAGATCCCTATGATCTTCACTTCCTATTTACCCGTCGATTTACCAGTTTTTGTGTCAATCTAAACTCATATAAGAATTTTGCAAATGTTAAAATTTCTTTAAAATTTCCAACTATTAAATCTTCATGATAATCTGAATTAATCATACAATTTTGTATATATCCCGCTTTTTGGACCGGTTGATCTGACCCGTCAATTTACCTGTCTACATTATAATCTAACTCATGCAAAAGTTTTGTAAATTTCGCCATCTATCACATATTAATGATTCCCAAAACTCATAAAATTTTGCAAATTTCGCGAAAAATCTAAACTCAAATAATAATTTAGAAAATTTAGCAATTTTTTGAACAGTTCGGTCTACACTTCCTATATTTACCCGTCCACTATTGCCGTCTTTTAAGTCTTCATAATAATCTTTGGTCATATCAAAAATTGGCAAATTTCGCGATTCTTTTAACTGTTCGATCTGCACCTCCTACCCCTACACCAGTCTACACTGCCATCCATAAAACCTTCATAATAATATAAGGTCATACGCAAAATTGGCAAATTTTTACTCGTTCAATCTAAGCCTCTTATTTACCAACGTCTGCGCTTTCGTAAATAGTCATATGAAAATTTGACAAATTTCGCGGTTTTTGGTCTAAGCTTCTTATATACCTAGATCCTTTGAAAATTTTAAAAAAATTCGCGATTTTCTTGACCACTTGATCTACCTGAAGTTATTTTAAACTCAAATAAGAATTTTGGAAATTTCGCGATATTTTTGACCATTTGTTCCACATCTCCTTTATTTACTCGTGTACTCTAGCCGTCCATAAAATCTTCATTAAAATCTTAAATGAATGAACAATTTAGAAATTTCCTAATATTTAATAACTTTTAAGGTAATCAATTGCTCGTTATACAACTTCCATTTAACCGTCTATATATGCCAACTATGTATATATTCTTTATAATAATCTAAGCTCAAGAATGCGAATTTTGGTAAATTTTGCCATCTTTATACATTTGTTATACATTTACATATTTCGCATATTTTTTGCATAGTTTGCATATATTTTGCACATTTTGCATATTTGTTTGAATATGCAGTTTTCATTGTAAAGTGGGTTTTTAAATTAGTATAAATCCAAATTTTCACCTCAATCAACCTTCATTTAAAAAAAGTGCATAAAATCCGATGTCTACTCATGTCTATAACGACAAGCCCGCAAAAGTTGACGCACTGGAAGCCAATCTTGAAGAATTTCTTCGTAACATACCGGCCGATGTGTTGGAGAGAGTATTCCAAAATTGGACCCAGCGTATGAACCAATTGAGGAGCAGAAGGTATATTAAAATTGTCGCATAGAAGGAAGCATCTCCTACCATACAAAGTATATATTCTTGTTCAGCATGACGAGCTGAGTTGATATAGCCATGTCCGTCTGTCCGTCCATCCGTCTGTCCGTCCGTCTGTCTGTCCGTCTGTTTCTATGCTATTTACTCCGTCAGTTTTAAAGCTATCTTAACCAAACTTTGCACGAAGTCTTTTGGTACAAATCCGCTGCACATTTGTCGGAACCGGCCAGATCGGATGACTATAGCATATAGCTGCCATAGGAACGATCGGTCGAAAAAGTAGTTCTTTTTTTTTTTTTTCATGTAGAATATCCCAATATTTATTTATTTATTTATGTTACTCCCAGCGCAACAAGTACATTGGCACTTATAAATTAACGCGCTAGTCACAGTTTTTTTATCCTTAACATTCATCAATTTTCCTAACTTAAATTAAATTATTACAATTATTAAATTTAAATTTAAATTGTAACACTAGAGGGAATTAACCGAACACCATGTATGCAGAGAGTTTAAGTCCAATTGAAGAAAGAGAGGTGACAACGGGTCCTTATAGGACAAGCAGAGTTTTAGGTCATCGGCGTACATCAAAGCATGCGAATGAAGCAGGACGTGAGGGATGTCGTTAATGAACAAATTAAAAAGTAGAGGTCCAAGATGACTACCCTGAGGTACCCCAGAGAGTACGCTGATGGATTCAGAAAGCGACGAATTAAAACGGACACGCTGGGAACGATGTGTCAAATAAGCCTTTATCCAGTTAAGAAGGTTTAGAGGAAAACCAAGCAGATACAGTTTGTGAAGGAGGAGATCATGATTGACAGAGTCAAAAGCCTTGCTAAAATCAGTATAAATTACATCAGTCTGCAGTTTATTAATAAAACCCCTATTCACAATAGAAGTAAACTCAAGCAGGTTTGTAGAAACAGAACTCTTTTTCATAAAGCCGTGCTGAGATTGCGAAATAATTGAGCGACAAGAGTACTGTATTTGAGATGTTATGAGCATTTCAAAAAGTTTAGGAATGTCAGATAGTTTTGAGATACACCTGTAATTTGTTACTGACGACTTAGATCCTTTTTTTATGAAAATGAATGACAAAAGATTCCTTCCAATCGTTGGGAAACTCACCTAGCGCAAGAGATAAGTTAAACAACCTTAAAAGCGGGAAGCATAAAGAATTTGCACAATTTTTAAGCACACAGCTTGGTACATAGTCAGGTCCAGGAGTATAAGATGTTTTAATCGAACGAATACCCGAAAGCAGAGTCTCTAAATCCAAAACAGGTGGATGGATGCTGTTAGAGTGGGTAATAGGATAGGGATACGGATGAATGGTACCAAAACTAGTCGATGAAGCGGAATAGCAGCGCTGAAAAAATGCTGCGAATAAATTGGCGATGTCAGCATCATTACTAGCAGTCACGTTATCGAGCGAAAGCGATGGAGGAAACTGAGAAGATTTGCATTTGGAGTTAACGAAGTTATAGAACTTTTTGGGGTTTTGCTGAAAGCTTATCTTGCAGCTCAGCAGATAATTATTGTAGCATTCTGAATTATGCAGCAAAATCTTTGAACGGGCCACTGAATATCTAGAGAAATCTAGCTGAGAACCGGATTTCTTAAATTTTTTTATACAGGCGAGATTTTATATTTTTCAAATTAGACAAGCTTTTCGTAAACCATGGGGAAGAGCGCGTGCGAGAGGTAGTGTACGAAACTGGTACATGAGCTTTGAATGCATTATTAATAGCCTCATAGAATGACTTGGTGGCTTCCTCAATATGTCGACATGTATCAAGGAAGGACCAATCGCACGTTGACAGTGCATCGTTCAGGGATGTAAAATTTAAATTACGAAAGCAGTAAGATTGACTTCGCTGGTTTGAGATCTCAGCGCAGTTAGGCGTTTCAAGTTCAAAGCTAAGCTCAATAGTAGGGTGATAAACATCCTCCGGTTGAGAAAATGGTGGTACCCTCGATACAGCAGAGTTGGAGATGTCACTGACAAATACAAGATCAAGTATCCTGCTCATGCTATTCATGATACATTTTTTCTGTCCAAGAGACAGCGCGGACATTAAATCGGCCAATTCGTGTTGGATAGATGGAAAAAGTTCGTCGGAATTATCAAAAGATGACCAGGATATGTGAGGAATATTAAAGTCCCCAACGACAACTAAACGATCACGGTCATTTAATAGAGATGCGATATGTCGAATTCGTTCAGCGTGAGTTAGATAAACCGCGAGCTCAGATGCGGGAGGGATGTACGAACAAGTGATAAATAATTTTGAGTCGTGTGTTTGAATTTCGACAGCAACAAATTCAATGTCAAAAGATGATTCACAGGGAATTAGCTGAGATGGCCAGATTGCATCAACAGCGACGAGAACCCCACCGCCACGACGAGTTGGGCGATCGCACCTATATATAACATACTTGTCACTAAGGATCTCGAAATTGGAAATACCAGCATGAAGGGAAGTCTCACAGAAAGCTATGACATCTTGTACAAAAGATGCACTATTAATAAACAGCGCGCTCAGCTATACTAATATAATATATAAATTATACTTTACTTTACTTTTGGTTTATTTATCAATGATCTTCCACCGGATGTTAAACCACCTCAAGTCTTAATGTTTGCGGATGATGTTAAGCTATCTATTCCGCTATCTTCTCCTGATTCGGATAGGTGTCTTCAATTTGACCTTAATTAACTTCAATCTTGGTGCAACGTTAATATGCTCTAGTTTATGTCGTTTCATCGCACTAAACCTGTTTTGAATACATACTCTATTGATCAAAGAGCTCTGGATCGTATTATGTCAGTTCAGGATCTGGGGGTATTATTTGATCACAAGCTTTGCTTTAATGACCACATCTGTGTCACATCCAACAAAGGTGAGAGTTTGCTCCTCACATAATCAGGCATCTTTACGTGTCTCTTGTTCGCCCATCGCTAGAGCATTGCTCAAGCATTTGGTCACCTCAATGTAGTTTTTATCAAGATATACTGGAGTTGGTTCAAAAGCAGATTCTTCTCTTCGCATTTATGGGCTTAAACTGGGACGCTGGTCGCCGTTTGCCTTCCTTTATAGATAGGCTACGACTTGTGAACTTGCCTACTCTAAAAGACCGTAGAACTCGTCAAAGTGTGATTTTTCTGTCTAAGCTGGTTGTTGGTGATATAGATTCGTCTCTCCTCCTAAATTTTCTGAACTGGAACGCCGTTTTCGTCCGTTGTCTTCGCAAGTGTGCAGATCAAATTACTCCCGTCATGATCCTTTCCGAGTCCTGTGCGATAACTTTAACGACATTTTCCACATTTTGTTGTTTCATTGCTCCCACTATATCAATTCCCGTAATCTTTTAGATTTTTTGTCTGCATCGAATTTGTAAGTCTACGGCGCCGGCCAATTGATGTGAGTAGGGCATATCGTAGAAAAGTTTTCCTTATTTGGTCGGTGCAGTAGATATGTAGCTTTACATTTCTCCATACACACGTTGTAACTATCACAAACAAGCATACAATTGCTTGTCTTCAAATAAACAAACAAGTAAACAATTAATCTACAGAGTAATACAGGCCATTTCCGGTTTTTGCATTGAGTGAATTCCAATAAATCCCAAAATCAGATGGCTCAAAACTTGAAAGTCAATACAGATTCTGGAACTCTCGTCGGAATTGGAAGATTTTTGATCTTCTTGATAAGGCTATTTGTCACATAATCTTACAAATGTCAGATTACAGAGTACAAAACTTACAGAACTGTTTTAAAAAAGATTTGAAAATTAGATGTTCCAGTATTTCTTGCGTTCTCTAATAAAGTCAGCATATCCTTCTTTTGAATTTGGTTAGAAAATAGCTTAAAATCACTTTGAATCACTAAAGCAAACTTGAGCAGTTTCCAGATAAAGCTTAAAAAACTGTACAGGTATTTATCTAATGTACATTAAAATGGCTTAACTTTCAATTTAACCCCGTCCTCTGTATGATTATACCATAACTTTAATTACAAAATTACGGGGATAAAATGAAATACCGTAAAGCATATTCATAAAACTTTGTTGCTTATTTCTAAAAACTCGACATTCTTCTTGTACAATTTGGTGACCTCAATTGGTTGTTTAGCCTTGGCTTTAGTAGCGCATCATCTGCCAGAACATCGACACACAGTCGCACCCTGACAGAGTCATTAAAGTTTAATTATTTCATAAAAATGTTTAAGCATAAAATTGAAAATAAAAAGAAACTCCAACAAATTGCACTCTACGTACCACTTATGAGTATCTTGTAGTTATTTCCGCTGCATTTAGTTTTAATTATTGTTGCATTCAGCTGCAACTGTCATTTTTGTTGATTTTCCAAGCCCCCACACACAAACACACACATCGAAACGAAGATAATCAATGGGTTGTCCAAGTGTGCGTGTGCTATTGATTTTGTACAGGTTTTTCCAAGTTTTTCCACATTTTTCCAAGTGCGACCCAAGTGCGACCCACTGCTCCAATGGCGCGGAGTCTTTGCCTTTAAAGTTTCTTATTTTTGTTCAGTTTTTGCCCGGTCATGCATATACACACACACATACGTATATATATATATAGATTGTGTAATCGCCCACGTTGATTTATCTCGTTTAAGTGACTGCAAAACGGCAGTCGTCGACTTCGAGACTTCGCGACTTGCAACTTTGTCCGATGACGTTGAAAGTGTACGGAGTAATGTAATAACTTGCAATTGCTTGTATTTTCTTTCTTTTGTTTTGTTTTTTTGTGCATTTCTTACATATTGCATTTTGGCTTCTTAATGTTATTTGCCATTAAATGGCTGTTGTTTGTCTTAGACAAGATTCAACTTCGTTTTGCTTTTTAACCCAGAAAATCAACATCGGAAATTGACTGAAATTTGTCTTCCTTCAGACAATTTGGCGGATGATATTTTGTTCAACTTGGTCCAACCCATTCAAGGAAGTGCAAAGAAAATTAAGTGTCTCCGAAATTTTATATTTACAATTAGCTTTAGGATATTTAAGATACTTTAAGTTCATAAAAAGCTTAAGTAAATTCATTAGGCGACTATTTGCCTAAGTTCAATTTGAAGTCTTTTTGTGATCTATATAAATCAGAGGAAAATCCAAATCCTTTTGATGTCAAAAGCACGGTAAGACGGAATATTCTTGGATCCAAGCCGAAAATACTGAAATCCAGCATGAGTTTTTGACAATGAAATTCTTGGTTTTAAATTAAGTCGGCTTCATATCAAGATCGATAGATCTTCTTGGTTGTAAGCAGGGAGTTCACTCCGGGGTTCGAACCCGCGAAACTTTTTGGGTTCGGCTTCACGGAGCGGGTCGCTGAACCTAGCTTCAGATTCGAACCGGACATTAAAGTAAATTGGAACTTACTTCAAAATTTGCTTTGGAAGTTGAGAGTCTTGCTATTTTCTTAGTTTAAGTTATCATTAATAAGAGTTCCAGTAAACTTATATCAATACTGGCTCTTTGGTTTCTCGCTACTTATGCTTCAGAAAGAGCTAATTCAAGTAAAGCGATATTTTTATGTTTTTGCATTAAGCTGGCGCAAGATCAATGTTAATTATAATTCAATACAGTCAACACAATTCAACAGAGCTGGAGTGTGATAGCGAAATACTGGAAAGCTTCGAGCAATATGTGCATAATAAAAAGAACACAACAAACATAAGCGAAAGTGTAAAAGCAATTAAACCGCTAGCCGAGAAAGAAAAAGCTTCAACAAGTGCAGCAGCCAATGCCTCACTAAACAATAACAACAACAAAGTTAAGCAACCGAGTAAACCAAATAACAACAAAAAAATTCCGCCTATAATCATTTTTGATATTGGTACGGATGAGCTTATTGAATTTATAACCAAAGGTCTAAAAATAAACGAATTTAAAATCAAAGTACATAATGAGAGCAAACAAACGCTGTTTGCAGATGATCATGACATTTACATTAAAATAAAAGCTTTTCTTGAAAAAACTAAAGTGAATTTCTACACCTATACTCCAAAACACCTAAAAAACAAATCATATCTACTAAAAGGCCTCAACGCCAATACCAATACAGATATTATTCTTGAGGAGCTGTCTAAGTACAATGGCGAAGAACTACAATTTACTAAAGTCACACAATTTACAACTAAAGCTTCAGTGCAACAAACAAAGCCCCTTCCAATGTTTTTGGTCCAGTTGACTGCAAATAGTAACATTGGCGCCCTAAAAAAAATTAAAAACCTACTCTTCCGTTGCATTCAATGGGAAGCCCTTCGACGACCCGAGATACCCCAATGCAGAAATTGTCAGGCCTTCTTCCATAGCGCTGCAAACTGCTACCTTTCCCCAAAATGCGTCAAATGCGGATCCAACCATCCCTCCAAGGAGTGCACGACAGTTGACGAAAATGAAGAAAACAAGGATAAACTTTTCTGCGTTCTGTGCAACAAGGCAGGACATCCAGCATCCTATAAAGGATGTGAGAAATACAGAAGACTACAAGAGAGGATTAGAGCTAAGAGATCCTCAAACATCCAAAATCGAATATTGATAAGACCTAGCCAAGTAAACAATAATATAAGTTTTGCAAATGTAGTTAGAGGAAATTCAAACTATGATCAGGCAGTATCGCAACCAAGTCCATCCAATTTACCAAATACAACTGAAGCACTCTTTCTAAGTCTTCAAAACATTATTCAAAACCTAACCCATGAAGTTAAGACACTTAAAGAACAACTTAATGCACAAGCTGCCAGAATCGATAAATTTGTTACACTGTTAGATTAATTATGACCTCAAACAGAAACAACACTCATCAAATCATATCTAAAAAACTTAAAATTATTACTATCAATGTCAACTCTCTGATAAAAATAAGCAGGAGAGTAGATTTACAAAATTTCCTAGATGAGCACCAGCCCGATATTCTGTGCTTAAATGAGACAAAGCTTAACTATAGGCATAACTTACGATTTAAAAACTACAACATTATCCGAAACGATAGAACTAACGCTATAAGAGGGGGTGGAACTGCCATACTTATCAAAGATTCAATTAAATACAAAATTTTTAACAAACTTAAAATAAATGCCCTTGAAATACTAGAAACAAGCATAATTCAAGTGCCAATGGCAAATAATAGCATCCTGTATATAATAGCAGCTTATTTCCCTAGCGGAAATAATAATGAACATTTTGAAAAAGATATCAAAACCCTTTTCGAAATACTTAAACTCGAAAACATAAACCATTTTTACGTAGTTGTAGGAGACCTTAACAGCAAACACTGCGATTGGGGAAACCCTGCAAACAACCAAAAAGGCAACATTCTTAAACGCTGGTTGGACGACAACGCTCTCTTCTATAAATGCAGTCTTTATGCATCTGAAAGTCCTTCTTTTGAAAGAGCAAGTTCCTTCTTAGATATATGTCTAGCAGACTCAAGGCTACATATAAAAGCAATAAACAATTCCACGAACTGTTTAAAAACACTAGAATACGACAGCGACCATGCAGCAGTTCAAATAATATTATACAAAAATTTCAGAGAAGAACCCATTGAACTATTAAATGAAAAACACACAGGCAAACTAGACTACAAAAAAACCAACTGGCAAAAATTCCAAAACAAAATTAATCAACTTTTGGAAACTCAACCAATTACACCAAACAACACAAACCTAAACAATAACGAGATAGACTGGCACCTTGATAAAATAAATAACACAATAGTTCGTTCCATCCATGCAATAGTTCCCGAATCTAAACCACCTAACTACATTAAATCACTTATGAACCCCACAATCAATCAGCTTTATATAGAAAAAAAAAACACCCTTTCAATTATTAAAGCGCACAACAGATTAGAAAATATTCTCAGACTCTCAGAGCTACAATTTCAGAAAACTAAACTAAAACTTATAAAAAAACTTATCAGTGAAAATCTAAATTTAGCAATAAACAGTCATTACGAAAAAAAAATTAAAAAAATTGACCCCTTAAATTCTCAAGACATGTTTCAACAGGTAAAACAAAACTTTAAGAAAAGAATACCGCTCGAGTTACCAGTGCTTAAAATTCCTAACGAACTCAGAAATCTAATAGAAGATGCACATGTACCAGAAGACCTTGTGGAAGTAGAAAATACTTCAAACAACCTGATAGTTACAGACCAAGAGAATATTCTCAATATAATAGGCACTTACTTCCAATCTATTCATTCTCCAAAGGAAAATGACCCAAACAATCCTACGCACAATATGGTTGAATTCTGTTTCCATAATTTTTCAGAAATGAAAAACCAATTCGAAACAGTGCAGACCAGAAAAGCCAACTTTAGCAACCAAAAAAAAGCAAATTCATTGAGCACCGAACAATGCGAAGATTATTTTATAGAATATAGCGAATTAAAGTACATATTTACCAACTTGAGAAGCAAACTATCATCAGGGTTCGATGAAGTTCCTAATATAGTTCTAAAAAATCTCCCAAACTCTGTTATATTGGAATATTGTGCATTGTTCAATAATATGCTTAATAATGCATACTTCCCTAACAAATGGAAAACGGCTAAAATGGTTCTGTTGCCCAAAAAAGGTAACGACCCTTATAATATTAACAATCTTCGCCCAATCAGCTTACTACCAAATATAAGTAAGGTTTTCGAGATATGCGTGAACATCAACATTAATAAGCACACTGAAAAAACGAATATAATTTATGAAAAGCAATTTGGATTTAAGCACAAACATTCCACAATACACGCCATAAATTGCCTAGTATCTGATGTTCATTGGAGCTGGAATCAAAAAAAATGTGTAGGAGCTTGCCTCATAGATTTGGAAAAAGCATTCGATGGAGTATGGATTAAAGGACTGATGTGTAAACTTATTCAGTACAAATTTTCACAGCACATGTTAATACTAATACATAATATGATCATAAACAAAAAATTCATTGTACACAACGCCAATCAAACAAGCACTAGATCATTTGAAATGTTTAACGGACTTCAGCAAGGCACCGTAAACTCGCCAACACTTTTTAACATATACATTAACTCGCTATTAAGCACAATCGAGAAAATTATCGCATTTGCTGATGACTTAGTCATATACCACAGTGGTAAGACAATTGAAGAAATAAACGACAATGTTCAAGACATGTTTAACAAAGTATCACAATATACAAAGGACTGGCACCTAAAAATAAACACAAATAAATGCGAATCAATATTATTTAGACCACCTGTCAAAAAATGCAACAGCAATATTAGGAACAATTGGAAGAAATTTAAAATAACAGACCAAAGCAACAACACGGATATAGAAATCTCAAACACAGTTAAATATTTAGGAGTTTATTTAGACAAATTTCTCTATTTTAATAAACATGTAAACATTCAAATATCTAAAGCCAAAAAAGCATGGTTCCTATACAAAAATCTCTTCCACGCAAAGCACTTAAAAGGTAGAGTCAAAACTATTATGTATCAAGCTTTAATTCGTCCCGTTCTGACATATGCATGCCCGATATGGTTTAATATATCTCCGTCGTACATGGAACGACTTAGAATATTGGAGAGAAAATGCATTAGATTATGTACCTCTATGCATAGAACACCAAATAGCGAGTATACAAAATACTATACAAACAGCCAAGTCTATAACGCTGCCAAGCTAATAAGAATAGACAACTTTATAATTAGTTTAATACGTAATCATATAGCAAACTGCCTTGCTAATGAAAACAATAATCTCATATTAGCTCCTCTTTACACAGATGAAAGATACATTAAATCTGCTGTACAAAATGGTTATGTTCCCCCCGAAGCATTTTTATACCTTGATAGACTTGGACTAGTCCAAAACAATGAAGGTATACCAATACTGTACCATAGATATAGACGAGCGACAACTAAATCTATTGATCTCAATAATGCCATAACGGCTAATGAACTGCGTTTCGATCAGAAAATATCGAATAGGGATAAGCTAGAATCAGCCAACACGCGCTCCAAATTATGGTGGATATCTGAAAATTATAATTAAAAAATATTCTAAATATTAACATTCTTTGTTCCACCCCCCTTTCCCCCTCTCTTCTATTTACCTTCTACTTAGCTTTACTTTTATCTTTAATTTAATCAACTACTAGTAATGTTTTGTTTGCAATTTTTCATTACACAAAAACAAAATCTTAACACATCTCTTTAAGCTGTAAAAATGTACATAAATCGGAAAAGGATCTATTTAGACTTAATTGAATTCTAGAGAGCCCGTTTGGGACTGATAGAGTAAAACAATGTAAATATATAGACTAAGGTTTATTGAAGTACAAAAACTATATTTAATTGGCATAAATAAACAATAAAAAAAAAA